>CM034054.1:5110188-5437653 GCA_019804595.1 Bruguiera parviflora | reverse complement strand
AGGGGGGGGGGTTATGATCATGTTGCCCATATATTAATTTATCAGAACTTTTTTTTTTTTTTTGGCCCCAGAAATTTCTTTTGCTCTTGGCATTTTATTATATGCTGCCAAAACGGCTGCTTAGAATATTACTGCCAACCGTTTAATCAGAAATTGTTGTTTAAACTGTAATTAGAGAAATTCATATGTGAAAAATTAAAAAGGGGTAGGAATTTGCGCGGCGCAGGAAAAGTGTAGATGAGGAAGAGGTACGTGTACGGGGGCTGGACGGAGTGAACTCAGGAACGTTGAGCACGTTGCATGAAATTACACATTGTTATTAGTCTATTGTGCTTAGATTAGATTATTTGAAAAATAATATTATTATTAAATATTAACTTTAAATTTTATTATTTTCCTATAAATAGTCAAAATTAAGTTTTCTTTTTTATAATTTTTATTGTAATCATATGTTTTTAAATAAAATTTGTATATATATATATATATATTAAAATTCAAAATTATAGAACTTTATCAATTAAGTTGATAAAGAAAGAGGACTGTGTTAAGTTGATAACGAGGATATAAGCGATCAAGACCCTAAAGCTAACTTTATCAATTAAGTCAAATAATTTCAATAAAATTAACAAATCACATGACACTAATAAACTCTAATTTATTAATAATAAAATAGTTTTTAATATTAAAGGTTTTAAGTTCCAGATTAAGCAGGTGAATAATCCCAATTATTAATTGATACCGCACCTCTGACTTACATTTTAGGTTCTAAATGTTTCATTTCACACAATTTCCTCGTGCAAGAATTGCCCTGAAGCAGTAGAAATCTTTGGTCAATTTTCCGTCCGACAGCAAATTGCATGTGCTTCATGTTTCGCACGCGGACTTCCACAACTCATGTCGATGTTGCATTCTCACTAGTTTTTTTTTTTTTTTTTTTTTTTAATTTTAATATAATATATTAAGACCTAAGAATTTAAAAATAAAATTTTTAAATTTAAATTACTAATTTAAAAAAAATTAAAATTTAATATCTTAAAAATAAAATTTTAATTATTGTAGTTTCTTCCTGTGGATTGTTAAGAGTCCAAACTATGGCTTCTTTATTCTTCACAAACTATCAATCATATGCGTTAAGACCCACTTCGATTCTGTAGTATAAAGCTGAGAGTGACTTTGCAAATCTCAAGCTCCAAACATGGCTTACCCAGCAGCACCACCATGGACAAGAAAGAATTCAGCTTTCAACATTCTAGGCTGGTTTCCCTTCTTCTCTGCCATTCCCAACTCACAACTCTATGAAAGACCTCGTTTAATCACTTTCTCTGTTGACCCCTCTTGCTCTTCCTCATTGTGTTCTTCTAATTCTCATTCAACGAGAGTCAGATACCTAAAGAGCAAGAACGCAGCATCAGAAAATGCAAAATTTTGTGATGGGTCGTTTTCGATTGTAGCTTCCGAGGAGTCTATGCTCGCACTTGAAAAGGAGGAAGAGGAGGCTGAGAATGAGACCGGCCTTTCAAAGGTTGTTCATGTGGGCTCAAGGTCGAAGGTCAAGAAACGGCCTTTCTGGAGAAAGATTTCGTATGCATCCAAAAAGATGAAGAGTGTTCTCTTGCTCAATCTCGCTGCCGTTGTTTATGGTAATTTTTCTTTATTTAATGCTTTGTTTTTTTCTTTTTCTCTTTCTTTTTTTTTTTATCATTTTCTTCACTTATTGCTTACTTTATTAAAAGAAGTCAATTATATGCGACTTTGCCGTTGGTGACCTTTGCTTAGTTGTAGATGATGCTTCACATGGTTTGATTATGCTAACATAGCGATGGCAACATCAAAATGTCTTAATTCTGGTCAAAATGTGTGGGAATGACTTCTATTCAATTCAAAGTTAATGAAGGATTTACCAATACAGAAATGGAAACTCAGTTGAGGGATTTTTTTTTTTCCTGTTTCTGGTTGCAAAGGGAACTTTTCTTTGTGTAATTTGAAGTTTGTAATTGATACTGGTTGCAGTTCTGGTAAGCTCTGGATGCGCAGTTTCTTTGGTAATTAACTCTGTTGGGAGATTCATAACATGGAGTGCATAAAGATTCAATTAGACTGACTGTGTTATGAGGGGCCATCCCGTAGTTATGCCAATACTCAACAGCATTCAGTTAGACTGACTGTGTTATGAGTTGCCATCCTGTAGTTATGTCAATACTCAACAGCTGTTGAGACATTGAAATTTTTTTTGAAGAAGAAATTGAAAATATGTACGAAATTTTAAAAAATCATTCCAATTGCCAGACCCTTGATTACTATTGAGTCTCGCTAGTGTCAAAGTATCTGGTGTTAATGACAATTATGATTTTTGTCCTCTGGCTTCTAGAGCACTGAGTTAACTTTTTAGCATCGTTTATACCCACCCTTTGCAATTAATGCTCATGAAACCTTTAGTTAATTCACACATTCTAATCCCTCTGATGGATCCCCCATTGCATGCAAAAGAAACATTGTTCCTTACACATTATGGCCATGTACATTCAATGCATTCCCCTTCCCTCCTACCAACATTCAATGGTTACACAATCTGATGTTTTGTACTGATTTGCATGGCAAAAGCCTCGTGCTTGTATACAACCTGTATTGTGTATCTCTTAAGAATCTTGAATGGTTTGCCTAAAGTTGTGAGTGGCACAACATGTTCTGGGTTGGTTCTCATTGCCTAGATCAAACAACTTATTGACTGATTTAGCAAAGTACTTCTGGAGAATCATTGTAATTCATTAGTTGTTATAATTCTCTGCTCTAAGCTATTAGTGTCATGCACAATGACATTATGGGTAATGTTGACCAGTATATTGATATCTAGTAATTGTGTACTTTTCTTTTTTATCAACATCAAGAACCTAACAATTCTGTTTGTTTCAATCTTCAGCGAGCAACATTCCAGTAGTAAAGGCAGTTGAAACTGTGATGGACCCTGCTGCCTTCTCAGCTGTGCGGTTTGTTGTGTCAGCCATCCCATTTTTGCCATTTGTATTTCAAGCACGAGATGATGTTAAGACACGGAATGCTGGGATAGAATTGGGAATGTGGGTCAGTTTAGGTTACCTTATTGAGGCATTTGGACTATTAACATCTGAGGCTAGCCGTGCGTCGTTTATTTCTTTGTTTACTGTAAGTTTTCTGTCCCATAAAAAGGAACAGTACAATTTACAATCTCTCAAATGGGCGTGCAATATGCAATGTTTTGCTATGTGGTATTCTCAGATGTTGCTACAAAGTTTGAAAATGGCTGTGCATTTACTTGGTTTCAGCTCAGGTTCTACATATACTGCATAGCTATATATTCTTCCTTCCTAGTGACTGAAATTCTGCCTTGGTTCTGCTTTGCCAGTTAAGAAAATGCATGTTCAACTAAAGATGAATATAGACCTCCATTTTTTATTAGATTTTGCAAATTGCACAGGTCATCGTTGTTCCATTACTTGATGGCATGCTAGGAGCAATAATACCTGTGCCTACTTGGTTTGGAGTTCTCATGTCAGCCTTAGGGGTTGCTATGCTTGAATGCAGTGGCTCTCCTCCAAGTGTAAGTTGTGCATCACTTCTTGTTGGCCACTTCTAATTAATACCATTAGTGCAGTTGCCCTTACTCTGTGTGATCATTTTGGTGGCTATCATTACTTAATTACACTATAACCATTTCCAGATTGGAGATCTCTTGAACTTTCTGAGTGCAATATTTTTTGGTATTCATTTGCTCCGAACTGAGCGTATTTCGCGAACCACAAAGAAAGAGAATTTCTTGCCCCTGCTTGGATATGAGGTATGGTAGTTAATCTGGAATGAGTTACTGACCTGCTGTTAGAAGGTATATATTTTGAGAAATCAGCCTTCCATTCCTAAGTAATTACATGACTACTTTTTAGGTATGTGTGGTTGCTGTGCTATCCACAATTTGGGTTGTGATTGGAGGATGGTTTAATGGTGTGGAAGAACTTGATCAATCATTATGGACATTGGCCGTGCTATGGGATTGGCTAATTGCATTTCCATGGATTCCTGCTCTTTACACTGGCTTATTCTCAACTGGATTATGCTTATGGGTCGAGGTACCCTTCTTTTTTCTCATGTCATAATCATTGGTGGTTTATAATTGTCATTTTTAATAGCTTCCAGTATCCACCAGAATTTTTTAATGTTAAGTATATCTGCCAGAATTATTTAGGCTGAACAATTTCTCTTTGGGTGTAATTCAATTGTAGCAATGTTTCTTATTGCCAATATATTTGTTCATACAGTTTGCTGCCATGCGTGACATTTCAGCAACAGAGGCAGCCATAATTTATGGTCTGGAGCCAGTGTGGGGTGCTGGTTTTGCCTGGTTTATCCTTGGTGAAAGATGGGGAACATTTGGATGGATTGGAGCTGCTCTTGTGCTTGGTAAACTTTCCTACCTTGTCGTATCTGTCTGTTCAGTCACAAGTATGCAAGTGGTTTCAGTTCTGTGATATGCATAAAGTCCGAAACCATTCAAGGTTTACATATTTGATTTAGATCTCTGATGTGCAGTAGAACACAAATAGAATGGCAAAAGCAGAACAAGGAGGATCATCACGTTAGTTCACAGATTGTAGGGACAACTGTTGTTTTCGATGTACTTGTAAAATTGTCAGTTGCTCTCCCTCCACTCTGAGCTGGCAAGCTCTAGTTGGTAGGCTGCCATGTCGGCCTCTACTAGCCTCAAGACTAATTTCAACTATTTAGATTGAAAATACCAATTTCAATATGTAGCTGTGATTCTAAAACCTCCAGAAAATAAAACAGGAACTAATAACAAAAAAGAAAATCTGTCTTATTTGGAAGTGAACACTGGAAACTGATTGGCCCGCTCTGTGCTAGGTGGAAGTTTGATGGTGCAGATATTTGGGACCACAGATTCTTTTAAATCCTTCAAGACTGAAGATAAAAAACAGAAAGATGATCTCCTTTTTGTTTCTGATGAGCAAAAACTGCATCATAGCCTCTCAACTTCCCCAGCAGTCGTCAGATCCAGGAAGGATGCAACTGATATGTTGAAGTGATACCACTGCTTTCAGTTTTCCAATATTATGAATAGTTATTAAATACCATAAATATGTTGATGGTGGTGCATAGTGCACCTAGGATTTCCTTCCAGGTTTCTAATGAAATTAGCCACAATATTTTGAAGGCATTTCATATAATCTTCTTGTCTGTATACTTAGTTTTCAAAAGCTATGGACTTTGGAAAAGGCATGGGACTGAGGGAGATGAGGTGGGGAGGGGGAGGTGGGAGAGTACATGTATATATGGTTCAATATTTGGATCACATGTTAAATTTAACCATGAATTCTTCACTGAATATTAATTCCCATTTTCATCTTCTGTTGGAAGATTGATTGTGTCGGCTTTGGATGCTTCTACCCTTAAAAGGTTATGTGTGCGTGCGCGTGTGAATATATGTGTGCAAAAAGGTGAGATCTATCTAGTGAACTAAGGCACTTGTCAATGTATGTGTGTGTTTGCTTGTATATATACCTTCTCCTTGTCAATAAACTTAAGGGTAAAGCAGTTTGGAATTGGACAATGCTTCTGTATGCTTGCAAAATGCAAACACCATATTTTACTTATGAAAAATGACTGGTGCATCGTTGCTAGTCTTAATGGTCATTTAAATGCCAGAACATAAGTGAGTACTAACCTCTTATCCTTTATTTCCTTTTCAGAGAGGTGGACTATCCAGTTGTTAGGGTCTATGCATGTTTCCAAGGCCTCTTACATTGTGAGGACTGACCAAAAGGCGAGTCTCTTGAGCAAGAGAACATCCTTCTCTCTTCTTTCCCCTTTTCTCTCATCCACCCTGATCTTTTCTTTGCTCTTTGGATCTATTCTCAGCACAATGCCTGTCATATCTCCCATAAAAAGTTGCAACATGGGCGTATGCATGCACTCTGAACAATAACAAAGTAGCAAAAATTGTCCCCATAAACTAGTGTAAGATCAATTCCAATCAGATCGACCATTTAAAAGTTCAATTCTGGTTCACATCTTATTCCTAGAAGATAGGATAGGTAGATACACAAAAAACATAAAAGAGATGACTTAATCTAGATCAGACAAGATAGGTAGATACATTTAAAACGCAACAGAGTTATATCAGCCACAGGCTGTAATCACACCACCATCACAGGTGAAAAATTATTCTGCCGAGACATTTATTCGATCCCAAGAAAATGATGATCACTTCTTCTTTTTCACGATGAACAGTCCCCACTGCTGTTCACCGGATGAACTTCTGCTCAGCTTGGCCTTCCATCCATCAACTATATTGTTATAATCTTCCTGGATGTGGATAACAAACAAGAATTGAACTCAAACATTGAAACAAAATTAAGCGAACAAATTTAACACAAAAAACAGGGAAAAACATACTTCAGAAAAGTCGTGGATGAATGCGCTCTTGTCCTTCTCGACAGCATTTAGTTCCCGTTGCAGGACTCGATTGAACTAAAGCACAAAGTAACAAGTCGTTTAGACCGCAAAGCCCAGCAAAGCGTACACAAAACACATACAAGGCAACCATGTGATCACACAAACCTGATCAGTTCGGTCCTCGGCAATGACCTCATCAAACCCAGCATCTTTGAGCATCTGCAATCATTCACCATAGAATTAGCAGATCGGTATCTCAGCATCTGCAAACCAAAAATCATAAATAGATGGCAAGCAGCAACAATTTGTTACAAGAACACCTGGCCATATGCATTAACATCATGAAGATCATATCTTCTCTGCTTAATGTAATCTGCAAATTCTGGTGATGAAGTTCCAGAACGTTTGCAGTAGTCGCTGATGAGGACTTTCCCTCCAGGCTTCAACCACCTGAAGAAGGACCTAAAAAGTGCAGGTTTGTCCTGAAGCATGGTAGAAGAGAATTCATTACATGTCACTCATCACTCAAATAGAACCAAACCTCTGTTTCTGTGCCTTGTTAATAAAGTTGGTAGAGTCTTACATGAATGTGTAAAATGGTGTCACGGCTGTAGATAACATCAAATGTACTGTCAGCATATGTCTTTTTAGTGCAGTCAGCAACTTCAAACTCAACTGAGCATTTGAGTCCAATAGCACGCTCAAGAGCAAAAGAAATCATATTTATGGAGAGGTCAATTCCGACAACCTCAACATCAAAGTTCTCAGCCACGTAGAAGTCACCTCCACCAAGGCCACAACCCACATCTAAAACTTTCTGGCCGGGCTTAAGATCCAGCTTTGCCACGAACTCCTTCGTTGTTTCTGCTCAAAACAAAGAGAAATATGAAAACCAGGAATCATATTTATATGGATTACGATACAAAATGCCAAAACAAGACATCTACAGTCCTTGCCACATAATGTAACGCAACTATACAAGCTTCTGCTGTTTAGCACAACTTAGAAACTTCTATTTAACCCACTCAAAGAATGAAAAACATGAAACTACCAAAAGCAAACATACAAGGACTGAATTTTAGACTTGTCAATCCAAATATTAGTTTCTGTGATATAATAAGAACCTAACAACGTTATTGTGGAAAAGGGAGCTGAGTTATTCTCTTGATATGATGGAAAAATGAAAAGAAGAAAGAAAATCTATGAAAAAGATGCATACCAATTCCTCCTGTGCTCACAAAACCTTGTCCAAAGACACGCTCATAGCATAGTATGCCACTGCACTTATACTGAGAATTATCCAAGAACCGCTGGAACCCCTTATCCTCCTGTGAACTAATTTTCTGCCATATCCAACAAATCTGGACCATGCAAACATGGTATCTGTATCTTGTCAATTAAACCATATGACTGACACAGTGATACTCAAAAAACACAAAGTATTTGAATAGGTCCAGCAGCATTGCCTGATTTTGATTCTTTTTGTTTCTCACGTAAGCTCCAATGCATTTGCAGCCAATAAGAAAAAGCTCAAAAGAATTTCCAGAACCATCACTCAAATGGCATTCTTTGAAGACCTGCCACAAAATATAACTAAGATTCTTTGTTTGAAAATATTATTCAATATTAGTTGCAGACTTGCACACTAAGTAAATTTCTCACATCAAATACACTAATGATTGAAAGATACGAACATATCTGCTCTCATAGTTTTTCCTTGGAAAGTTGATGGATAATTTGAAGACATTATTCAAACCCAAAAATTAACTAATAATTGCTCAAGAACAACCTTGATTCATAAATCGGAAACTGGGTATAAGGAGGCTAAGAGGAAACATTCATCATTTTCCTTTATTCTGCTTTTGGTCTCTAGAAAACAAACATCTATACTAATTTGTAAATCCCTTCACATTCTCCGTAACAATTCAAGCCAAAAAACTTCTGACTTGAATCTCATTCAGTGTTCCCAAGTCCTAATCATCATGTAATTTAGTCTTCACAGTCCACGTGCTTGACCACTTTGTGGCCGCCACACCATATGCAGCAACGTAAATTTCATTTTTATCAGTTATGTCTTTTTTATGGACTCGTATACTGCCACATTAAGCCACCAAAGTTTCCAGCAGTGGGTGCTGATGACAATCATACCACATCACTTATATTTAGTCAGCATATGGAACACTTTTGAAGAATCTATCAACAAAAGAGCAAACCTTTGTGTAAAATCTGGGTTCTCTGTAGTGGGTTGGGTTGTATTTTCGCTTTGAATCTCCAGATTGATGGAAACACGACTCTCTGAAGAATATATAACCACCAACCTTCAACCATTTAACCATCTTTTCTGCCAAATTCTCCACCTGCCATCAATTTTAATAAATACGCAAACCATGATAGTTTTAGAAAATCAAGGTCACCAGATTGTGGCTAGATGAAGGAAAGGGTAAAAGGACCAATAATGGAGTGATTATGGAGTTACACACGTCAATATGTTAGCATGACTTCTACCCTTGAAATGTATGCCACAGAAAAAGAGCAGCAACGTATGATGCTTACCATGCTAGAGTGAAAGTGGAAGCTTTCTTCATATCTACCACTGGGTAAATCAAGTTATCAAGGACTCTCTCACATTATTTGTTTTGCATGGACAAGAAGTAAGGCCACAGGATTCAACAACTGATGCAATCATTCATTTCATTTTCAAATAGATAAATTGGCTAATGTCACTCCAAGCCAAAAAAATCACAGAAAGTGACAACAGTTTCCATTACTTCTTAGTTTACGTTCTCATGTCTCACTCCAATACACTGTAGAAGGATATCAACGTCACTGTCTCCTTAGCTGAACATGAGACAGCTCGCCAAAAATGTTTTTCTAAGAGAAAACGAAGTTTAAAGGGCAACCAAAGAATTCACATATGATTCTTAGATGCAAATGCATAATGCCCATTCGACCATCAAGGAGAAGTAAATAAGAATTATTCACCTCTTTATCTGATAGGTACATAAGAAGCCAATTGGAGAATATCAAGTCCATTGATCCCTCTGAAAGTGTCAGGTCTGTGGATATCACATCAGCGCACATGAACATGACATTGTTGTGGTGCCCATTAATGCTCTCATTCTGCAGTTAGGAAATACATGAGATTAGCAATAGGAGGACATGGTTAGGATACTGGGACCCCGCGAGAAATAACATTCTATTTCTGGTTTTAAAAAGCACAAAAGCACACGTTTCTTGATCGATAAAGACATCCCATATTCACCTTCTTTATTGCACTCTCAATAAAGTCCAGAGCTATGACCCGTCCAGCCTTCTGTGCTAATTCTCCAGTGAAGCGGCCGATGCCAGCTCCCAGTTCCAAAACTGATTTTCCTTCATATGCCGGAAGCAAAGAAAGTACCTGCACATACACCCCAATTAAATAAAAATAAAAACACTTTCAGCTCCTAAAATCAACTTCAAAGAAAACAGCTAATGTCTTCACAACTAGGACAAACATGGGAACAAGAGAAGAGAATTATAGTAAATTAGTTGTAGGACCCATCCTGGGACCAGCAATCAAAAGATATAATCTTTTCTATGTATTTGACACAACAAAAAAATAAAAAGTAATAAAATTACTTTCAATCTAATGAAAATGTGATTAAGAGAGATCAATCATAAAGATAACAGATTGTCATCTGGCATCTTTTCCATAATTTTTGTCGTTGCTTGGCATTCATCATATATTTCTATATATATATATATAGAGAGAGAGAGATACCAATTAAAAATTAACACTTTTTTTTGATCTAAACAACAAAGTGAACACTTTACTAAAGACAAAAAGGAAAGAAAAAGAGTTTCACATAAATCTATACTCATGATTTTTTTAATAATTAATTGTAATTTACGAATTCATATTCACGTTCACTTAAAATGTTAAAGCAGATATAAGAAATATATATACATATATAAATATATATTTCTTATATCTGCTTTAACAGTTTTAAAGAAATAAGAAACCTCCACGCATTCACGCACAACAAACGCCGATTTCTCACATAAATACGCACGTGTGTTGTGCGCAGGGAGAGAGAACGTAAATGTAACCTCGGGACGCTCTTCCTTGTCGAGATCGGAGGCCTTGGAGTCAAGCATCATTGCTTCCACTGTCAGATCAGCCGAGTGCTCCATCCAATAGCTCTTTTGAACCTCACGCTCTTCCACTACCACGTGCCATCGTCAAGTCCAAAAACGCAAACATTTAAAAATTATATATATATATATATATATATATATATATAATAAAAACAAACACAAAGTATATAACCGAGAAAATGGAAGATCCTTACAACATTAATTAAAAACAGAAGAATCTTAATATGCCAACATAAAAAATAAAAAAATAAAAACACGCGCGCACGCACACACATCAAACAAACACCGTACGAGAAAAGGTTGTTGAAAAACACACAAGAGGTAAGAAGCGTACCGGGTGTGGACATTGTTCGAGAATGCAATGGAAATTGGCAAATCCTCTGGAAAGAAGGACGAGACAGGAAGTTTGCAGAAAGGTTTGAAGGAAACAAATGAAAAACGTCAAGAGAAAAAAAAGAAAATGTGTTTTATTTTTCTTCCCCGAGCGAGAGCGAGAGAGAGAGAGAGGGAGAGGGAACGCGAAAGTGAGCCACAGAAAAGTGTTAGGGAGTGGGGTGGGGCCATATTGCAAAGCGAGATCGAGAAAAGTTACTTGGTCTTCGGTTACATTCTCTCCCTTTCTACTGCACAGCCCTCTGCTCTCCATGTCCATGTTCTTAAAAATCAGATCGGACCGACAAATTAAAGTTAATAAAATTGAGAATTACGCCTTAATTCGATGCAATTTATTCTAAAAAAAATTACTTTAAATAATATAAATAGTGATTTTTATTATTAGATTAAAAATATTATTTTCTTTTTTTTTTAATAAGAGTGTTATTTTTTTTATATCTTAATTTTCTTAAATATAAGGCAACACTATTCTTTTATTTAATTTAAACTACTTATATTAAATAATATATTATATTAATTAATTTTATTATAGATAAATTATATATATATATATATATTATTTTCTCTATTTAATATTAAACATTAATTTTATTAATTAAGTTTAAAATGTTATAAATTTTCAATTCAATAATCAATTTCAATTTTCAAAATCTTATCTAGGACTCTCCCTCACTCTCTTTTTTTCATTTATCCTTTTCACGTCGCTATATGGAACTGCGTGTTTGGCTCAGAACTTGCGATTCTGCGTAGGTCTCTCAAGTTCTGTCACATAGTCACATTTATAAAAAATATATATTTAACTACATAATAACAAAATAATAAGATATATACAATTTATTTAATAATTATTTTTTAAAAAAATTAATAAAATTTTATCGGATTACCCCAATGCATACCCGTTGCCATCAAGATTTTCGTTATAGAAAACCACGATGGAGTATGCCTAAAATAACAATAATGACTACATTACTTTTAAAGAAAATCCTAGAGGGCACTATGGTGCAAGGGGCGGTTTACCTATTTATTTTGCATTCCACTTCTTAGAATTTAGTATCTCAATTTACATCATGAAATTCTTATGATTTTTAATTTTGAAATTTGAGATACTTTTTGAGGGTTACATTAATTTTACTAATGAAAATCGACTAAAATGAACATTGCTTTGAATATGCTAATACTGTTTTTTTTTTTAAAGAATTTACAAGTCATTTTCAATTCTAAAAAATTCATGAAATTCAAATATTATGATATCCAATTTTTTGATTTATAATGATTATTTTTTATTATCTTGAAATTTTTCCAAATTCATAATTTTGAATTTTGTTGGGATCCAATTTTAAAATTTTTTTAGAATTATTTTTTTTATAAATTCTTTTAGAAAAATAACATAATTTTGGTCATTGGTTCGTTAGTGAAATTAACGAAATTTTTAATGAAGCTGCTTAATTATCAATATTAAAAACCACATGAGTCTTAAAATATAAATTAAAGTATTATGGTGGTTAAATGCAAAAGAGACCAACTACAAAGGAAGTATATGCATTTAACCTTAGTTGTATGCTTAAATTGAAAAAGAAATCTTTAAAACACAACTACACCTAATGAATGAGTTATATTGTGTGTACACGACTAGACGTATCTATGAAGATAATTAAAAAAAAAAAAAGATTAAACCCTATTTAACATAGGAATAGTACCCCTTTGATTAATAACTGCAAATAATTGTTAGACACAAAAGTAAAGCGTGTAACTTGAATATAACTAATAAAGTAATATAAATATTAGTATAAGAATATAAAAAGTAATTATTAAATATGTGTTTATCTATTTAGTTACTTTTATTATAAATATATATACACACAATATTCTAATACTTGGTGTGTTAAACACTAAGTGTTGATAATGATAAGAAAATATAAAATTTTACACTCATTATATATATATATATATATGCATTTAGTTTAAGTTCAAATTCTTTTTTGAAGTAACTATTTATTATAAAAATATATTATTAAATTTTAAATTTAATAATTATTATAATTGGATGTGTAAAAATTCGGTTAAAAATCATATTATTTGAATAATAAAATTTTTTTAAATTAAATTAAGATGTCAATAGAACTCAAATTTTAGTTCGTAAAAATAATAATTAATATTACTTTGATGCTTTATTTTTTATTAAGAAAATATAAATCTAAAAAAACAAGTGTTCAACGTTACAAAAATTTTAATAACCCGGACTTCTATACGGAGGAGGAGATGCTAATGAAAAATGTTGCTCTTGAAGCGTGAAGGCGAAGGTGAAGCAATAGATTGTTGGCTTATTGGCAATGTTCCTTGAATAGTGAAAATTAATATATTATTTATTATGATAACTAAAATATAATAATTTTTAGTCATAATATTTTCTTCTTTTTAACCAATATAAGATATTTTATGAATGTTTACATTATATCGAGGTCATATTCATGAACTTGATAGGAGGATCGAAACGAGAATAACTACTAATCGTTACTACCAAACAGAAAAAATTGGTTGACTAAGAATGATGGAACCAAACGGACCAGCCAAGCGATCCAATCAGTAAGTCAGTCAGGTTTTTGACAAAAAATTTTTCTTTATTTGAAAAGGATTATATTATTTGTTTTATTAATATAATATTATTTGTATTTAAATGATAAAAATTTATTTTAATCATATTTAGTTGATTATTCGAAAAATTACATCATTTATTTTATTAACATAATATTACTCGTATTTGCATGATAAAATTTATTTTAATCATATTCAGTTGATTATTTTATGATATGAATGTATTAATTACTAAAAACAACACAAAAATTGTCCTAGCAGTTTGACCATTGGGTCTCCAGTGACTCCGAGTTCGAGCCCCAAACCTTTGTACATGTACAGGTTAAGGGCCGTGGTCTTTTACTGGTCCAACATTTAATAACTATGCTAGATTTTTATTTTTATTTTTAAAAAGGATGACGCCAATAAGTTAGTAGGTGATATGGCACATTGCATAGATGATCAATTCTCAATTATAAGAAAATAAAAGTTTGGTATAGTAAAGATAATTAACACATAAATTTTGCTCCAACTGATCATTTATAAAATTCATGGAAGAATTTCATGGCTGTCTCAAAAAAAAAAAAAAAAAACAAATGTAAGAAAGTATTATTAATATTTTTTTATATTATTTTATTTTTTGGTACTATTTTTATTATAATTATTTTATTAACTAACAATTAAATTTGCCATCACTAGATACAATTTTTGGATTGGCCATTGAGTTGCCATACCTTTTTTTTTCCCCTCTTTTTTGTTTTGAACATGACAGCATCATTTTATTCTCAAAGCCAAATTCTAAGATATTCATTGAGAGGCCATAGCATCGACACCAGGCCTACCTCGGCATCTGTTAATTGGTGAGCAACGACGCTGCCAGGGCCTGCCTGGCCGGGGAAGAAGAGTAGAAGGTGGGCAACTTCCAGGCTTTCGGCGGCGTTGAAGAGGTGGCCATGGATCGAGGAAAGTAGTTGCCTGAACCTCATGGGTCATCAGCACCAGTCCAATGGTAATGAAAACCAAGCAGAGAGACAGTAATGCATTCACGTTTGAAAAGTCTCGTGGTTGCTTATGTTCTTGATTCCAAGCCTTTATTCCTATGTGCTTTCCTTTTTTTTTTCACACGGCACTGGATTTCAGTTGGTTTGCTGATCATGGTGAGATTGGTGTCGTGTACATACCTAAATAGGTGTACATTTAATTATGTATATGGATGCGTTTCAGGTATACATAAGTTTATTTATTGTCATGTTATGTTATTCCTAATGTGGGAGGAGTTTAAATCTAAAATTTAAGTTGATTTTGATTTGTACATGTAAGTTTATCTTAAAGATACTGCAAATTTTATATACTTTTTTTATTGGCGGGATGCTAATTTAATTATATATGCTGACACCAATATAGATTTATTTATTTTAATTTTTTGGTATTAATAATGAAAAAGGAAGAATAATACTCTACTATCTCAACAAAAAAGATTATATTTTCATACCATACCATACATGGAAATGATCTTAAAACACACAATTTATTTATGTAATTGGTGTCGATTGAGATTCGAATTCGAAATTTTTAATTTCGGAGACGACTCTAATACCCGACAGCCATTTTATTAGCTATATACTATATAGTACTCTACGTATATTTATATTGGGCACCACCGTTGCTAGTAGCAAACAAAAAGAAAAAAAAAGAGAGAGAATCATGGGGCAGGTCTCAAATATAGAGGAAGATAGCTTGTTTGATTAGGCTCTGAATCCCAAACGGAGAATGCACTTGAACACTTCATCCATTTCTTTGTCATGACAGGAAAATGGCGATCGATGACATCTTTCAAGGTCTCTGTAGTGTTAACCCACTCTAGGCCTTTCTCTGTGTATGACTTGGAGTTGAAGTTGGTCGTGAAGAAACGATCAGCTTCCAGCCTCCTGAATAATGTTTGTGGCTTTAGTAAAGAGTTACATGAATCAATCTTCTAGTTTGAAAACTTTTGGGTTGATGGGTGTCTTTTGATACTCACCTTGATGCAATAAGTAAAAAGATGAAGAAAGCGGTTTCGCTTATGGCAAAGCCTTTGATTTTCTTTTCAGCATATAGGCCAACTACCAAATCCAGCTTCTCTACATCATTTCCATACACTTCCTGAAGAGCTGCTATAACTTTTTCATCATCTGTTAGATCTTCCCAACTGCTGATGGGAATCATCAGCAAGTTTCTCCGGAATTCATTGTACCGAGCAACACCTCGCTCTCTATCGCGATAAACTGATCAATATATATATATATATATATATATTTATGTTATATCAGGAATGCAAGGAAGATAAACCACAATTGGAAAGTAAAAACGCATAGTGCAGAGAAAAAGAAAAAAAAAAATTGATTGTGAAGTTCATTACTTTCCATAGCAGCCAGATCAACGGGGTTCGGTCTATCTTCTCCATCAACATCATGAGCAACAAGGCTTCTCATCCATGATGGATAGTTCCATAATGAGAGGGCTCCACTTCCCTGATGACCCAGTGACACTAGCATTTGCTCCATTCCAATCTTTGACAATCTCCTCTCCCCTTCTTTTCCTGCCATTTCCACCATTGGCACCCTAGAAAAACACATAGATTGGCCAGCGTTTCGATCAAAACTCCGTTTTGAGTGCTTATGCTACGAATACATTTATGCAAGCCAAGAGAACTTAAGAAACTGAGATCAAAAACTTGAGCTTCTAATTACGCCAAGAGTTGGAACTTATAAGGAAGAAACTAGAGAAGTGGATGGTCTTGTGTTCTTAAACAGGAGTCCATAATTTGCAGGAGAAAGGTGGCCAAATATTTGCACATGGAATTAAGCTAATGGGGTGAGAGTGGAAGAGGCAAGTACTCTTTTAGTACTGGAGGGCATTCATATGCTGAAGCAGTAGATTTGAGGTCTCTGAGGATGAGATTGTCAGGCAGAAGTGCATGCATTCTGTAGACGCTTACAAATTCTTCAGTCAATGAATAGGGAACTCCATGATCTCTTGGCCTCCTAAGACCAACCAATCCACTTAGTATTGGTCCAGCAAAGTGCCCAAACAAGTCCTTGATTTTCTTCCCCAAAAATCCATACCTGCAAGATGCATGACATTTTCAAATTTGTTGGCCAAATTGATGCATGCAGTCAAACAGCACATGCTTTCTAGCTCTATGTTTTTGTGAACTTGAAAGCAACTATAATTGTGGCAGATGCATGTGGTTTAATTTCCTTTCCATGCCTCAATACTTTTTTTCACAAGCAATGGAATCTTGTCATTTGTGTTTGAACGCAATTGTTTGGTTTTTTCTTGTCATAATATGTGTCTTAAGGTCTTACCAGTTTATCCTCATCCCTGCATCGAGCGTATCAGTCTTCAAGAGTTCTACAGTCCAATCAATGGTGTGAATTTTGGCAATGACTGCTGAAGTCACCAATCTTGCGTGACGATAAAGCTTCTCGTCATCCAGATCAGGGTAATGCTCCTAAAGGAAAAAGGAAATTCACAAGTTTATCAGAAAAACAAATGCATCAATAGGACTAACATTTTCAACTGCCGTTTCTCACATTAACAAACAGATTTCATTTCCTGTATTCCTGATAAAGAGTTAGATCTACAATAATGATAAAGTTACTAAGAGGACTGTTTTTTAAGTGCCAGCAGAAAATTCTGCTGGACATTAAATAATTTCTCTCCAAGTCCAAACCGCAATAAATCCAAGTAGAGGAGCCCACTGCTTACCTTAAGCAAGTCACACACAGCGTTATGTTCCTTAACAAACAAGGCTTGCAGCAGGGAGAATCCTGCCCAGCAGTTCCTGACGTCTCCCGAGATGGGAATCCCTTTCTCATCATGCTCAAGTAGGCCATCCCCTGCTATCTTTAACTTTCCATCTTTGAACGTCCTCACCCTTCTCATGCCATCCTCGTTGTTCCCATAAATTACACTTCCATCCCTGGTTAGTTGAATTCGTATAGGGAGGATTAGAATATGCAATGTAAAATCCCCTTAAGTTCTATTCCAGAATCCTGAGTATTTTTGTTACCATGACTTACAAATGCCAATTGGTATTAAAATTCTATGATCCAGCCTGAAGTGAAGTTGGAAGTTCCATGTACTATTGCATACCTAAAATGAATTTGATCAAATCATAAAATAATTAGGTATTGTCAAAAATCTTTTTCCACGTTGTTTTCTTTTCTTCGCAGTTCAAACAAATATTCGTTCGGTGACAGCAAACCGTGATGTTTTAGAGTAGTTGTGACAGCGAATTCAATCGCGAAATCGAAGATTTTTCTTACATAATTCGTCTCAATTCCCTTTCCTCCCCCATCTTCTATTTGCAGATCAATGATAAAGTGGAAGCCCTGAATTTACTCACAGAATTTAGTTTTCACTGTTTAGAGAGCTTACCACCAAGGGGTCCTTGTATTAAGCGATCCAGTCTTCGTAAGAAGTGAACCTGTAGAAACTTTCTTTGTCTTGTAGAACTTGAATGATTTCAATGGACATCCATCTGCAATTTCACCGGGTGCTCTAATTTCCACCTGTTAGCAATACCAAATTACGAATATTAGTTTTGCTAAGGGTGTCTCTTTTTTCTTTTTCTTTCTTTTTTTTTTTCAAAGTTCTTTTTCCGGATAACGTGGAATAGCATTATTTCCTCCAAGCTGAAGATTTTTCAGTACGAAGAACTAATTAGTCTGTTTAAAATCTTAATTTAAAAAAAATAAAAATCTAAGAGACATCTAATGATATGATTGATTCTGTTCGTGCACAATACTTAAATCTAGCAGACGTTGAGCTAATTAATACCTGTTGGGTGTCCTCCATATGATCAATCCAGTCATGAATCATGAATTGTATCCACGAGCAGGCTATCATGTTGAATTGTTTCCCATTGTCTATGAACTCCTTCCTTGCCAAGAGCTTATTGACTACTAGTGTTGGGTGTGGATCCAGCAACTGGCAATGACAATCATTTTTTGAGAAGACCGTTACGCATTCGAAACTTTTTTGGGTGTTCGATTTTTTAACCACCCCCCCCCCCAAAAAAAAGAAATTTGACCGAAAAGAAATGAAAGAGGTACGTATTATTCTCCGAATGCAACAAGCGTTTTCCTTTCAAGTTATCACATTAAAAAATATTAACCCAAGTGTAGAAGAACAAATAACAAGTAACAGAAAAATTCAAAGACAACCTGACACTAGTTTAATTAGAGAAGACTACCTGGCCGTTTGAATGTAAAATAATTTCATATAATATATAAAATTTTTACGCCATATTAAAAAAATTTTTATACAATACATACAATTTTTTTTAATGATTTTGTACTATTTAACTATATATCTCTTATATATTATATACAATTTAAAATTATTTTACAACCACACCAACTTTTTGTAAACCTGCCTAACGAGAACACACGGGTCACTGGTCGGGTTTAGTGTCCACCAACCATCGCCCTGCGGATGACTGCAGGGTACAGATCCACAAATATTGGACAAGATAAGACGGCAAATAGTATGAACAAGTGACCGCCGGTAGTTGACTTCTGTTTTACACTGTTCCAATTACACAACCGAACTGACATTCCCAATTAACTCCTTTTTAAGGAGCCGAAAGCCACAGCCCGTCCATCTCCCCCGCCACAGTCTTAGGCAAGAATAATTAAGAACAACAAATTGGTACGTAGGTGCAACAGAATTGCCGTAACCCAGCAGCTAACACACATCTTCATGCTTAATGCATGGCGGGGGCCTTCTGTTCTAATTGGAACGATAGAGCACCGGAGAATTCAAGTTGCGGTAACTTTTTTTTTTTTTTTTTTTTGTACTGCAACAATAATTACGTTCACGGTATCCCAAATAAAGAAGGACACCAAAAGCATATGTACATACATCCAACCCAGGGACCACCTTAGGACCTAGAGAAACGAGAAACGGGCATTTCTCGATTGTCAACGAAGAGTGCCAACTAGACAAACAAAATTGTCCATCTGTGCAAAATTTAAAACCCAAAACTGATCAGACGTGTTCATCTTGCCTCTATACTATTTTAACATCAACACAACCTCTACAACGCTACCCGAAGTTGCGGTAACTTGTTAGAATTGCTTCAATCAGTCGGTGGCATCATGGTCGCTTTACAGGCCACAAATTAGGGGATTGAAAGAACAGAAGGAAATAAAAGAATAAAAGAGCAGAAACTAGATAGATCCAATGCACAAACTCTTACCCCATATGTCGAAGTGGCCGGGGGCATGTTGCGGCCGAAAAACGTTCCATAGCTGCCGATCGTGTCATCGCTGGGGTGATTGCATTTACCATCGGCTGTTCGGTAACAAAATTCGTCGTTATTGTATTTCTGACCATATAATCCCCCAACATGCAGAAGATTGTAACGTTGATGGAGGTATCTTCTAATCCCAAGATATGCGAGTCCCAGGAGCACCGGGAATCTGTGCCATAACCCCAGCTTGTCCACAAAATGTACAACCTACAAAAGATTAACACATGGTTTAAATTTGAGAGGTTTAGCTCTAGGAATATGACCTATATATTAGTTGGACACGAAAGCCTAAGAAAATAATAGGGGAGAGAGAGAGAGAGAGAGACTGACATAGAAGAGTAAAGTGTCAAGCAGAGTCATTTTGGCAACGACATGCCTGAGTTGGGGATGAATGAACGAGGAGGAATAGAGAGAAATTGCCATTGGATTTTCAAGGAAGAGTCAGAAAGCCTTTTGGCTGCTGCTGCTGCTACGACGATGGTGTTACGAACATATGGAGGCCTTGGGCTGCACTTTTATCGGCGAAGATTATTGACTGTACATGCAACGAATAGAAGCTTGTCAGAGAGGGCCATTCAATTGAGTTGCAGGGTTGTTGTCAGTCTCCGCGAAACTGTCCCCTCCCTTAATTTTTTATTATAATTTATTTATAATTTTATATTATACAAATTTATTTTATAATTTTTTATTTTAAATAAATGTTATTTATTATATAGTATAAATTTATAAATAAATTATATTTTAAAAAATAAAATAAAATACACATTAGAAAAAGAGAGGAATCATAAGAACGAGTTGCGTCAACCTCCTTCCTTCCACTCAATGCTCGTAGTCTGTGGGCGAATTAACTCTCTTCTTGCTGCGATTGGTGGATGCCATACCATACGGCTTTTCAGTTCATACGTCATACCCCTTTTCTCTTTTTCACAAGTGTTTTTTTTTGGGGGGGGGGGTTGGTCCGTCATTAATTTGTTTTTGATTGCGCGTACATACAAGTTTTAAAAATTTTCTTTTTGCGTATTAAACAAGAAATTCTTGAGTTAACTACATAATAAATTTATTGTACAATCGAGAAGTAGACGAATTGCTGTTTGTGCTCCTTTAATTTGCTTGATTATCTGTTTCTAATAAGAAATCAGTCAACCGAAAATTTAAACTCTAATATCCTTCATGCACCAGCCCACTGGATACAAGAAGGGTGAGCGAAGTATACGGTTTGAAGTCGCGGTCTTGAAGACACCGATACTAATAAAGAAACAAAGTTAAATCAAAACCTCAGGGTCAATAATAAATTATATATAAAACTTTATCATATTAAAAGTATAAAATTCACTTTAAAAATATAATATTAGATCAAGTTTATACTATTTATAAATTTCTCTGCCTATTAATTTAATTTTTTTAGATAAATATAAATTTTAATATATTATTTGACATAATATTAAATTTTATTTTGTAATAAAATGCATTTCATATTTAAGTTAAATTAGTTTAATCTAATATTAATAAAGTCTAGTGCGTATATATTCGCTTGTCATCTACTTCAAATTTTGTTAAATCACATTCTAGTTGAATTTAACTTGTGTCGACAAGTGTGAGAAGTATGAATATTACATCCACGTAATGTGAAGAGATGAGATGATTTATAAATTTTACTACTTACTTGTTTAAGTATTTAGATTAATACAAGATTTTTGAAGTATTATTGGAGTAAAATTAGTACATCAAAAGCAGTTAATATTTGGCTTATCTTCGGGGGAAACGTTGCTTCCTGAAGAGCCAAAAGATTTACCAAGATTGATCTGTTCATGGCAACCTCCCACAAATTCCCCGGTTCTTAGCAATCAATAAAGGATTTGCAACTTGCAAATCGAAGTGGGGTTGCAATTGTTTGCCTTGCTCAACAGGTAATAGAAACAAGGCATCAAACCAAACCACCTGTATTCATTAATTTTGAAGGTTCTTCAAAATGTCGATAGAATATTACCGTCCACGAAGGAAAAAGAAACTGGAAAAAGTTACGAGAGGAGCAAGTAGTCATAAAACTGCCAATAGAAAAGTATCAAAGAGAATTATAAATTTGATTTTATATAATTTTTTTACTTAATTTTATTTTAACATTCTTTTAAATTTTTATACTTTTTAACTGTGATAAAATTTATAATATTAAAATTTTTTATCACTGTTATATAACATACAGCTTAATAAATTTTTTAATAAATAAAAAATATATAATTTTTTATTTTAAATTTATTAAGTTAATTATGTTTATATAATTAAGCTATATCTAGAAGTAGGATAACTCTTTAAGAACTTTAATTTTGTGGTTAACAAACTAAACCGTTGGCTAACTTGTAAAACTTCCAGTTACCCAAATTGGCACCAGTCATTATTATTAGTTCACCGCCCAAGATCTTCAACGGACCAGAAGAAAAAAGAAAAGGAAAGAAAATAGAAAAAGGAAAATTACGCAGCTTAAAACGACAGGTTCATGATTCTATCCCGCAAACGTCCTTTTTATGCAGTTATTTCTAGTTTATATATATATATATATATAAATGAGGCAGACCCCCTCGCAATTCAAAGCATCCTGATCGCCCACTGACCTTTTTTTCCTGCCTGCCAAAAATGGCATCCGTGCAGGGCCCTTAACTTGGCATTGCCAGAGTCTAGCCCTAGTTGCCCATGTTGACGTGGTACAGCAAGTTGCCTTTGTCAATGCTGCCTATGTGTTAATGTGGTATGCTAACTGCAGCATCAGCAACAGGCCTCTCTTTTCAGGGCAGCTCAACTTATAAATCAATCAGCTCAACACTCGATGAACTAGCAAGTCAACAGCACTAATTATTGTCCAATTTGCCCAGCCAAACAATCATTGTATTCCCATTTATTGGCTTGACTCAAATTAGATTTTTTAAAGGATATAGAAATGGGGATAAACATTTGCTCATTGACTGTTAACATGGGTAGATGATGCTAGTTTTCAACGTGGGTCAAAATCCCTGGTGACACATGCAAGTTCATACAATATATACTTCAAGTCATCGTCAGTAATTGATTATCTTTGGATTGGGGAAAAAAGGAAAAATTAAAGAGGAATTGTAATTGATTTCTTTTGCAGGTAATTATGGTTAGTTATCTTCAATTGGCTGGAAAATGTCAAATTAGTCTACGAATGATTCAACTTGGCACGAAGCATGTGTAGGGGTTTGCACGAACACGTATCATTCTATCAACCATCCCTATAGGACGACCAACCCAACGATTCACATGTTTGTTTGCACTTGAGCACATTTGCACCATTTTGATTTTTCTTTTTTCTTTTTTTTTTGTTTTTCTTATAACTTTTAGTTTGTACAGAGGTTCTTTTGTAATAACATTTAACTAGATATACTTGTTATATTTTCCCGAGTGTAGTACATACATAATTCTATACTAAACAAATGTGGAATTACAATTTGAAACCGTATCTCTTTCTACAACTATTACATATAATTATTATTTTGATTTAGTTCTAATTTTTTGGAATTAAAATTAAATTCAAATTCAAATTCCACACCTTATTTTGCCAACCCTGTAATAGTGAATGATAGTCGTAGACCTGTAGCAGATAATTTTTCTTTTTTTTTTTCTTTTGGTAAACTTTGAAAATTATAACTCTATATTTTCAAACCAAACCAAAAAAAAAAAAAAAAAAAGGCGATAAGTTCCGAAGATTAGAGACGTTCGTCTTCTTCTACTCGCGGACACGTGTTGGATCCATATAACGTTTTCATTAATAAGAGACACCCAAATTTGACCGTTGCCTGCGTAAAAGCGGCTCCTCGAGTCAAACTCTTACTTTCTCAGCTTCTTGCGTAAGTCAAACAGCCGGTTGCCACGTCGTTTTTCTATTAATGGTTACCAGAATCCTTTAATAGCCGAGCCATTTGCCCTTTGACTGTTCGCTAGTTGGTCTTTCCCACCACGAGGAATAGTTTATCTACATTAAAATTACTTTTAAAATTTAAAATTTTAAATTTAAATATCAGTTGAAATCAATTAATAAAAAAACATATATATATATATATATATATATATATATATGACCATTTCTAATTCTAATCAAGTGTAATTCTTTGAATGATTCCCACTCAAATGTTACAATAATTCAAAGATCTTGGTAGAGCAATAAATATAGCACGCCTCAACAGAAAGTAGGCCACCATCGCTAAGAAAGTCAAGGTCTCTACTCAAGACAAAAATAATTGTAGCGAGTGTGGACTCGACGCAGTCAGTTTTAGAAGAAAAAGAAACAAAAGAGCCGTGGAGCCCCCCAAAATAAAAGCAGAATGAATAAGGTATATTTATTATCTCTGCCTAAACTCATATTCAATACAAACAAAATTTTGAAATAATTTTCAGAATTAAAAATTTTGAATTCTGACATCTCAGTTTGAATCCCACCAATGTGAAAGTTTCTTATGTTCACGTCATTAAAAATTATTTATTAATTACAATTAATTTATTATTTAATGAATAATAAATCACTCGACACATGTTTTGGTAAATGATGGGTAAAATGTAATTAATAATTAAACTAACTTATTTCTAATATTTGTATCTAATTCTTAGGTTTCCGTAATAAAATCCAATTTGTAAATTGGCAATTCTTTATTGACAAAAAATCTTCTGAATACAAATAGATGCAAAATAATTTTATATTATATATAAGTTACTTTATACTCATGAATAATATTTTATATAACAAATAAAAAATTTATAGTAAAATGATATATTTTATAACAAACAGATTTTATTAAATAATACTGTATAAAATATTTTTTATATAATGTAAAATTATTTTATATCTATAAGATTGCGAGGTCACGTAGTTGTTTTCTTTGTAAACGCTTGTAGTTTGAATTTTGCATTCTCGGTATGCATGGCTATTAAATAGCAACGTACAACCACAACTTCATTGGCCCGCAAGTATATATCTACCTAAGCATGCATTTGAATACCCAATTAATTGGGCGGTTGTGATTGTGAAAAGCAATTGACAAATTGTTCCTTCCTATTTCCCCATCCGATAAGATTTTTCTATTGATATAAGATATGAGATCACATCTCTTCTAATCTCTTTTATTATAAAATTGCTCAAGATAAGGATAATGGTTGTATATTTACAAGTGTGTGTATGTATATATATATATATATATATCTATACGTAAGCTACTAATTGTATTGATGCAATTTTATATTAGGACAAGAATTTGGGATAGGTTCAATTCCAATCTCAATCAACTAGAAGTTGAGAAATATAATGAAACTTCTTCTCATTCTTTTGGTTTAAACGTATTGCTAAAACTTTTCCGAGGTACCAAAACAGAACAAAATGGTTAATTTATGTTATCAATTATGATATTTGTCTAGAAGCTATACGCCCCCGTTTAACATAAGTAGGTTTATGAGAAGTCGCTGACACCAACTTCTTAACACATAAAATTGGAAAGTTCCAAGGAATAAGTTAAATAAAAACATTTAGAAAGAAATATAATAACAAGAAGAAATGCAATCCAATCACATTAATTTCATAGATAAATAAACTTAAATATAAAAAATTATTTTACTACTCTCATTTATATATCATATTACTTAGTCAATATTGTTACGTAGTGGTGTCTAAGGTCTAAATGGATTTTGCAATTCTTTTTTGTTATTTTGGATCGTTCAAACTTAAGGATGGGGGGAATTGGCTCACCCCCCCTTTTTTTTGGGGGGGGGGGTTTCTCATTTCCCCCTTTTTAATTTAAATCATTAAAATAACACAAAACTGGATTATTCTCGGTAAATGCCCGGCGGGCCGTTCCTGAATCCCCCGGCCTGGGATGGCCAACAGGTTCGTGCTTAGAAAGTCTCCAGTTGGGCAGGTGAGCCCACTTTCATTTCAAGTTTTGTTTAATAAACCTCGTTTGAAACAAATATTTGTAACTGATAAAATAAGTTTTTAAAATTACCATTTGATGTTGTAATCAAATTCCTCCATTTTTGGTTTCCGATGTACAATAGTACGATACCGTTACTTACTTACATTATAAGCATCAAGTTCAGCATGAAGTTCAAATTCCATTCCATGATTTGGTGTTAGAGTTGTTAGGTCATAATCCAATTTTCTCATTTCGATGAACCAAAAAATAAGTTCAGTTCTAGTTAAACGTACTTAACGTGGCATCTAGGTGTTTAGAATGTAGAATGAGCCGTAGGCCTTAAATTATTATTTCTATCTTTTCATGAATACCTGATGTTTGTGAGGGTGCTACCTAAATAATTATCAATGTCTTTGGTGGAGACTCCAGAATAAGTGGCTCGTTCTTTATGGTTCATGATCAAGAACAGCCGAGCAAGGGCCAAAAAATATGGCCAAGGTCTTGGGATTAGGTTCAACATCTTAGGATAGTAAAAAGGCCAAAGTCACAAATGCATCATAGTACTCACTTACCAGGCATTCTAAAATTACCATTTTCAGATTATCTCAAGTTTTTGATACCGTAATAAAACTTGAGATAAAAGGTTTTGTAGCGATAGAGGTCGACTAAATCATAGTCTAACCATAGAAATTTAGATTTGTTTCCCAATTGATATAGATAAATTAAGCAAAGAAAAATCATCTTATTACTTTTTTTTTAACAACAAAAAAAAAAGATATCGCATCAATATTAATTATATCTTTATGAGTTCAAGAAAAAATTAACTGTTATTATTATAATTTAATTTTTTTGGTCTGATATTTGCATGGTCTTTAGGTGAGGCTCTGGCATAAGTTTGCATGGGCCTTTTACAATTTTGTCAAATGAATGGCCTAAGCCCAACTACGAGAAACGAAGCTGACGACAAAGGACGCTTTGATGTTGAGACGCAAGACAGTAAGAGGAACGTGGATAGACCCTCATTAGGCAAGTTGAGCCCAGTTGGTATCAGAGGGGTTTTGCCAAGGCTCTCGAATACCAACAACAACGAATGAAACTTTCTTACATTATGATTATACAGTGGAATGTGATTTATGTAATGCTACAGATATTCTGGTTTCTTTCTATTAAGAGACATTTGTAGCTTATCAAGAGATAAGTTCTGGCGCAGTCCCCACATGCAAAGAAGAGTGCCCTCCGTCCGATCTTGCTTTTCTTTTGAGTGTTTACTCGATTATTTTGTTTCCTTGATTATGGGATCTCATCCTCTCACTCGTGTCGCTCTCGTAAGTCATATCACATAAAATAAATAAATAAAAAAAACGAAAGAAAAAGAGAGAGAGAAAAAAAAAAATCATGAATCCAGTCAAGTCCACAAATAGTTGTGCTTGGATTGTACCCAAATGTATATGCAACGGGTGATTGCCGTCTGTCAGGTTTAGCACTTCCCACACTTCTGTGCTTCCTGTTTTTGGTGTTTCCGTTGCCTGGTCCTCCAATCTCTTCCCATTTATGTACAAATGTGTTGGTTGTCCAGTTGCACTCTCGTACTCGTTCATAACTATGTATATCTAGTCGCTGCGGCCCCCACAACTGTGACCGTCGGAAGTTTGACCAAACTGGGTGGAATCTGTGGCGTGTCGGATGATGCCGGGGCTCCGGGATTATTGATGAATTTCACAACCTTGCTATTCAAATGAGTCGACGGGGTTTACCCGTTGGATACCGGTACGGAGCATCGTTGGTCAACTCCCCTGAATTGGTCGTTGATAAGGAAAAGTCAACGATGACGTCAGCAATCTCGGATGGAGCCAAGAATATGGTGGGAGTTGTGACCGGGGAGGGCAAGTACGAGGGACGGACGATAATATAGTGCATTAGAGGCGTTGATTATGCGGAATCTGTACTTTCTACGTCGGACTTGGAGGTGCGGCCACGCTTTGCCGTCGACGTTCACGGTGTCGCCGAAGTACTCCGGTTACCATCGAGGGTGGATGGTGGGGTTGTCTCCGGTGAATTCATGTATAATGGTCCATCTCTGTTCGGCAATCATTAGATGACCATCGAACTCTGAGCCCGACAGAGGTTAAGCTTTTGGTCCAATTGTGGGTCCCGAATAACGTAAGGGCCGACCAAACCGGCTAAGAGATTGGCACGTGTCAAGCCAAAGAGCCCGATCATGGTACCAAAGATCACACGGCGCGTTGCACGTTAGGATAATTTTCTGTTTACGTTCCAAAAATATAATTTTCAGTTAGCAAACGGAAATTATATTGGCTGACTGTGTGCACATACCCATTTTATCTGATACCGACAGTGAATCTGCGCTGCCTGTGTGCATTTAGGCTGACTTTGATGTGACCATGAAGCTTGGGAATCTGCGGGAGTGCATCTAGTACCAAGTTTATATGACCCAAAAATTTTTTTTTTTATCTGATGTGGAAGACAGACTTGGTACACCCGTTCGTTACACTCTCACTTACCGGATCTCATACAACCGTATATTATACTCTCCCTAACCGAGTCGATACACTCTCTCTCACCGGATCTCATACACCCGTCTATTACACTCTTTCTCACAAAATTTATCGATATTTTCGTGCCACCTTCCACTCCTTTTGCCTATTCATTCCATATCTTCCACATGAAACGCAGATATCAGAATAAGGGCCACACGAAACGCTTAATAGGAGAGATCATTGGAATAAGGGTCGAAGTTGGTTCTGATATCATTTGTCACGTGATTATTACTCTTTCTTCAAAATATAACTTTTTACAGTGTGCAATACCCACGTTTATATATCCCAAAATCTCTTTCTTCCAATCTGACGTGGAAGACGGATCAATTGTAAAAGAACTAGGCAGCCGAGGACACGATAAATAAATAAGAAGACAAATTTGGAATAATTACAATAAATGAGCAACAATGCTAGTGCCTTCCCTTTTAACTCAAATTATTAAACCTGGAACTCAAGAGTTATCGTTTTTGCAAATTCATTCAAAAGTAGCCGAGCAAGAAGCCATTCGGGAGGTTGTTACGTTCTGGTTGACTATGAGCGGACAGATAGTAGAACGAAGCACGTTGCAGCTTTTAGCTCATATTGCATAAGTTTTGACCCCCTAGTACTGAAAATCTCAAATTTAAATACCGTAAGAACTAATTAACCGGAAAAAAAAACCTAAAAGTAATAAATTATCTAGTTGAGTTCGAATTCCCACTTTGCCACAATGCATGAATATGAATTTTCTCATAAATATCAATATTTTGGTTATGATTAGTTAATATCAAATTATTCCAAAAAATAATAATAATTACTAAAACACTAAATTTGTTATCTGCGAGACGTGCGTATAAACAAAAAGAAATAAGTATTTGTCTAAGATATTGAAAATATGTAATTTTATGGTTAAAAAATAATTGTACACAAGGTAATATTTATGCATCATGTATATTGGAAATTAATTTACATTCTTATAATAGTGACAAAAACAACAGAAATTCAAAAAAAGGTAACCAAAAAAGTGTATAAATCTTGAAAGATAAATTATAATAATTATTAAATAAAATTAAAACAATTCTTTTTTTGTGATTTTATTCATCAAATTACAAAATTTTGGGGTCGCAGAAAATATCTAGAATCCACATTTTCAATTGAATTCAGCTACCTTTATCTATAATAGCCTTTTATACAATAGAAAAACATATTATTTTATCAATTGAAATAATATTTGGATTTATATATGATAGAGCAGAACTAATCAACCCACTATATGTTTCTTTTTTTTTTTTTTGCACTGACCCAAATAGTTGTCAAAATTTCACACCACCTATCACATTAGAATATCACGAAGCATTATTTCAGGTTAGACGAAAGCAAATATATTTAGCTTAGTATTTGTTTGAAACCAATTCGTTTAAAATATAGCCCCGCTTTATTAATTTGACTAACATAACACAAAACAGAATGTAATTTTTTTTTTTCTTTTCACTTCGACAATTGTTATAGGAGTTTGAAGAAGGGTTATGGAATACGTAACAAATAGAGAGAGAATTTTTAAAGTCTTCTTCATATTAAAGACCATAAATGTATAAATTAATGGACGCATAAATGAGTTAAGAAGGGTTACTAATGTAAAACAAATAATTAGATAGAATTTTAAAAGTTTTTTTTTTTTTACTCTTTAATATTTTACTTATCTTATTTTCTAAGCTCAAAAAAAAAATAAAAATATATGAAAATTTGACACATAACACACCTACGTCTTAAAAATAGATAGATCTTAAATTTTAGTGAAAAGGTAACGGAGAAACCAATATCAGTTGAGTTCATTCGACCTGCTAGACCAGTCCATTGCTTTGTAAACCCAAATTATAGGCCCACCTACCCAAGCCGAGTCCTCTGGAGGATACCTTAAGACTGGAACTCTCCCAGATCTCTGCAGGCCCATTTTCCAGAAACTGAGAATAGAATTAAATTTAAATTTAATTAATCGAATATATTTCTTATGCCGTATATAATTGAAAAAAAAAAAAAAATCCTTTTCATATGAAATTAACCCAAAATTCACCACCGACCTCTATAGAAAAACCAGCATAAATTTAAAACGTTTAAGCACGATTACGCACACGTATAAATATGTGTGTGTGCTTGTGCGAGCGTGCGCGTGTGTTTTCTATTCCAATCCAACCGGTAATTGCAAATTGAAATTGTAATTTTGATTCCTCTCTCAATTTCTCTGCCTGAGTTAAGCCCTAGCAGGTAAGTGAAAGGTAACCGTGTCGCTCTCGAAACCGCGCTTTCCGCGATGGCTCCTCCAATCCCAAACAGCGATGGCGACGACGAAGAAGAGGACCTGTCCGACGGCGACAGCGGTTTTGCTGAAGACATGGAGGCTCTCAGACAGGCCTGCATGGTGACCGGCGTCAATGTCGATTCTCTCGGTAATAAAAACTTACCTTTATCATCTCACTCTATTTCCTCTGCCGCCGCCGCCTCCAATGGCGGAGCACATGTCGGCGGCGGCACCTCAGATTCGGAGAGCGAGGATGATCTTGAGATTCTCCGTAACATACAGAACCGGTTTGCAATGTCGGCCGATTTGTGCGAACCGCTGTCACTCAAACCTCTTTGTGCTTTGCCGCCGGTTTCGGATGATGAGGATGATTTTGAGACTCTCTCTGCCATTCGGCGGCGTTTCACTGCCTACGATATCAACGGTGAGCGTTTTTGTGTATTCTCTATGAATAGACATTTACAATTGATCAAATTTCAGACTATAGTTTCAACTTGCCCCGGGTGTTACATTACAATCGCGATTGTTGTTCAATTTTCGCTGATAAGTGCAATTCTCGATCAGTTTTCTCTAATAATTGCGATTCTTGGTCAGTTATGGCCTATAATTGGCAATCTTTGACAGGTTTAGCTTTATAATCAGCGACTCTGGGACAGTGTTAGCTTATACTTGCAGTTCCTGGACAGTATGTTATAATTAGGTTGATCATATATGGTAATAGTTCAGTGTCTAACCTTCTTACTGATGTGGGAATGGTATTTGGAGTGGGGATTTCTTGGATATCCCAAATGCTATTTGGTTTTTAAGTTTTAGGATTATCCTTGGCATTTTAAGGATGGAGCTTAGAATGTGACTTGACCAATGTGTTGTTGGAGTACATGTGCTCACTGCCATATATTCTTTTTTTCAGTTACTGGACCAAGTCTTTCTTTCAGGTTTCATGTGGCTTATCATGAATATGTATTAACTACCATGTTAATCCTTGGGTACTTCTCTTCAGGTGCTTCAAATAAAATGAGAGAGAATGTTGGGAAGAAGGCAGAGCAGTTTCATGCACGGAGCCCTGGCATCGAGATCAAAACATGTGAAGATTCTTTGGTAGTTAATACTAGTTCTTTTGAGGCATCTCCACCTTCAAAAGAAGCTACTGACATCACTAACTTGCCAAATGGTGCCATGGATATACAGCCTTCTGACTCCATTGTACAGCATCAATCAGATTCTTATCAGTTATCAACATTGGAGCAAAATTATTCTAGCTTTCCAAAGTCAGCTCTGGTATTTATTGATGTGATTAAGAGGAATAGGTCCTGTCAGAAGTTTCTTCGAGCCAAAATGACCCAGATTGAAGCAAGAATTGAGGAGAATAAGAAAGTGAAGAAACGCGTTTTGCTCATGAAAAACTTTCAGGCTTGTTGTAGACGAAAAGCTGGGTGGGAGCTATCCCAGAGAAAGGATCCCCGCATCCAGTTGATATCTCCACGAACAATATCAAATTATGAGGTCATTTCTCTTAACAAACTTGCATTTACGATTTTCTAAATATTGGCTTCTTTATTATTTTATCATTCTTTTCTTGGCTTAATTTGCTAAATCTTGTATTTTCTTCATTTTCTCTCCTGGTGTATCTGTGGGTGGTAGAAAATCCAAGATCTCCTTAGATCAGCAGATGATACTGTTTTATATAAAGTCCATTGGAGACTATCAGGCCTTGTGCTATTTTGTTGGGTGTGGCACATCTCCTCCAAAAGTACCTGCCACAAAAAAATGATAATAATAATAATATGATAAAATAAGAGAAATACTCTATGAATGGGTTTCAATTCCAGGTTTATTGGACCTACATTCAGAGACTTTAGCTAAGAAAATTGATATCCTCTATCACTTCTAGCTAGCACCAACCTATGGTTAATGGTTGATCTGTTGAGGAATTAGAGGGGAGAGGCAAAAGAAATTGTGAGAGGAGGAGAAAGGACTCCATCTTCCCTCCTCCAAAACTTCCATCCTTTCCCTTCTCTTTTCTATCCCTGCTATCCAATATAGTGTAAATGATGCGCTTACACTTTGCTATCATTTTTAATTGCATAAAAGCAATTTTATTGTTTTTTTTTTTGTTGGATAAGTTGTATAACTTTTCAACTCGGAGACTACATACAACAAATGCGAAGGTTTCCTTTCGTTTGATTCATGCCTGTAGTTTTTAACAGGTATTTAGAATTTGTGCTTTCAAAATTTTAGCTATTGATCAGAAATTGTGTTTCTGCAGAAGTGAAAAAATGTTGGATTGCATTTTTAAAACTTTTTATGCTCCTGTTCACTGAGGATGTATGTTGTCAATGCAGATTAAAGATAAAAAGGTCTCTAGAATATGTGATGGGCCAGTGGAAAATTCTCATGTAGCAAATTACAGAATGGCTTTGGCAAATTTTCCACCTAAATTAAAGCGGAAAAAATGGACAGAGGCAGAGAAGGAAAATCTCTTGATGGGAATAAGACAACAGTTCCAAGAAATGGTGCTTCAGTTCTCTGTGGATCGTGTAAGGTATGTTTGGTTCTTTTTGTAGTCTTTGAACTTGAGTAAAGAGTGTGATGGCTTAAAGGTTGATGGTACATCCAGGCCCACTAACCTCAGCCATAATATTATTGTAAGTGCACATCTAGTTCATTGCATGTAATCTTTCTGTTTCAGTTGGTTCTGTGCTAGTTATTAAAATTGTCCTTCTAAGTTTTAGGTGTTATATGCATGTCATGCATTGCGATGATGTTATCTTTGTGTAGCAATCACCAAGATCTGCAGAATCCCTCGATTTCTGTAGGATTACTTATGACCATAACTACAGTTCTAGCCATTCTAATCAGAGTCTTTTAGCATACACTGTATCATACAAAGAGGGTAGTACTATTGTGTGAATATGCACAATTCTAGGTCCTGTATTTTTAATGGAACTGGGGAGAATTGATGTGAAATTTATGCATGTTCGAACACAATTATTTTCCTTTCAAAACCCCCCATGACTGGTATGACAAGTTTAAAGCTTGCCAGAATTTGCAGCTTTTTTTGAAATTTTCATAGTTCTTTCTTAGCCATTTCATCATACTAATTTAGTTAGAAAATAGTTTTGTTCTACGGACTGTACAAATATTTTTTGCTAACTATTTTTCAATTAGGGGGAAAAAATTAGAAATTTGACTCTTGGGCTCCTCATTGTGCAATAGCTAGTTTCTTTATAACATGTTTGTTAATGAGTGTGCCTATGTCTTGCTTGTTACTTTGTATCTCTGTATTTAATTCCGCCCAGTGGCCCATTCACAAAAATATGCATAATTGGTGATAAGGGTGTATCCACCATCGCTACATGATAATGGCAATGGACACACAACATGTTAAGCTTTTGGCTTTTTTCATAAGGAATTATAATGTATCAAGCATGGTTCATCCTTGCATATCTGTTCTAGCCCTATTTGCCGTTTAAATTCAGGTTGGGTGTGTGTAGGTGGGGCTATAATGGTGGTTTGACCTCCTAGTTCATTTTAGTCCATTCCTGTGCTACTAAGGGACAATACATTGGTTCAGCCCATTGGTCAATTTAAGCATAGTTGTGTCACATGCTAGTCAGGTATAGATTCTAGCCTGGTTTATGGCGTTTACAAGGCTTCATAATATTGGGATTTTTCTTTTACTACCAGATAGTTAATTTTATCTGTTTTCTAACTTAGATGTCAATCTATAAAGATCAGAATGTTTGGCTTTCTTTTTTATCAAGCATATCACCTCTGACGCACTTCATGTTGAAGTGATTCAGAAGGATTCTTCAGAGATGCAAATAATCTGGATGGCATGCTTGCATCGATTAGAGATCTGGAGATTACACCACAGAAGATCAGAGAGTTCCTTCCTAAGGTCAACTGGGATCAGTTGGCTTCCTTATTTGCCAAGGATCATTCTGGTGCAGAATGTGCAGCAAGGTAGTTTATTCATCAATATCAAAATTCAATTTTTACCTGCAGTCCAATTATGAACCCGGTATGTTGGAAATGCAGTTTGAGATCTTTATGTGACTTATGCTGTAGATTGTTCATTTAGTAATCTATTTTACTTGCCATTTTACCACTAAGTAAAAAATTCTTAATTTGTGCCTTGACTTCCATGTTATTGATTCTTCTTCATCCTATGTTGTTATCTTTTCCACACTTGCTTTATGGGCAGGTTTTGAAAGTGATGTCTATAACACATTGATAGCCTATTGTTGCACAATTAGGGTGATATGAGAACCGTTGCATAGCAACATATTAAGTATCAGATTTTGTTTAAGACATTATTAAAGAATGAACATAATCTACTTGTTAGTGAAAGATGCTGTGCATCTCTAAAAGGGAATGACCAGGTCCTAATCATCATAAGGATGAAGGTTAGCTTACTGGAACCATGTGATTGCATCCAACTCACCTTAATTCTCCTAAATTCACAGATAGTAAGCCGCAGAAGCTTTCCTGTTACAATTTCCAGGACAAATAAGTGCTGAGCACTTGTTTTTTGGTCATGGTCATATATATATTTATACACTCCAGTGTATTTGCTGATAGTGGCTTCTATAAGTAAATCTATCATCCTAGGTTCCTTTGTTTTGCTTCTAATATCAATTTTATTGTGCTGGAACTGTGATTGCTGATTTCTGTGTTGATTTTGCTTCTAGTCTTAAAGTTGTCCAATTCTTGACTAGTGATTTCATCTTATTGAGTTCTGTGAAGCATGTGTCATTCAATCAAGTGTTTCACAAACTTACATGATGATTATCGTCACACATCTTGATTGTTATTGAAGCTGAATAAAAAGTGCTAGGTTCATAAGGTCATACAGGTGGCTTATAGCTAATATGCAGTAGTGTTTTTATTTTTGCATCTTCAATGATTGTCACCACTAAACACAAGTGTTCGTTATTTGCCTTGTCTTTTCTCTACAAACCAATGCCATCCAAAATTCCATGCAGTGCTTATTATTCTCTTTGAATGGTTGATGCTACAGGTGGCTAAATTTTGAGGATCCATTAATCAACAACACAAAATGGACCGCCCAAGAGGAAAAGATTCTTTTATCTATTGTCCAGGAAAAGGGAATTACCAACTGGTTTGATATTGCAGTGTCTCTGGGGACAAATAGAACCCCTTTTTCTTGCTTAGAACGTTTTCAGAGGAGTCTAAATGCTCATATAATAAAGAAAGAATGGACTGAAGATGAGGATGCTCTACTCCATGCTGCTGTTGAAACATTTGGTAATGATTGGCAATCGGTGGCTTCGTGTTTAGACCTACGCACTGGTACACAATGCTCAAACAGGTCAGTTTTACTGCTAGAGCATTGTTTGTATGCAGTGAGCATAAGAATTCATGCTAGAATTTGAACACTTTTTTTGGCACATTGCATTTCATTTTTTCCACAATCACTGTTTTGTCCTTTTTTACCCGCCAAAGTGATGATGGAGTTAAATGATGGCTCCTGTAACTCAATATAATTGTCTAGAAAAAGCTTCTTTTTTTTTTTTTTTTTTAACTGAGCAATTGTTCCTTATCTGCAGGAGAATAATGGTATTTGGTAGTTCTAAATAGGGTGAACTGATGAATAAAAATTCCTTTCTGCCACCATTTTACACCATCCTTTTCTAATTTGTACTAAATAAAGGAAGTTTTTTGTTAACATTGTCAGCATCAACCATGTTCTATCATTCATATTGGTGTCTGATAACTGGACTTTCTTGTGATGTACTGGCCATCATCCCATTTGGGTTTTGAATGGTGATGGTTTTTATTAAGCTTTAGATAGAAGCCTGTTCTCAAAAGAACAAGTTTTAAGTTCTTGGTGCTCAAATTGTTTACTTATATGTGCAATCATAAAAACAGTAATGGAGCTGGCCTGGCTAGGTCCTAGGTCACTGGATCACTCAAGAAACCTTCAGTATCATGAAAAGCACAATTGTAGCGAAAGTAAAATACTGCATTTAAGCATAATCTCCTAAACCTTGCTGCAAAAGTGAATGTTTTTACATCTGCTTTTCAAGATCAAATCAAGATGGCCATTTTCCAATAAAGCAACAATATTCCATGTTTAAATCATGTAAATTTTTTCCAGTTTGAAACTGTTTTCTTTAAATCAGTACTGAATCAATATTTTGTCATAAGTAGTCTCTTTTGGAAACTTCCAAGTAGGATTTATTTTACCATTTATGTGAATCAGCTCAACTTTGTTGGATTTGGTTTTCTCCTTCTTGGAAATGTGCTTATTCTGCCAACAAAACCCAAATTCTTTTTGGATTTGGTAATTCTGATTTCTGAGTGCTCAGTTGAAGGTACAAGTCTGGGAACCATCGAAACACTATTTGATTTGGTTTTCTCCTTTTTGGAAATTTGTTTTATTCAGCCAAACCACTTCTGAATTCAGGTCAACCCTCACACTGGCTGTAGGCAAAGTTGGATCCATTTAGGGGCTAGGCTGCTGGTTGAATATGGGCCAATATACATTTTGTATTTAATAATACATGATTTCTCAGATTTATGTATGCATTATGTACCAAAAGCAAGATGTTATGTATGGTATGCAAATAAACCAAGGGCCTGGCAGGATATTGTCTGTCCAAGATATCTGTTGCTCTTCAATTTAAAGCATTGCTTGATGTTTGTCCTTATACCATTAATCAAACTTCGCTAGTTTATATGTGATTATTATTTTGTGGCAATCCTTAACTTCTTTCTTAAGTTGCTTTAAGTGCTTTTATCTAATCCTTCCCATCAACAGCTAATACTTTTTTGGATTATCATTGTGCACTGAGATGATTTGTTTTTCCTTCCACCTTAATTTAGTTTAATGATCTGTACCACACTGGTGTGCTTTCTGTATGCAGATGGAGGAAATCGCTGGACCCAAACAGGCAAAGGAAGGGGCGCTGGACTCCTTGTGAAGATAAATGCCTGAGAGTAGCTGTGCAGTTTTTTGGTCCAAAGAATTGGAATAAGATAGCCAAGTTTGTACCAGGCCGAACTCAAGAGCGATGTAGAGAGAGGTATGGTAGGGTAATTCTCAAAATTGATTCATAATTTGTTTTTTGAATTAATTTCAACTTCTTGTTACTATGGCAGATGGGTTAATACCTTGGATCCTTCTTTGGGTTTGGGCAAATGGACGGGAAAATGGACTGAAGAAGAGGACTCAAGGTTAAAAACAGCTGTTGAGGAATGTGGATACTCCTGGGCCAAAGTTGCTCAATGTCTTCCGGGACGAACTGATAATTGTTGTTCTAGGTATTAAGCTTGGATTTCAATCAATTGGTCAATGACTCTGGTTTCTTTTCAATGCTTTGTCATATTTTATTTAAATTATTCATGTGACAGTAGGCTTCATTTTGAGTTTTCTATATATTCAGGAGATGGAAGGTATTATTTCCAGATGAAGTGCCTTTGCTGCAAATAGCTAGTAGGACAAAAAGGGCTGCCATGATAGGCAACTTTGTAGATCGTGAATCGGAGCGGCCAGCACTTGGTCCTAGTGATTTTGTTCCACTACCAGTGACAGGATCTGTATCTCAAATTGAGAATGGTAGTCCTAGGAATCGTAAACGAAAATCAAGGTACAAGTCTCAAATAATTGTTTTGATTCTTGTTTCTTAAGCTGTGTTTTGATTCACACCTTCAATCTTGTGCAGAGGAGGGATAAAATCTGGCAAAGAAACAGATGCTATACCTGCGTAAGTTGTTCTTTCAGTTACAAATGCTGCTCCCATATGGGCAATTCTTGTGGAATATTTTCTTTCAAGCATTGCATTGTCAATGAATTAGATGTGCATTTGTACGCATACATAGGTTTAGTCCATCTTTAATCGGGGTCATGATTATTCACTCCTTTCATGAAATGCAGCAAGGCCCTAAAGAAGAGGAAACCCAAAAGACTTGGTAAACAAGTACAAACTTCTTCTGAGGAAGCCTCGGGATTGACTGATGGCATTGAGTTTGAGGCCTTATGTGGCAATGGTGCTGTTAAGCCTGGGAGAACGACAAAACGATGTTCAAGGAAGAACAATATTACTGAAACAATGACAGTAACCAGTGGCAATGTGAGGGTTAATAGAACGAGGAAAAAGCTTCCTGATCCGCACTCAAAGAAAAATAATTATTACATCGAAACAGATTGCAATAGCCAGAAGCTTCTAATGTTTCCCACCGAGAGCTTGGATTCAGGGACTACAACTCCTGATGGTTTTCAGAACTCTGGTGGTAGCAATGGAAAGAATGGAAAAAAATCTCGTAAACAGCTTTCTGTAAAGAAGATGCATGCCAAATTCAGTGAAGAGCATTGCAATTTGCCAGGAACTATTTATGATGATAATGAGTCAGTCCATGGTGATCTGTATTCCAGTCTTTTGTTGACAGCCACTGGTGAAGAGAAGAGCATTATTGATCAGCTTGACACTTCCAGTGAGAGGACTCCTAAGCGAGGCTCTAATAGAGAAGTTTCTGTAGAATTGGCTAAAAGCATTGACTGCCCTTTGTCCACTGCTGAAAGGCCAGAATTGCGAGTAACCAATACTGAAATTGTTGAAAAATCGCATGGGGTTGGAATTGCTTCAAACAAGGAAAGCAAGCCTCTCAAGCAATACTACACAAGGAAAAGAAAAATAAAATAGGCATATGGGATATGTTCATCAGAGTGAAAATGCTTTGTGTAAGTAATAGGAAGGGAAAAATTTTGAATCCAGGGAAGGTAATAAGCCATTTCCTTACAACTTTTAGCCAAGTGGACTTATAGCCATTGACCATGAGGAGTTGATACAGTAAATGCTCAGATCCTTACATGGGAATCAGCGATTTTCTTTGATATTGGTTTATAAGGTGGTCAAGAGGCCGATGACGGGGATGGAGACTAGTTCTTACATCCTCCATTATTTCAGATGCCTCTGTGGAGTACAAATGACAAATTTGGTTGGAAAGCTGATTATGCAATTGAGGATTGTGAAGTTTTCTGTAATGGAGTTCTGTCATCAAATTCCACTGAAAAAAAAAAAAATAGTATAAAAAGGGTGATGGGGGGGAGAATTATTGGCAGCTGATTAAAGGGACAAATGTTGATGAGGTTACTATTTTCTGCTCTGAAATTCTTTCTTGAGAAAAAGCATGAACCAGCAATGACAAGTTTTTGCATGTGCGGTACAGTTGAAGAGGCATCCGAACTGTCGATAGGCTGGAAGTCAATGTGCCGTTGGTGTGCCTCAGTGCTTGTCCCAGGTTATTCTGTTGCATTCCCGAAATGGAATTATCAGTTTCAAACTTTTTTCACTAATTTCGGGGGCGAGGGTTTACACATCGATATCTTGGGAAAAGTTTTGACAACATAGGTTTTCCCTCAGTCTTATTTTTATTTTTTTTAGAAAATTAAAACCAAATTTACTGGTTTTTCTGCTTATTTATCTCTGGGCATATTGCCGAACGTGTCTTGAGAGCCTTATCTTATACCATACGAAGTTCACATTGCTTTCTCTCCATCGCTAAAAGGTTCCGTGTCCTCCGTAGAGCCCAAGTTATCACGGAAAGAACCGTCTGTTGACTAGAAATTCTTTTCTCATACTTTTCTAGGTGGATTGAGACTTGAATTATTCAATTTCACTTGCATGCCACCCACTTGCCAATTGACTGGCACGGGCGACGCCGTGTCTAACAACTGTTATTACATAAAGAGAACTGGTAATATTTCTGACAACTGTTATTACTTATTATACGGAGCCAGGGCACTACATCCAGGCACTAACTGAATGCAGCCCCCTCTGCACATTTTATGCTTGCAAGCAGCACTGGCGACAACGAATCCAAGTCTAGTGATGTCTTATTTAAATGCTTGGCCTCAAATTTGAATTTTTTTAGTGCTTTTTATTTCGAATGGAAGTCTAATAGCAGTGCTAACAACTTAAAATTTGTCTGAAAAGGAGAATTTCGTGACATTGTGCTCTTCTCCTGCACTGCTGTGCATCTATTACAGATTCACGGATGATAGAAATATAGATTACAGGCCACATCAAGGAACGTGGTCCGGGTCCGTTTGCACTATTGTCATAAACCGTCATCATAAACGGTAGATAGCCTGTTAGGTAGGCTTCAATGCTCGCTACCTGCACATTACGACCTGTAACCAATGCAAAATACCTTTAACAAAACTCGTAAACAGGCTAGAACAGTCCCACCATCATAATCCTGCTCTTCTTCCAGCAACAATGAAAAATAGAAACTTGATATATCTACAAGTCTTTGAATGTTTATATGTGCACTCAAAACTTAAAAAGAGAAAATTTTGCTCAAATTCTATGACAACCTGATAAGGCAGGCATAATGTTGTAACATGTATTAAAAATTCATCCCCCGTACCTTGAGAATCATTCTGTTAACTGATGATGACTCACGTTGCCTACTCACCCGGGCATATGGTTGAAAAGAAAGCCAGAAAAGGAGGAAAAATCCAAATGACCAAATTTGGAAGAAAACTGGGTATCTAACCTGGAAGTAGAAGACCAAAACATCTCATGCGTAACATCCAAATCCGAAGTAGACGAGGCCTCAAAGCAACTTTTAATATCCAATAAGAAGAGATGATTAATGATCCAACAAGTCCACTTCTTAATATTATCTCTAGAAACTACTACATAGAAAGCTATTTGTAAATTGATTAAAAAAATTTAAAAGAAGGCATCAGCAAACTACTCAGAGCCTCTTAATAGCGACCAATCCCCCAGACTCTGATTACACCATCTGTATAACCACTGAACAAGGTGCTCCCATCTGCACTCCAGTTCAAGCATGTGCAGTAGATGTTCTGCAATTCACAATGTAATGACAATAGTCATATCAGTCTCACGAAAATTCAGAAAAATGGTCTCACTTTGTTACACTTATCTTGCCATGTACACCTGTTTTAAACACAAATAACTTTGGCTGTGGATATAAGAAACAAAACTGGAAACACAAGCAACAGGTCATAACAGAGATCCAATACAATCAAAATCAGAATCCAAAGAGATCCATAGGAGTACAAGTTTTTCATTTTTTGGGTTTGGGGAGGGGGGATGAGGAATGCACTTGAAGAGCAATCAGGTCAAAGAAGTAGCAAATTCCATTGGGGGCAGCCAATGTATGTAATGGCTTAAACAAAACTTAGCCATACGCCTAAGAATGACTCCTAGATACAAAGGCAGAATCAATAAATCAAAAATATACGATCAGTGATTCAGTATAAACCTCCATGTCAGTAAAGTTCAATTTAATTGGAGACTTTAGGATTAGCCAATCAACAAACGTATCAACATTATCCAAAATGTAAGCATTTTTTTTTATAAAAAAAAAAAGGTAAATACTTTATAAACAGCAAATTATAAACAACTACTAATGAACTTCCATTAACAAATCAATTTGGATGGAAGTAAAACCTTCTTCTTGACAGCAGTGGAAGCAGCGGTGCCCTCCCATTTCTCAGCTTCAGCCTTGAGATCCACCTTCAAGTCCTCAACAATGCTCTTACTTTCAAGATCCCAGATCTTGATGCTATTCTCCGTTGCGGCACAAAGCCAATACCTATTGGGACTGAAGCAGAGAGTATGAATCACTGCCCCTGCATCCAAGCTATAAAGCCTCTTCCCTTCCGCCAAATCCCACAGCAATATGACCCCATCTTTCCCTCCGCTGGCACACAGCGAGCCGTCCGGCGACACAGCCGTCGTGTTCACGTACCCGCCGTGGCCCGTCAAAGTGGCCCTCAGCTTGCAATTGGTCAAATTCCATACCTTCACTGTACGGTCCCAGGAGGCAGAGACGATGGTGGGCTGGAGCGTGCTCGGACTAAAGCGAACGCAGCTGACCCAATCGGAATGGGCGTCGCCGTCCTGAATAGTATACTTGCACTCCCCAAGCGTGTTCCATAGCTTAATTGTACGGTCGCGGGAGGCCGAGACGATCTGACGGTTATCGATAGAGAAAGCAACGGAGAGGACGTCCTTGGTATGGCCGACGAAGCGGCGAGCGGAGACACCGGCGGCGAGGTCCCAGAGGCGGAGCTCGCCGTCCCAGGAGCCAGAGAGGGCGAACTGGCCGTCGGAGGAGAGGACGACGTCCTCGACGAAGTGGGAGTGGCCGGTGAGGCGGCGGCGGGGGACTCCGTAGGTCTTCTCTTCCTTGGTGAGGTGCCAGAGGATGATGGACTTGTCGCGGGAGGAGGTGACGATCATGTCGGAATTGTCGATCGGGGTGGCGATCGCCGTCACCTGGTCAGTGTGGGACCTCATGGTGCCGCGTAGCACCAATCCCTCTGCCACCATTCCCGCCATTCCTGCTGCCCGCTGGTGGTGGTGGGGGTGTGTTTCTCTCTTTGCCGGAGAGAAGAAAACAGGTGGGGCTCTCGCGGAGGCCTAAAGTGAAAAACAGTTGAGTGTACCAATAGCTACTGGATATATATATATATATATGATTTGATGGAGAGCTAAGTAGCCAACTAGGGTTTTGGCAAGCTTTTGGGGTCAGACAGTTATAGGTTTTGTGGGTTTTGGGACATTGGAATGGAATTTTTGTTAAGTTTGGAACATATTTTAAGGCTTCATTTGGGTTCATTCGAGCCCATTCTCTAATGTTTGGGCCAATTGCGAAAACTTTTCCACTCCAACGAGGAAAAATCATTCCATCGGTCAAATTTGATTGCCAATTGTAATTTTTCTTTTTCCTATAACTAGAGTGGGAAGAGGGGGGGTTTTTTTTTTTGTTATTTTTCGGCCACCAAATTTGAAATTTAAGAGTGAAATCCGATGCTCGGATTTCACTCTTAAATTTTAAATTTGGTGACTGTTAAGTTATGCTTAACGATTGATACCAATTATTTTATTCATAGTTCATGCTGTCGATTAATCCAAATTTGGTGGGGAGGGGGTCCCTAGTGTCTTGCACTTATCAAGTACATGTTTGCTCTCTCTTTGCCTTGCCTTTTTGCATTTCATGTCCTTTTCTTCTTTTTTTTTTTTTTTTATCAGAATGCATAACTTGGGTCAGGAGCAAAATGAAAAAGTTGAAGCTGTAAATCGAGAAAGAAAATATCATCAGGTTTGTTCATAAGTTTAGCCCCCCACCCCCTCTCAATCTGCGTTGTGTTTTCCTTACAAAGCTAATAGAAATGGGAGCAGCTTCTGCTAAAATTGAAATGCACATAGAGGAACTGAAGAGAGGAGCTGCGGAGAGGTATTCCTCCTGCCTTATTTTTATTTTTTATTTTTTATTTATTTATTTTTAGTTACATTCTCTCGCAAGCAAATTACTGTTTTAGAAGCTAATTTGCTGCTTGATATTCTGAGGCTGGAACTTGGAAGTGAACATAGAAAATGGTACTTTGCTGCCCTAACACTATTTTATAATTTCAGCATAAAAATTATTTATAATTATTTGTGTATATATCCCTCTTTTTTATGTACACCAAGTGGTCTCAGTAAAAGTGGCCATATGAATTGAATCCACGAATGTATTAGTGCCTGGGGATGCCATCATTGATTGATGTAATGTACAATAGGGAACGTGATCATGAAGAATCGATCTCGCACGAAGGACCCCACCGCGCTAAGCATACGATTCCCATTGACAATGCTACGTTCTGCCAACTAGTTTCGTAGAAATATGTTAAACCATTAAAAATAATTCAAGTCGTTTGAGCTGATTTTTTGAGTAATTCCACTTAATTAGCCATGTTTTTCGCTCCCTGCCCCCCCCTCCCTCCCTCCCTCCCTCAAAAAAAAAAAAAATTTTCTCTATAGAAAGAAAAAGAAAAAAAAAGAGGGTAATTTGTGGGAGTAAGAAAAAAGGGTGCCTATAGAAAGAATGATATATTCTGAATTATTGGATGCATTTCGTGGTATGATCATCATTTTTATCATATGGGTCAACAAAACCATTTTCCGGTATTTTCCGAGGTGCACTAACCCAGTTACGTATTAAACTCAAAAATCAATCCGTCCATCCGACGAGCCATCTTTCATGATTGATCATAGCCCTGGGACTACTTCATCATTCCATCAGGTGTTGTGTGCCATCTCTTTAATTGACTATTAATTATTAAAGACTAAATATTTGTCTAAGAGAGGAGGAGGAAGCACGACGGAAACTAGGATTTATTTTTATGAGAGAAAATAATAATTATCCTCCGTTATTGTTATTGCTATTATTGTTATCCTCCAAACTGTTAAATAAATACATCAGAAAACGACCTCTTTCGCCCATATGAAAAGCTCCCACTGAATTTTCATCTGAAATAACTGATAAAATTTTTTATTTGCCAATCAATTTGCTACATATACTTGCATATATATATATATTTATCTCATGCTACTAATTACCCCCCCCCTTTTTTAATGGAAATAAGTAGACAGTTAGTTAGCTCAATGATGCTGCCAAGCAATTTTACATATATATTTGTATAACAGTTCTTGCTTTAATCTTGTCCTCAAGTTACACCGAACATAATAATTAAATATTAAATACAGAGTCTACAAAACATAGTGCAAGAGATGGTTCAAGATCATTAAGCAGGAAATAGTGTTTAGAGTAACAAAATTTTGATATCTACATGGGCATAATCCCCCTAGTGGATGCATGTTCTGTGCCAGATTCCAGTAACTTTATTACATTATCTTATCTTCAACCACAGGTCCACAATACACACTTCGGCGATAATTATCTAGTATATTTTTATATCAATAAATATTTAAATTCTCTTCCTGTCCCCTGTTATACAGATAAAAGAAAATTTTATATTGAATATATAATATTAAATTTTGAATTTATTAATATAAAAATTATGTGTAAAATAAATTTATTTAAATTTAACAAACATTAAAAAATAAGTACTTTTTTTTCTTCTTCGGAAAAAAAAAAACCCCCAAAAGAAAAAACCACGGGTCTACAACAAGGGATTAGCTGAACCACCTCCTGGAACAGCAACATTTATCTCTCTCTTTCTCTCATTATTAATCAGGGTGCGCAGGTCCAATAGATCTACTGTTCTGCATGTGATCCAACCACAAACCACTTTGGAGTTCCTGATCTTCAACTGCTTCAAGTCTTGCGGAGATCAGTTTTGACGCATCACTCGCGCCAATATTAAGTAAAACGACAAGAAATAGCAGAGTTCGACCAGCACCCTTGTCCTAGCAAATTCAATTTGACGCAAGATACCGGAATATTGAAACCCGGAAAAGAATTGAAAATGGCAGAACGTAAACACACAAGCATAAACAAGTTGCCCACAAAGTATGAAGATCCTTAACAGATCTATAAAATAAGAATAGAAACGATTGATCCCTGAAAAACAAGTAGAACAAGATCGTGCGGCAAAGGCGTAGAGCTCCCTTCAATCCAAACAAGGATCTAGCATTGGTAATGCAGCTCCTGAGATATGCAAGCCGCAAGCCTATCCAAAGAAGAGCGTCCAAAAAATTGGGACAGGGCTGTGGGATCCATAGCTCAACAGCTAAATCTACCATGCAAGAACCTCTATTGGACTTCAAGGAGCTCCACTCCTTAACCCCCCCCAAACACACACATATATATCACTGCGCCATTTACATTCAAAACCCCAACACATGTCCCATAAGAAAGAAATCCAAGAAATTCCACATACTCCCGTGCTCTTCCAATTTTTTTTTCTCTCGAGTGAATCATGAATCGTATGTCCTCTTCAATCTCTTATACGAAAATACTTTAATTAACCCCAATAAAAAGGCACAAAAAGAGAAGACTTAGCGAGGGATAAGGAAGAGGAATACAGAACGAAAACCGTTCAACAAATTCTGTAGAGAAACGCATCCATGAAGAGCAACATTAGAGAAAAAACAAAAAAAAAAAAAGTCAAGTACTCAAAAGAGAAATCCCGAGAAGAAAGGCTGGCTGTATTTTCAGTACTTTTTAAGCCGAAAATGAGATATAATAGATTTTTTAAGCAATATGAATTCACTCATAACCTCTCAACCCAACCCTGAAATACCATCTGCAGAGCACAACGTTTACAGCTAACCCCGAAAATATAGAGTCCAAGACTACCCAGAAACCCTAGCTGGAACTACCCATCTACCCTATAAGAAGCATCCTCCAGAACCTACCTGGTTAAAAGCTCGCGATAACCCACGCCACACCCAGTAAGTGCTAGCGACCTTTCACGGAAAAGGAAGGCTAATAGGTGATTACTTTTATAGCGCTTTTTTAGGGTTGAGATGTAGTGGTGGGTCGGGCCGGCAGGAGCTTAATTTTTCTTGCCGCTAACCAAGAAAAGTCTCTTGGGAACCGGCTCCTCCCTAGATTCCCCACCCACTAACCACAGCTGTTGTGGTGATGTGATCACGTGCTCCCGTTAGGTTTCCTTCTTTCCAGAACTCCCAAAGTTACGATATTCTATTTCATTTTATCGATATTTTGAATTGCGAACTGTGTTTCCTGTACATACTAAGTACATAAGCCCGGCCCGGCCATTTGTTCCAGCAATTATACATCGTTGAAAATGCCATGCATAGAATTAGCACACGCATTGCCGGCAATACCTCTTCAGGTTTTTTACCCCCTCGGCATTCCATTTCCCAAGCCATAGCTTAAAAGCTGAGAGACTCAGTGCTGCATGCTGCTGCAGCTTCCCTCCCTCTATTGAGTACGGAGCACTGGCACAGAAGTGCTCATCTCTAATCTCTTCTTTTTAATTACTTCTCAGCGGAACTTTTTTCTAATAATAATAAATTAGAGATGGCTTAGCTTTCTCCATTTGTTAAGGTTTACTCTGAGTAATTTTACGATATAAAACATATATATATATATATATTCCCAACAATTGAAGTTTTTCTTAATTCAAATTTTAAAAAATACGGTTAAAGTACAAATAAGTTTTTTTTTTTTTTTTGTTGGGTATCAAAGAGCGAAGCAATAAAAGCATGTTTGATCCGCATGATACAAAAGCAGAGATAATTCTCCCGTCTCTTCTGCTCGTTGCCTTATCATATTGGAGAATCTAGTGCAAATCCGATTTCCAGCGCACTCAGAAAGCCACCGCTGTTTTTTACACTCTCGGGTTTTAGATAGATACAAATTTATTACTGTCATCGTTCCTTTATGTTACTTCATATCATCAAATGTCTTCCTTCGTGCCAATGGGATAACGTTGACCTGTCCACTTTTAAGCAGTAATCCTGATCGAAAATGTCAACCATCGCACGTCAAAGAATGGTTTGATCACATACATACTTTTTGAGAGATTAAATATTCTTTTAAGATAAATTACAAGTTGGCAATACAAAATCAATTACTGCTAATTTCACTCAAACATATGGTAAAAAAAAATTTAAATTTAAAATTATGTATTTAATTCATTCAATTTTAAACTTACTTTTACTATTAAGCAACAAACATAATTATGTAAGATATTGTATAATATGAATCGTGGGGCATTACATTCACTGTATATAAAGTAACGAGTATATCATAGCCAAAATAAATCTAATTAGTCATAAAATATAGTAACGAGTATTCAAATTTCGATACTAACAAAACAAAATACACTATTTAAAAAGACGATGATAACATTAAAAAAATGATAATTTATTTCGTGTGCTTCGCATAAATGCACGTACATTTTTAAGTGGTTTAATGGAGTTAGATACTAGGGGAGAAAAAAAATCTTTTGTTCGAATGACGGGAGAATGAGACAATATTATCTCTTTTAATTAGAAACTGATTATAGTTAGAATCGGGCTTTTCGACCTTTTATTTACACTTTTTGTTTTTTTTTTTTTTAAAAAAAATTATTGGGAATATTAAAATCATAAGTCTCCTTAAACACGAGATTAAATCAACTTTTCTTCGGTTTTTATTTTCTCGACAGGAGATCGACTCGTCGAAAAAAATCACGATATATCTAACGAAGACCTCGAGTCATAAGCTTTGCCTTACGGACACGTGTCGGTGAAGAAAACGGAGGGTCATGATTAGGCGAATTGCAGTTGAATTTATCAAACCGACAAAGAAAATAAAAATAAAATAAAGAGACAAAAGCGACATCGATGTGACAACACAGACAGCACATCAGACCACTGCTCTTTGCTGACTGTTCAAACGCGAAGTCGCTCTATCTCTCTGCCACGTGTCCCACATTGGACTTTTTGTGAGTTTAAAATTTTAAATATTTATTATTAAAATCCCAAAATTTAATTTTTAAAAAAAATAAAAAAAATATATATATATATATACACACTTTACGATAAAATAATTTTTTTAATAAAAAAATCTCTTAAAAAAAGACAATCTCGACCATCAAAATTTCAATTTCACATTTTGCCATCCTTAATATCCACGACCCCCATTTTAAATATTTCATCATAATTTGTGAAAATTACTCCAAGAAAAAAATATCCCAACAACACCCGTTGCGTTAATTAACTTGAATGATGCCGTTATTAATACATATTTGTTTCTGCTCAAAGGGGAAAAGGAATCATCGTTTTGGTTTTTACCAACAATTAATAAAGACTTTGTGAGTTAATTATTTGGACTAATTCAAATAGTTACCAAATCATTGGATTTTTCTTATCACTAACAATTAATGTCTAATTATCGAATATTTCCGAGCTAAAACAGAAAAAAATAACAAATAAAAATAACAAAGATTTTGTGAACTCAGGCCTGACTTAATGCCCCTGCTTCTTCTGGACCCACGCGAAGAAGTGGCCACTTTGACAAGTCTACGTAGTGACGCCGAAAGCATAAAAGCTAAGTCTCACGCGGGAAGTTTGTGTTTTCTTTGTTTAGCAAGCGAGAAAATAGATGTTTGGACCATAATAAGTCTGAGTCTCTCTGGGTTGCCAACAATATCTATCCAACAATATGTAGTTCCTTTTTGTTAATTGACAAAGTATTAGAAAGTTCTAGAAAAATACAAAAATACTTGAAAGTGGTTACATCTATAAATTTCTAATAAATATCAATTGAACACTTATTAGACCTTTTTAGATAAAATTATAATTAATATTAATTTTAAAATATTTTTTGTAAATATTTTAAATATTCAAATTCTAATAACACAATGAGAAAGTGTAATTACAATAAATAAATCATTTTTTTCTAATTGTAAATACTTTTTGTAGCCACTCAATATACTTCACTTGTAAAGTTCTCTTATATTATATACTTTTTAACACTTTTAAATCTCTCTTATTTGTCTTTCCAAACATTTCTACTAATTTTCTTAACTCTCTTAGGCTTACTTAGTTCATTTTCTCTTACAAAATTAACTAAGTGTAGTGTGAGTTAGCATGCACACAGCTTAACTTAATGACAAGAGGTATCAAAGTAACGGTTTAAACTTTAGGTACAACCTACTATTGTTGTTTACAAAAACAACGAGCATGACAAATGAAGAAAGATTGCTGCCACTACTATAAAGGAGCAATAATCGGGGCAACAGTCTTATGGGCATGAGAAACAGCGTGCTCCAGCCAAGTGTAGCAAGTCTAAGGCTCTAGTGAAAGAGACCACGGACACTTAAGTTGTTAGCTTAGAGAGATATGCCACTAATCTTAACTCCGCAGTAGACGACCTCAGCAATCAAGTCAATAACTTGATCCACGAGAATGCAGAGATCACACAGGCTGCTAATGTCATGATCAAGGAGTTTAGCTACACGTTTAAGGGAGAAATACGTTTCTTGAACCAAGATTTATCGAACATGCACAAGTTTGTTGAAGGAGAGATTCACGACTTCTGCAAAGAAATGGATTCTCTACCCCAAAACAACTCACACACTGGATTACTACATCATGTTGGAACATGGTGCCAAATCTCCTGCCATGGCCCCTTATTGTATGACACCTTTGGAGCTCGCTGAACAAAGGATACAACTCTAAGATCGGACAGATTCGAGCTTCAATAAACTCTCAAAAGCCTCTTTTGATGCCCAAATCCTCTTTCAGAAGAAGAAGAACCACACTTGGCATTGGACGAAGTAATGCCAAGCTTCTATTGAGAGATTGAAGCAAACAATCTTCAAGGAACCTGTGGTGGTGCCACTGAATTGTGAAAAGCTTTTCGAAGTTCACATTGGTGCATCTGACTCCACAATTGGGGAAGTCTTGATGCAAGATAGGTATCTCATTGCTTACGTGAGTCGTAAGCTCAATAACATAAAGAAGCAGTATATCATCCAAGACAAAAGGATGATTGTCGTTATCTATTGCTTACACATTTGGAGACATCGTCTCCTTATAAGTAAGTTCGTAATCATATTTGATAATGATACTATGAGCTACTTCTAAACCTAGAAGAAATTTAGTCCTAAGCAAGCTCGTTGGTAAGACTTATTAACAGAATTTGACTACATATTGTAGTCTAAGCCAATCTAGGTCAACATTGTTACTGATGTGCTAAGCCAAAAGGCGAAATTGGCTGCTCATTCTACTAGTACGTCTAAAAGCAACTTCCTTGGACTGATTAAGGAAGGTACTGGCCAAGATTATTTGCCAAAGAGGATGAAATGTGGGCTAACCAAGCAATACCCAAAGAACTACACAACGGAAGACGTGGTGAAGGTGAAGCCACTGCCCAACCAATTTAAGTCTTTACACAAAGTCTATAAAGGCTTGGTAAAGAAGTGTGAAGGGTCGTTCCCTGTGATTAAGTGCATAGGAAAGGTCACCTATCAAGTCCAACTCCCTCTGAAGCTAAAGATCCACAATGTTTTCCATACAAGTCTTCTCAAGCCTTTTCATAGAGATGAACAAGATCCAAACTGAAGCAAATCCAAGCACGCACCCACAGTTATAGTTACCAACAAAGATGTGGAATACGTCCTTATTAATATAGTGATCCAGAGAAAAGAAGTTCTTAATTACACTGAGTACTCAGTGAAATGGTAGGATTTGCCCAACCAATAAGCTAGTTGTGAACGAGAAGATCAATTTTGGCAGTTTGCTATCACGTTCAGCATTTTTAGTGTAAGAATGAGACAAGGATGTCACAGAATTGAGTGGGGGAAGATGTCACGTATGAAGTTTGTGTCTAGCCCGTCCAACAAGTGAGAAGGAAGAAACTTAGGCCAGAATAAGTCTTTGTGGGTTGCCAGCAATGTCCAACTCCTTTTTGTTACCTATCAAAGTATTGGAAAGTTCTAGAAGAGTATAGAAGTGTCTAGAAGTGACCATATCTAAAAACTTCTAGCAAAGACCAGCTGGACACTATCTAGAGCCTTTCTAACAAGATTGTAATTAATGCTAACTTTAAAATATTTTTTATAAATATTTTAAATATTCAAAATTTAGTCATGCATTAAAGAAGTTAAGCGATTCTTTTCTATCTGTAAATACTTTTGACAGTTACTCAATACAATTTACTTGTAATATATATTTTTATATTAATTTAATTTTTTTCAATATTAATATTAAAAATTTTAAAATTTATGTTAAATTATAATATTAAATTTTAAATTTATTAATATTAATATTAATATTAATATTAAATATTTTACTTAAATATAATAATATTTAATTAATAATTTTTTATAAAAATAATTAAATAAAACATCAATTGATAATTATTAATACAATAATTAAAATACTCACTGTGCATTTTTTTATTCGTCAAAAAAGAAAAAAAAATCTAGGGCTAGATCTCGTATTGTACGAACTTTGGCAATCTTGACCGTCTGGTTTCGGCGTGTTTCCCTCTTGGCCACAATTTTCTGCCACCTTATTTATAATAATAATAATAATAATAATAATAATAATAATTCTCCGGTGGACAAAACAGAATGCTGAAGGACACGCTACAGAACGATTGAACAATTGATCAATGTACGGAAACAATTAATTTCATTAGTTACATTTGGAAAATTTTAATTATGTCTATTGTTTTAAATTCATTTAATATACTAAATTTGTTAATTAAATTTAAGTTGTATTTAAAACTCTTTTGTTAACTATTAAAATGTACCAGCTAAGCACACGATAAATAAAATTTTATATTATAAATGCATTATAAAAATTATTATTATTATTATTATTATATTAATTTTAATTTTTTTAAAATTTTTAAAGAATAAAATATTATAATATTATAATTATATTTTTATTAACTATTTAACAAAATTTCTCATTTTTAATGTAATAATTTTTTTTCAAAATATTATTAATCATAATAAAAATAAAATATTAATAATTTATAAAAAAATAATTAAAATTATTTGTACATTAATATCAATAAATTAAAAAATATATAGAATTCATCAAAATAATATTTAAAATAAAAAACTTACAATATATTTCAAAGGAATATATAATTATAATACTTCTAATTTTTTATATTTTAAATATTTTTTAAAAAATTAAAATTAATATAATATTTTAATAATATTATCCTAATATAAAAAAATATATATCACATTATATAATTGTTATATTAGTAATATTTAATTAAAATTTTAAAAATAAAATAAATATAATTATAAAAATATTTAAATTATAACGATTTTTTTTTTCCCATCAATATATAATAAATATTTGGTTGGAGCCAGGCAGCCCAACGGGATGGAATTGAAACTGTGAATAGAAGGGATGGTCTTGTTCATCGGAGCTCTCTACCAATCGTAGGCCTGTTCTGTGGCTTCCAAGGCCCTCTCCACTGCAAAGCCCTTCCTGCGTTTGCATTTGTCCCCGGTGGTCGTTGATCTGCGGCACGGCACGGCACATCGCCTGCTTGTGGACATGGTTGATCTCACTCGCACGCGGTTGGTACAACTTATAAACGAGAGAGGAAGCGATAAAATTTGATGGTAATAGTCGTTAGATACACCAACCAAACATCATCTGTATTATGGAATTCAATATCATTGGCCACAGCAGTTTTTTTTTTTTTTTTTAAATTTTAATTTAGAGACATTTATAACCATAATAATAATAATAATAATAATTATTATTATTATTATTATTATTATAACAAGGGAGCATATTTCGTGGATTGAACATTTGAACAATTTCCACTGAGCAAACATGAACTCAATTTGAAAAAATTTCTAAGGAAAAATTCAAAATGTTTAAAGGCCATCGTTATAACATCTTTAAAATAGGATTTCGGAATTTTTAACGTTTTCGAGGCCTTCATCTCTTCATCTAATGTTCTGTGTTTATTATTAATTTGTCGTCTTAATTGTCTGTTTATGCTGACTACTTCATCACTATAGCTTTGTGCAGTTTAATTAATTTTCCCTTTTGTTTTAATAAATAAAAAAAGAAAAAAGGAAAAAAAAAGAAAAACCCCAACATTTGGCCTCCACCGAGGAAGCAGCCCAAAAACACATACAATTACTGAGTCGCCGAACCGGACCGATTTCTTTCTATATCATTCTATTTTCCAAAATTGAAAAAAAGAAAAAAAAAAAAAGAAGGTGATTTGCTACTATTTTGTGTTTTGAGTTTTCCATTTTCCAGGAACAAAATTCTACAAAAAATAGATAAATTTTTCTAGTAACTGAATCAGGGGAGCTCACACCAAGCCAGGACCCGATAATTGAACTGAATTTTCGGTAACAAAATCTTTTTTATTCAGTTTTTCAAATCTGTTATAAATTAATTTTAATAAAAAATTAAAAATTCTAATTTAGATATAAAAATATATAATTTTGATATATTTTTAAAATAATGTATAATTATGATACATAAAATAAATAAATGATTATATAAGAATAAGATATAACAATATTTATTAGTGATTTTCTTTTTTGAGATATACATAAATTCATTAATAATTTTATTAATGAGTCAATTAATAACAATAATATATATATTTAGTAATAATAATAATATTATTATTTTTTTAACACCCGAAGGCAGCCTTGCTCTTGTTCCTGGTGCTTTGCTTCTTAAAGTTCATCGATAAAACGTTTTATCAGGCGCACGCAGATACACAAACGGTAACACACACGAAAGAAGCAAAACGCCCACTCGGTCTCTCAAAAACCCTAGCGTCCGTACAATGACAACAAGGTCATTACCAATGGGTGAGTTCTCAATTTCCCTGTTATATTGATTTTCAGCTATCCAATTCGATTCCGTTCTGTGTATTTTTTTTTCTTTTTCTTCGTGTATTTTTTCTTTTTTTTTGAAGATTAATTGATGGTCGATGGACACTCGATTTGCCCGTAAGCTTGTTGTGGACCGATTGTTTTGAAGTTGAATAGTTGCTACCGATACGAGTTCTGATCTAAAGTTTCTTGTTTCATTCTTGAAATTCTTGGCAAATTTCTTCCGCGAAAGTTTTTACTGGATTTTGCCCTTACTTGTGTGATGTGGACTTCTTTCTTTGATTGTATTGCGGGGTTTTTGCATCAATTTTGCCTTTTGAAGTATTGGTTTTCAACTTAAGATAGCGTTAGGTTCCTTTTTCTTTTTCACTTTGATGGGTAATTGGTTAATAATCTTGTTTTTATTATTGACTCTGGTTTTGGTGCTTTAGACTTTAGTAAATTGAGTGACGCATATGGAGCTAAGTTTTATTTTATGGTTGCTTATTATATATATATATATATATAATTTTTTTTTTTTTGGTTTTTTTTTTCCCTTTTCTCCTGTATGACAGATATTGAGGAGGAGATTCGTTCCTTGCAGCTTGACTCGGCAGGTATTGTTTGGAGTATTCTTGCGGTGCATATTTCATCAATGCAATGCTGCTTTTTCCTTTATAGGGTTTCTTCTTTGTTATTTCTCTCTCTGTGTTCCTTTCCTCTTTCTTTATATCATTTTGCTGTTGTTTGATGACTTTAGTTGAATCCGTTGATTTGGCACAAGAGATGAATGGGGTGGTCAAGCCAGAAGATGCCAGGCCAGAAGAAGTGGGGAAGTGGGATAAAATGGAAGAAGGTTGGTGGTATAGTTAAACTCATGTTTGGAACTTTCTTGTCATGCAAATTCTCTGTTAATGCCTCAGAGAGCATCCCATGGTTTATGTTCATGTTGGGTTCTGATTAAAGTTGGGGTGCATTTCAATTTTGGAAAATTAGCCAAATTTTCCCCAACTCTAAGTTGGCAAATGGCAAACTACCTGATTCAATATACAAAAGATAAATTAGAATGGCCCTCTCCTTAGAATTATTGCCTTTTGAACCTGCCACAGAAAATCATGTTGTGTCTGCCTCTCTCTTTGTGTTGGCCTTTTGAGCATTCCGACATCTAAGAGACCAGGCAAGTGCCTCTTGCCATTCCATTGGTCCCACTTGTGATATCCAACATATGAGTTTTGTCTGGAAAATTTTATGGAGTTACTTAGAAGTCATTCTTTTCACCTCTTGTTAAAGATATTTGAATTACCAGTAGCAATATATGCTGCAAGCTCCCATGCGAATCTTTGTTACTGTTGAGATACTATGTTGCTAGATAATGGAAAGATAGGAAAACTTGCAAATGTCATCAGTGTTTATCAAATGCTTGACTTATCTGCCCTTGTTTCTCCTCCTCTGTTCTTTTAAATGTGTACTCTGTTTGTAATAGGAAATGGGCACCTACCATGGTTTAATGTTTCATCAAACTTTGATTGGTTATAGATAAATGGTAGAACTTTCCATCACAGCTGGTTGATTCCCTTGGAATTCTATTTTCTGTATGCAATATTCTTTCCTTTAATCTCTCTTCTTTTCTCTCTGTATTTTGTGTCTGTCTTTTTTTCTTGAGGTAAAGAAATTTTTGCCTTCTGCCCATTGTTTGACTGTTTTTCTTGACAGTATAACAAATTGCCTTCTCTCTGCTAGTCTGTTTTTCTTTGCAAAATAAATCACTTTCTATTCATTTTTTTTTTTAAACATTTGTGGAAAATTTATGCAAAGCATGGCTGCACTTTTACTCTGTAGCATTCTAGAAGTGTGTAATTACTGCCCACACTGCTACATTGATTATGATTCTAAAGATATCATTTAAAGCTGTATATTGATTCACGGCTGGATAAGTATCACTTTGGGTATTTTCAGATTCAAAGGAGAGTACCACCCTGAACTCTCAGGAAGTGCAGGTTGAGTCAAGAGGTATTCTGGAAGAAGTCCTTCTAATTCATGATATTTATGTGTACCTCTACTTTCTGCTTTATAGCCATGTGTTTATGTTGTTTATAGTCTCATTGCTGATGGTGCTCACATACATAATATTTGGTCTGTACTAGAGGTGAAACATAAGGAAGTATCTGCACCAGAAAATGATGAAGCACCAGATGACATGGAAGAAGATAATATGAAGCGGCACTTGAATGTGGTTTTCATTGGCCATGTTGGTAGGTTATATTTGTTTCATGGTTTAGCCAAAGTCTACATTGGTTGTGATTCGTTGTTTTTCCCACCAGTTTGTTGTAAACCTTACAATTGTTGTCATGTTGTTGTTATTGAGTTGTTGCCCATGTAATCTGTTTGTGCATTAGATTGCTATATGTTAGGATCAAGTGCCTACCATCACACCAAAAGTTGAATCTATTACTGGAGGTGCAATTTTATTTACTTAAATCTCCATAGAACTGCATTTAGCATTAAAGGGTTGCACCCATCAAAGGTGCCATGGGTTGGACATTTAGTCTCGTCAAATCCTAATGGTTATGTTGCTAAATTAGTCAACACCATAGCTGGTTATCTTAATAAATGCTGATGGCTACACTTTTTCTTTGTGAATTATTCATTCAATTGCTTTTCTGTGGATGCTAATGTTTGCGGTGCTTTAGCATGGTCCATGTTAAGGGCTATTGTTTCTGGGCCGTTGACTTTTGTTTGCTGTGCTTTGGTCGCACATGGAGCATTGTTTTAATGTATCCTTTTATTCAGGTCTATGAGTCTATGGGGAAAAGCACTAAATTGCAAAAATGTGGTGAAACATTAGAAAATTTAGCGTAAGAACCATGTGGGTGACTTGTCAGTTTCTATATACTACAACTTGAGCTTATACAATGATTAGTAGTTTGTTGCTTGTTTGAAACATCTGGTGCAGGATTTGAATGACAACATTTTTCAAATTAGAGTAGTTATTGCTGAATGTATTCATTCTTCATTCAATAATGTCACAAATTCTTTTTAACTTGTTTTTTGAGGGTTTAATTACTTCTTGAGGAAACTTCATTGTGGTGGCTTTGTTTTTGTTTGTATAGACTGAAGGTTATTGTTATCCTGTGTGAATTACTTTGCAACTCTCGAACATTTATTCCTTTTTTGATGGGATCAAGTCTTTTTGCTTTTATGATGTTTAATGACTATTAAGCACTGGCAATGTCTCTCTTGTATAAGGACCGAAAATTTTGTAGGAAGTGATTGATCTCTGCCTCTCTCTTCAAATCCCATCACTTGAGTTACATAATTTTACATAAAGCATATGATACTGTGTAATTTTATGAGAGTTCCAACCTTTCTAAATGCATGGTGTGACTCTTTTAGAAACTTTTTTGTTACAACTATCATTTTATTTATTCAATGTGGTTGTATTTTTTATGTTATAAGTATTATCTTACACTTAATTTTGCATCGTGAGTATTTTCCTCTTATTTGGTATATTATATTGTTTTCAATCACTAGTTCTCAACCTAGAGTTGCAATCTGGACTGTTTGTTAGTTTTGTTTCCCTCTTTTTTCTCCTTCAGTTTAGTCAGGTCTCATTTTTGTGTTTGGTTTTGGAATTATTGGGCTGCAGATGCTGGCAAGTCCACAACAGGAGGCCAGATACTTTTTCTTAGTGGACACATTGACGAACGTACAATTCAAAAATATGAGAAAGAAGCTAAGGATAAAAGTAGAGAAAGCTGGTAATATTTTATTTTATTTTCTTTTATTTTTTTTGCACTTTTAAACTGATATTAGTTGAAGTTTGCTACTTTGACATGTTATGCAATTAGATAAATTGAGTTCTTGTCTTTATTTCTTCTTCTAAATTTTGTGTTGTCCACTGTGGTGTCCCTAAGTTTGGCTGGGAGAGAAGGAAAAAGGGCCCCCATGCATGGGGCTGGAGGGTGGGTGGTGTCACTTTTGTTGTTATACATAGCTTCTTTTTGTGAACACTTACTGGGTTGTGATTGTGGTGACTTCTTGTTTGTTACACTAAATAGTGGTTTCCTGAAGGGACGAAGGAACCAAAACAACAGGATTTAATCCTAGTAGGCTTGAAATCCGTCATGCTTGCCTCTATGTCTATTATGTATGTAGATATTTTGTTGATGACTTGTAAGTTAAAACCAGGAAACATTTAACTAATTCTGGACATTTAACAGACAAAATTGTGGATTAAATAGGAGGGTTCAATTTTGTTTTTTGAAAGCTGAAACCGAGAAAGAGAATTAAAATTCCATAATTAGGCAAGTATAAGGCACTCAGGCATGGTATGTTCTGCGTCCATGATTTGGTTAGCAAAAATTTTTATTCTTCACTATAACTTATTTTATTTTATTATTATTATTATTATTATTATTTTATGATATGTGGTGAGTTATTGATGAAAAGGCTCTTGTGGTGAGGTTCTCCAATTCTCTGGCAACTGACCAAACCTATGTCTATGTTAGTATTATTGATCAGCAATCTGGTGTTTGAGTCTTTCACAGCATCCAGGGAGGATTCAACAGGTCTACTTAATTCATATGTTGCTAAGGAAATTGTAATTAGAGGAAGGGCTTATCTTTAGGCATGATAGCATGTGTGTGAACAAGTTAGGTATTTCTCTGACATTGCTTGTCCATGTGGTAGGATGATTCCAGAAATTTCCCTTCATGTCTCCAAATGCAAGATATTTGGTTTTTGCTTATATGTGGAATTACTTGAAGAATCTAAATTGTTTTATTGCTCTGAATTTGATTATTGCCTTTTTTTTATCTGTAAGTATGATTTGGCTCTTTCAAGTTCCTAACTGTTGATTCCTAATTATTGCACCAAATGGGTTGCTGTGCAGTTTTAACTTGTGCAGCATGGTATGCTATTGGATCTAACTATATGTTTGGCTAATGGTTGCATGGTGGTTTTTAATTTTTCCTGAGTATATTTCAGACCACCATTTACTGACTACGGTCATTTCATGTTCTAGGTATATGGCCTATATTATGGACACTAATGAAGAGGAAAGGCTTAAGGTATAGTCTAATGTCCCATGAAAATTGGCTTTGTGTTTTGGGGCTGGAAACCAACTTTCTGTTGCTGATACAGTTTATGTTCATTGTTTCTCCTTGTCTTTTCTCAGAAGTGATCCATGTGCCTGCTATTGATTTGTTGGACTTGTGCTTTTTTTTTTTTTTTTTTTTGTGGTTTCTATTATATATAGGGTAAAACTGTCGAAGTTGGAAGAGCACATTTTGAGACGGAGACAACTAGATTCACAATCTTAGATGCACCGGTGAGGATGACTTATATGAAATATTGTTTCAAATCTCTTCATCCTATGCCTTCGAGTTGACTTTTTCTGAATTTTTTTTTTCTTTACATGTGTGTACATTTATGCATCTATGTATTGGGGGTGCTGACTTCTGGATGATACATGTTCATTTTGTGTACAATCATGTTCATATGTGCATTCACCTGTGTTCTTTTTTCTCTTTCTGGCCTTGCACTTGATAGAGCTCTCATAGCTTATTTTGATTTAGAGATCCATGTGGCATTTGCCTAATTTAGAGGCCTGTGTGACATGTGCCTACATTAATGGGAGGAAAAGCTTGTAACCTTTTACTTATTTTGGCATTTGGCTGTTATGAATCTGTTGTAATTGAAAGTTGGATTTTACATTAATCATTTGATGTAGTTTGACTAGTAGTAGACTAACGACCAGCACCTGTTGGGTTAGATGTTGACCAAACACACCAAACGAGTGAAAGGTGGAGGTTACAAAAGGACTGTTAATCTTTTTGTCATCATCCCCCATAACTGTAACAATTTATTTTTGAACTTCAATTTAGTTTGAGCTAGTGCCTAGCAACATGCTGTTTAATTGAGAAAACATCATTTTCTTTCCAATAAGCCAAGGTTGCAAAAAGATCAGGGAAGGAAAGTTTCTTGGGCATATGCTATGATATTTTAGTTTTCATTTCTCTCGTCAAAATTTTTCAGGTTCATGTGTTATCCTGAAAAATAAGGGAGAAATAAAAAGACCTTTTATTTTTCTGTTGTTCAGTTCGATTATTGCAGACTCACAACTTTTGGTGTATTGAATCTTTAGGGTCACAAGAGTTATGTTCCAAATATGATTAGTGGAGCATCACAGGCTGATATTGGTGTACTTGTAAGTCTGTACAAAACTGTCTTGAATTATGCTTCTTACTTTTGAGTGAGCATCATTTGGACTTTCGTTTAGTTCCTTCCCTTCTCACAAACAGGTAATATCTGCTAGAAAGGGGGAATTTGAAACTGGATATGAGAGAGGTGGGCAAACCCGTGAGCATGTTCATCTTGCAAAGACATTGGGGGTATCTAAGCTGCTGGTGGTTGTAAATAAAATGGATGACTCAACTGTGAACTGGTCAAAAGACAGGTGCTTTTCATGGCTCTTTCTATAACAAGAATATTTCTAGTGGAACATCTTTCACAATCCCTGGAGAGATAGTTCACTAATAGACCGAGGGATAAGTAATTTGACTCAATCACATCCAGATCATGAATGTTTGGAATCCATATTATGCAAGGAGACATTGCTTTTGCTAATTTGAATTGAAGGGTGATATAAAATCGGTCTATTTCCCGCATCATATCCGTAGTTAGCGCATTCATCCTAGTTAGAAGCTCCAGCTCTGTATCAAGTTCATGGTCAATATTGTCATTCACATCAATACCGTTACACCTTATTGTGGATTCCTCATTGCTTTGCATGCATTTATTGGTGTGCGCTTCTGTCATGTTTTGACCCTCATGAAGTATTCAACTTGCACTTGCACCGACCTTTCTTCTTTCTCTTTGTCCTCCTTCAGGTATGACGAAATTCAGTCAAAGATGACACCATTCCTAAAGTCATCTGGCTACAATGTGAAGAAAGGTACCTGGAAACTTTTCTCCTATATTTTTTGGCTGTTGAGCCATTGTTTACTTTTTTTTGGTGACTTAATGAATATAACTAGGCTAAGATCGACGTAACTTTGCTATGTTTCCAAAGTTAGTGGTTTTCTCCTATGGCTTAGATGCTTTTCAATGGGCGTGAGAGCCCTTGAGCGAATTAGGTTTCTGTTGCATTGTAGTAAAATTGCTTGTCAGCCATAAAGCCTTTTTCTTTTTGTAAAAATTCGTTATTATTTTCTGTGTATTAAACTATTTTTCATTTCTTGCATCTGTCATTAAGACATGCACCAAGTCAATCAAGAAGAACTTATTTTCTTGATGAAAGAGTCTGCCTGTATTGTAATTTTCATCGTATTGGAAGGTTTTTTATATTTATTGTGAATATGTGTGATTGGTTTTAGGGTTAAGTTTATATGATTGCTGCATGGCTTTTGTATCTATGTTTGCTAATTTATAGAGGTTTGACGGCAAGGTGTATTTTTCACACCAACATTATTATTTGCTCAATTGCAGATGTTCAGTTCCTTCCAATATCTGGTCTCATTGGTGCAAACATTAATAAGAGAATGGATAAGAAATTTTGTACATGGTGGGATGGTCCATGCCTTTTTGAAGTTCTTGATGCCATTGTAGTACCTCTACGAGATCCAAAAGGACCATTTAGGTAAAGATACCTATATCATTCTATATGGGATCCTATGCAGCTCTCTAATATAAACAACATTCTGGACAAAAAGTCTAAGAAACATATATAAGTTGTTTTATTGTGAGAAGGGGTCTTTACACATTTACTTGTAATTATATATTGTTGAAATTAAGAAAAAATCGATGAAACTTTTATGTGATAGTATTTATTTAATTTTAAAAATATATAAATATTTTATTTAAATTTTAATTTTCTTAGTAGAAATCTATATAATATATAATATTTATTTAATAATTGATTTATAGTCTCTTTTAGTATTTTAAAAGAAGTAAGATTTCAATATGGATTTGAATTTTTTAATTACAATTTAACGTGTATTATAATTTACTCAATTTATACTAATAAGATTTTAACATATATTTAAAATTTGTGTAATACAAATATTTGTAATTAAGGAAAATAAAGGAAACAATAAAAATAATTTGTTTAAAAAAATCCTATATTCCTCTTTTTGTTTCTTTAGGAAAAAAGTGTATTTTCAAATTTACTTTTTATTCTTTAAAAAGAATAAATTTTCATAATTTAAGTTTTTTTTTTAATTTTTCTTTTTTTAAAATAAAAAATAAAAAAAATTATTTTCAAATTTATATTTTAAAAAGGAAAAAAATACTTATTATTTAATTTCTTTTTCTAAAATTTTTTATTTAAATAAAACATAAACAAAAAAATATATTTTCAACAAATACGATTATTTTACACATTATGATATATATACATATATGGTTTTGGATGAGCATTTTCTGGTTGCCTGACTTCTGTCTGTGTTTCTTTATTGTTTTCTCTACTTGCAAAGAATGTTGTTAGTATCCTACCAAATTTTATTTGAGTAATGCATCGTAGTGTATCTAATTTCTCCCTTAAGAGCTCGACAGTATTTCTCTTTTGTATTGACATTGTATTTGGATTTAAGGAAACTCTAGGCAATTACATTGCATGCTATGCTTCCAATTTTTTTTTATTTCATTTGACTGTTTTCGTTGCTTGACATGGTCTACCTCCATCTTCCTTTTGCTTTTACTATTGATTATCAAGCATAAAAGTAAAAGCACCAAGGATTTGACTCTTTTTAAGCTGGCTGACATTCTTTCCCAAGCACCCTTCTCTTTCTAAGCTTGGGACTTACTAAAGCCACATCCAAAGTTGGAACTTAAAAGGGTGTCCCAGTATATGAGACTCCCATGCTACAGGTGTGGGGATTTACTAGCTGTCCAATTGAAATTTAACAAATAACAATCAACCCTTATTTGATACCATCTCATCTTTCAATGTGAGGTTTTAATGAGCTTATGCCTGTATGGAAGTTTTGAGCACCTGGACTGTGAGTGCATTAGACTGAGATTTAGTGGCTGTCTCAATGGTTAACCTTGCAGGATGCCTATTATTGACAAATTTAAAGATATGGGAACTGTTGTCATGGGCAAAGTAGAATCTGGTAGTGTGGCTGAGGGTGACTCCCTGTTGGTCATGCCAAATAAGGTGTGGGAACTCTTCCACATTCCTTCTTTTCTTCCCATGTGGTAGGCATGACGTGTCTTCAGTCTATCTGCAGACTCAGGTGAAAGTTCTTACTGTATATATTGATGAGAACAAGGTCAGACTAGCAGGACCTGGAGAAAATCTGCGGATTAGATTATCTGGCATTGACGAGGATGAAATATTGGCTGGTTTTGTATTGTCAAATGTTGGTAAGTTAGAAGTCCTTTATTGAAGTCCATGATGAATGATGGATTTGTGCATGTCGGGTTGAAAGCCTAGCTCAATTGAGCTTTAGTAAGTTGATTTTGTTCATCAGGCATGTTAGTGTGGCCAATTTTTGTATCCTTCTGTGTCCTTATTGTTACCATGTTGAACTTTACTTTATTTCTTCTTTGCAGCAAAGCCAATAGCTACAGTTACAGAGTTTATTGCACAGTTACATATCCTCGAGCTGTTGGACAATGTATGCTTATAACTCTTTGTTAGCCACCCTTTCCCTTTTCAAAAGATTCTTCTCATGTATTTGGCCTTTGGTTACAGTTATGTTGATTATGGTTGCAGTGTCTCAATTACACCATATCAAATTGTTGCCGCAGGCAATTTTTACTGCAGGATATAAGGCTGTTTTGCATATTCACTCTGTTGTTGAGGAATGTGAGATTGTTGAGCTTTTGCGGCAAATTGATCTCAAGACAAAGAAGCCTATGAAAAAGAAGGTCCTCTTCGTGAAAAATGGTGCACTTGTTGTCTGCCGCATTCAGGTAGTTGGGCCTGATTTTTGGCATTTTCTACCCTGAATCTGCAGGCTGATATTATTTTTGCCCCAATCTCCATCAAAGTTGCAATTATATGCATGCCAACATATTTAGTACACTAAAAGATTTCCAATCAAAAAGCAGTAGTGCTACCTATGTGTCTTTAAATTACTCTTTGCCTATTTGCTTGCTTGCCAGGTGAATAATTCAATTTGCATCGAGAAGTTTGAAGATTTTCCACAACTTGGCAGGTTCACACTCCGCACCGAAGGTAAGTAAATGAAGTTTGTTCTTTCATTTTGTTTATTTTGGGTTGATTGCCCTAGGTTACATGTCAAGTGGAATGCCTTGTGCTTCAGGGAAAACAGTTGCAGTGGGGAAAGTTACTCAACTCCCTTCTTCAGGCTCTAGTGCTTAAACAGTTTTGGGGGTAAAGGTGAGTAGTGTCTTTAATCTTTAGTCTTCATTTTTGTTTTAGCTGTTGGCTTTCTTCTTCATCTTCTAGCATCACTTTCTTACCTCCTAGATAATAAATGCTTGAGATATTGGAAAGCTGAGAGAATTCTTACTAGCAATAGAGGAATTGTGTAGCATAACCAATCTAAGGTTTTGAGTTCTCATCTAGACCGCATTCTTTAATGTGAGGATCATGATGCAGCTACTTCAAGCTTAATGTGAAGATCATGATGTAAGCTACTTTGAATTATTACCCATTCACTTCTACCCTTATCTGCTTATACTAAAGTGCTGCTCTCTCATGGTGGATGAGGTTCTTCGCTTCTATGCCATAAAACTGGCTCGCAGGACAATATTCAGACGTGAATAGGAAACAGATTTTGCCTATCAAACATGTTTTTAATGGACTTAGACTCAGTTAAAGAATATCTGGGAATTGGGTCATATCCTCATTTAAGCCCTGGATGAATGCCTGGTGCATCTTTCAGGACCAAATCCAAGTAAACATTGGATTAGTATGATGAACTTGAAACATTGGATCAACATAGTGAGGATTAAAATTTTAGTGAAACATTGAATCAATATAGTGAGGTTGAAAATTTTAGTGCTAAGTTGAATGTCAGCACATAGTTTGTTATGTGGTGAGGGGGTTGAGATGACCTTTGAAATATTGGATTGTTCATTAAATTTGAATGTCTACATTGTAAACAGGCAGTTCAATCTATGAGTTTAATTGCATTCCAAACCCTAATATTTTAGGGAAATAGTCATTTTCATCCATAGCCCTCAACTCGGTCTCAGTCATCTGGGAGATTACCTTTCTAAAATGGAAATGGCAAAATGTTAACTCTTCTTCTGAAATGATAAGAACATCAGTGTCTGGTAGCAGTGAGAACTTGGGGCATATTTGCTTTTTTCCGGGCATTTTCTGACTGCGACGGAGATGGCCATATGATTTATGCATGCTGCTACATTTTTCAAATTTTACCGTTGAGCTTTTATGGACTTCTGAGAATCCCAAGTCTATTTTACCGCCTTCAGCTCTAAATCGTTATCCTATTCTATTCTGTAATCAGTGACAAACACTTTCCCTGTTACTTTGAATGCAGTCCTAAATTCCTGGAGCATTCTGGTGACAAAACAATTAATTGTGACGGACATGTCCAAAGGAGAATTTTTGTGTACTTCATCATAGTTGGAGAGCACCTACACAGGTCATTCAAATACAGTATTTGAATATGGGTCGGAGCCCCATCAGTTTGTCATGTGGACAGTGATTTGATGATGTTGCTGGTGCCTACGTATTTTCCAAGTCCCCGCTTTTACAGGGTATCCATGATTTATGCCGTAAATGTAGCGAATGCCCAATTCAGCTTTAGACATTAATCAATTTACCCCCAATGCTTGCTCAATCTGTGTACACCAGACACGAAGAGCTACAGATAGAATCGTCTTCTGGTTCCTTTTCAATGGTCTAAAGATATATACGGATTTCAATTGCCCCTCTCGCTCTTTACCTATCGAAAATAATGCTTGTTTAATCTGTAAACTTGATAGAAAATGACTTTCAATTCTATCATTTTCCAGTAATTCAATATTAAGTTTTCATTGATTCAATTATATTTTCCCATTAACGTATATCAAACGTCGAAAAAATAAGAAATGTTTTGCATAAAAGAACTTACTCAAATTTAAAAAAAAGGCTTATATTTACTGTCGTTATGAAAAGAAATGGATCCGATCATATCATCGCACAATTTGCTGGGACGAAATTATTACAAAAATGTTTCATGGTATATTTAACATGTTATATATTTTATAAAAATTTTTATACCGTATAAAATATAATTTTGCATAATATATATAATATTTTGTACGTAATAAAGAAAATATTTTTTTAAGTCATTCGAGTACCAAAACTCTTCAAAAGAAACTATTTCGCAATTGCACCGGGCATGCTAACACTATAATGTCCGCTCAAGGAATTTGCAAGAAGGCCCCACGTCAGCTAGAAAAAAAAGGTGCGCTCTATGTCTATCCTCCTCCCCTCTGTACATGTGACGGAGAGTGACCGAGCAATTCCAACCATTCATTTCCTACCTTCCGAGTTGAAATCAGGCTTGGTGCCGTTCTACTGGGGATGCCTCCATTTTTCTACGGTGGGTTCCAGCCCATGACCGCCATGCAAGAAGTTTTCAACAACTAGTTTGACTACGAGACAAGTCAGGGCTGGTATCAAGAAGAAGACAAGACGCCAATCAGTCTTTCTTGTGCTTTGTCTCTCGCTCTGTGTGTGTGTGGGCGCGCGCGCGCGCAGGGCCGAGAGAAGGAGAAAGATGGTACAATCCTCCGCGATGACTGGTGGAGACGGACCTTTCAGCTATGCCAGGAATTCCGACATGCAGGTTTTATTCTTCACTATGTACTCTATTTTCATTTAATTTTTTCGTTCCCTGCCAGGGTAGTGGACTATAGATTATCAAAAAGAAATAGACAATATCGATTCCTCTTCTCACTGACTAATTGCCTTACATGTACGGCTGATGCTTGACATTATATGACTTAATCAATCAACCTGTCTAATGCTGAAAACTGGCTGAGTTAAGCCGATTCAAGTTGAGAGTTAAAATCTCGTCACCTAAAATTATCTAAATTTTGTGAGTAATTGGAGTATCGTTTAAATAAATAATAAATTTACTTATTTCTTCTTTTTATTTTTATTATGAGATTTTTTTAATTGTATTACTCACACTTAAAATTCCAGAAAAACACTTTGATTTGGCCTTGGAGACTACATATTCTATGAGTCTTGTGTTACGCGTCCTAGTCTGCTGTGGCTATACATAGGAAATATTGTGTTTGGACTGTGTTTGTTAATGGTCTGGTTAAGGGGTGAGGGTTTGATGCCTTGGGGTCATAGTTTGTTTACAAGCCGTTTTGAGGAAAATTCTCAGTGAACCGGGTTATGGTGTTTTGCTGGGGTGGAACGCTAGGGCAGGTCTTTCAAGTTTGAACTCGGGCTTTAGTGCAGGTATCCCATAACCTGATTGTGTAGTCCTTCACTGATAAAATGAAGTTTGGTTTGCTTTTCAAAAACAATAAATAAATAAAAAGGTTTAAGTTTCAACTACTCGTTTGTAATTCAATAACAAACTTAAACAACTTAGTAAATCAAAAGGGGATGGTTTGATTTATTAATTTCACTGTACAAATTAAGGATTAGGATCCTCTTCAGCTAGCTCCTTAACTTGAGAGTTAAATCTCATTTTTTTTATATATTAATTAAAATTTAATTAATAGAAGTGTCGTTGAAAACAAAAAGAATTTAAAAATTTTTTATTTTTTAATTTTAAAATTTTTAATTTATCATAAAAATTTAAATTGATAATTTTTTAAAAAAAAATTATATTTTATATAATATATTTTAAATAAAATAATGATTTACATATTATATTTTTAAAAAATAAAAATATATAATATAATTAATATGTATTAATTATTTATTTTAAAAAAATAAAAATAAATATTTAAATTTATTTTAAAATTTATTATATTTTTAAAAAATTATCTTAATAATTAATAAGAGAAATACATGTAAAAATATTTATTCGACTAACATTTTTAGGAGAAAATTCATCATTAAAAAATCACAACCAACAACTCAGTCTAAAAAAATTCAGTTTTAAAACAGTTTTTTTTTTTTTTTTTAATTCAAACTAATTTAGTTTATTTAAAATATTTATAATAATATTTTTGTAACCATTTAAAAATTTTATTGATGGATACTACAAGGATGAGTCCGATTGTTATCAAACTCAAATGTATGCAAATGTGGATCATTAACAGGTCCGGACTAGGGTATCAGGATGTAAATTTCCTACTTTAACAGACAAATCCATAATCATACGTTACCTTGCTCATATTTTATACATATATTGACACAGTTCTGCATTCAATTAATGCAGAAAAAAGCAGCTGATTTAGCCAAGGCTCCGCTGGTTGAGCAGATTGTTGAGAACCTAGAGGTGGGAAATGCAGCTCCAAGCGTTTTTAGAATTGCTGATATGGGTTGTTCCACGGGACCCAATACGTTTTTTGCAGTGGAGAATATATTAGAAGCTGTAACAAAGAAATATGAGATTGAAGGCCAATCTAACCATCTCCCAGAATTCCAGGTTTTTTTCAACGACCGTGTTTCTAATGATTTCAACACTCTCTTCGCAAATCTACCTTCGGACAAGAATTATTATGCTGCTGGAGTTCCAGGCTCTTTTCATGGCAGATTGTTTCCAAAGGCCACTCTTCGTTTTGTTTACTCTGCTACTGCACTGCACTGGCTTTCCGAGGCACCCCAAGAGATAGGTGATTTAGGTTCACCTCGGTGCAACAGGGGTCGAATTTATTACGACAATGCGCCAAAAGAAATCGTCGAGGCCTATTTCTCTACATTTGCAAAGGACATGAAGTCCTTCTTAAGAGCTAGAGCAGAAGAGGTAACAGCAGGAGGCTTAATGGCCATTCTTATCCCAGGATGTCCCAGTGGAACACTTCCATCGCAATGTTCAGCGGGCCCTGTGCTACGTCCATTGGAGTCCTGCCTAATAGATATGGCTAATGAGGTAGGTACCTAGATGCAGAATTTTGTTTTTTTTTTATCTGTTTTGGTTCATTAGTAGATGGATTTGGACTTTGATTTTAACATTTCTGTCGCAAGATCACGAGTCTATCACTCGACGAGCTGTTGAAAGTTGTGTTACCGAAACTAATACGATGGCACATACATGCCGAACTAGGCAATTGTTTATAATTTGGTTCGACATTAATTTTGCAGGGAATAATAAGCAATGAAAAAGTCGACTCTTTCAACGTGCCTGCGTACGGCCCTTCAATTGATGAGTTAGCAACTCTAATAGAAAACAATGGATGCTTCAGCATGTTAAGAATGGAAATGCTACCTACACCTTTGAATGCTCCCTCGCTGCTTTCAAGGGAAGTGTGCAGGGCTGGCTTTGAGAACCTTATCAGAGGACATTTTGGTGATGAGATCATCGAACAACTATTCCAAAGATACGCCATGAAAATTGTTGGGCATCCGCTACCAAGAGCCAGTGGCATTCCAGGTCTAGTGTTTGTCCTTCTGAAGCGCAAGGCATGAGTTTGAGCTCGTGTTTCCTTAGCTCCATTGCCCTTTTGCTTCATGTTTATTTTCTTTTCTTTCTCTGTTTTCTTTTTTTTTTCCTTAAAAAAGGGTCTCGATAGAAATGATTATAATATATTATCCTCCATTTCGAAACATTTTCTAAATCCAAGTTGGTCCAAAGATAATATGCCTGTAAGAAAAACTATGAAAAAAAAAAAAAAAGACTATTATGAGAATCGACATAATGTGTCGTTTTGGTTAGTTGAGATTGTGGGCATGGCGGATATTGAGTTTCACAGGAGAGTGGTGACACCACGGCATTGACCTGATGGACCATATGAAATCGCGAGAGCAGTCATCAGGCACTGGACATTGGAACCTGCGCCGAAGAAGCCCGAAGATTTTTAAATTGTAATGACATAATCACGACGCAAGCCATGACGACCTTCGGGTGTCTCCCAGGACCACGGATGATGGTAGCGGCAAGGGTGGCATTGCCAATCTACACTGAATTTGAATTCTTTTAATAAGTACATGGAAATACACTGTAATTATTATCCTATAAGATAATACTATCATGTAAATAATATTTAATATTAAAATTTATTATGTGTTCTTATAAAGTTTCATTACATGGTATTAAATATCGTGTCTATTTAATATATAATATTAATGATGAGCTGCTTAAGTGTGTCTATTAAACCGCATATCTTTCTAATATTGTCTATTTCGTAACACCCACTTTCTTCTTTTTTGTTTTTTTTTTTTGTTCTTTTCATATGGCTTATTGCAGCTATAGAAAACGATAGGAAAAGTAAATTAATAATTGCCCAGCAAGAACCGTGCTTGACCTTCTTTTACGGGCTCAGATGTGTTTGGTATGAAATATCTAGGGGATGTTAATGGTTAACATTTGCACCAATGTGGAGGGCAGGGCCGGCCATCCACGCCAAACAATCCTACGTTTTGGATGTCGACGTTAATCGACAATAGGTTGCCTAAAATGCTGTCAGTGCGCTTATCCGACTTGGCTTCCGCGACTTGGGAGTTGAAAGAGAGTCTTATTTCTGATTTTTTATTTTTATTTTTTTTTTACTAAATTATTATATTATTACCTATTTTAATTCTTCTTTTTTTATTTTTATTTTTATATAATTAGAATACCTTTTTTTGTTAAAGTTGAAAGAGAGCCTTATTTCTGACTTTTTATTTTTTTATTTTTTACTAAATTATTATATTATTACCTACTTTGATTCTTCTTTTTTTTTATTTTTATTTTTATATAATTAGAATACAGTCTTTTGTTAGAGTTGAAAGAGAGACTTATTTTTGACTTTTTATCTTTTTTTTTATTAAATTATTATATTATTACTTACTTTGACTCTTCTTCTTTTTTATTTTTATTTTTATATAATTAGAATACCTTCTTTTGTTTTGGTTGGTTATCGTTGCCATCGTTTTTATAAAGTATAAAAGAAAAATAATTTTATTTATCATATTCACATATTTTTATAATCATATTTTTATATTATTGTCGTGATATATGGTATTAATTTTAAATATTTTATAAAAAAATTTAAAAATAAAAAATATTTTAAATATTATAATTATATATATATATATATATATATATATATATATATATATATTTATTTAAATATTTTTTTTTATAAAAAAATATTAAAATTAAGTTAATCTCTTTTTGTCTTATTATCATTATTAAACCCGCAGGGCAGTCCAGTCCAACCTCGCCAGTGGTATTACCGAAATTGTTAACGATAAAGGGAAGAAAGATAAGGAGGCGGATGATGCTAATGATGAGCTCAACTGCTGCGCCCGGTCCGTTTTATGTTGGAACAGCGGCGGGAATCCCGGTTCCTCGGTTCGCCACGTCATCATCTTCTCTCGTTGGCTTCGGGTCAACAGCGTTCAAACATTCCAATTCTTCTTATATCCACGCTCTGACAGAAAGTCCCGGCCCCCCGCCTCCGTCGCTTTCGTCTCCGTCTGCCTCTGCCTCTCCCGCTCTTGTCCGACGGTGCGGGCGTCCGCAGCGAGGGAGAAGGTGTGGAAACACGGAGAGAATAGCAGTGATGGCGAATCGGAATGATCGGAGGAGTAATAGCGTGAAGACGACCGAGAGTCACTTGAGGCACGTGGAAGCAATGGCTGCTCAGCCGTCCGGCGCCGGCAAGATATCGCATCCCAACGCCGTCATATTAGGGGAAGCCATTGCTTCTGAGGAGAACGATCTCATCTTCCCCGGCGAGGACTTCTCCTCTCAGGCTCTCGTCCCCTCTCCACAGAAGGTCTCGTCGTCCGACATAGAGTGAGACGATCGTTTGCTTCACTTTGATTAGTACTAACGATATAGATATGGTTTATGCAGTACTTGGAGATGTATAAAAGGTCGGTTGAAGATCCCGCCGGATTTTGGTCGGACATTGCGTCGCGGTTCTACTGGAAGCAGAAATGGGGACTGCCAGTCTTCACCGAAAATCTCGACGTTCGCAGCAGCGCCGTTGGCATTCAGGTCTATCTTTCTCTTCATTATTACCTGAAAGGATTCCTCTGTCATCCAAAAAAAAACAAAGGAGGGGGGAAAAAGAAAATTCGAATTGGCTTTACCGGTTTAGAAGCAAACTGTGCAAAAATTTATTATAACAGTAGTAATGCATGTATGATTGCAGTGGTTCAAGGGAGGCATTACCAACATCTGCTACAATTGCTTGGATAGAAATGTTGAATCTGGAAATGCTGACAAGATTGCCATTTATTGGGAATGCAATGAGCCTGGTTTCCAAGACTCTTTGACTTACTCCCAGCTTCTTGGCAGAGTTTGTCAGGTCTGTTATTGACTCTCCGTGTGCATGTGTTGCCTCTCTGTTGATTATAGGCCCATCAAATCTTAAGTCTTTAAAACTGCATTTTAACATCTTATGCAGCTAGCAAATTACTTGAAGGACATTGGTGTTCAGAAGGGTGATGCTGTTGTGATTTATCTACCCATGCTCATGGAACTCCCTATTGCCATGCTTGCTTGTGCCCGCATTGGTGCTGTTCACTCGGTAATATCGTGCTCTGCTTCTTTAAAGTTAAAACAGAAAAGCTTCATTTCAGTGATCTTCCTATCTTTGAAACTGTTTCAGCTTTCTCTCTCTCTCTCTCACCTGTCCGATCTTTTAGGTTGTATTTGCAGGATTTTCTGCAGAATCTCTTGCTCAAAGAATCATGGACTGCAAGCCAAAAGTTGTAATTACCTGTAACGCTGTTAAAAGAGGCCCTAAGATTATCAACCTCAAGGACATAGTCGATGCTGCCCTTGTTGAATGTACCAAAAATAGCATGTCCATAGGTATACTAAGTAATTTTTTTGTAATTTAAGTATCATCGTCTTTATCAATTTTCAGCTAGCAGAAAGAAGTTTTCAACTAAGCCATGCGGCTTTGTTGTCATAATTTTCAATGTAGTTATCGGCATTTTCTCCCTTCTTCTGTTCAACAAGGAGAAACTGTTTCATTTTCATTTCCCCCTCTCATTCCATCTAGCTCTTTTTTTTTTATTTTTCCTGTTTTCTGAGCAGATTTGTGCTTAACCTATGAAAATCAATCTGCCATGAAGAGAGAAAGCACTAGATGGCAGAAGGGAAGAGATGTGTGGTGGCAGGTTAGTAATATAAAACATCCGAGGGAGAAAATGTCTTATCCAATGCGCATATGGAAAACAAGATCTTTTGCTATTATTGTACAAATTATACATTTTATATTCAAAAGCCTTCTCCCATCAAAACCTTTGTGTCATTCCTTCATAGCAGAGAAGTTAGATAAACTTTGAGTGAAATGCTAATTATTGACACTGATTATTATGTGTTTGTGCTTCTTAATGCCTAAGTTTATTGTTTTGCCCAGATGGATTTATACTTAATTGATATTTCTTCTATATAAGATGTTGTCTTTTGCATTGTACTGAGTTGTAGCTTTTGCTTAGGATGTTGTTCCGAAATATGCTACAAGCTGTGAAGTGGAGTGGGTTGATGCAGAAGATCCCCTTTTTCTGCTGTATACAAGTGGGAGCACTGGGAAGCCAAAGGTACTAGCAGCTTTATGTTAATTAAAATGCTTGTCTCTTTTTTAATTCTTTTTTTTAATTAGAGTTTTTCCAAAGGGTGTTCTTCATACAACTGGAGGATATATGGTTTACACAGCCACGACATTCAAGTATGCATTTGATTACAAAGAGTCTGATATCTACTGGTAAACAAAACTCCTAATGTATACGTATTACCTCCATAATGTGATTTAAGCAGTTGGATAACAAATGGAATTTATTTTTCTGCATGTCAGGTGCACAGCTGACTGTGGCTGGATCACTGGGCATAGCTATGTTACTTATGGACCCATGCTCAATGGAGCAACAGTTGTCATTTTTGAAGGGGTAATTTATCACAAACTTGCAATTGCTTTAGATTGGTTACAACAATAATAAAGCTTTAGCTCCAAAGTTAATTGAAGTTGGCTATATGAATCTTTTCTCAGTCTCACCATTCCATTCTATTTTGAATTAAGCTATAAAAAAGGGTGTCCCAATGCAAGAGGCTAGGTTCTGGACAAGAATAGGATGTACATAGTCTTGCCCTTGTTTCTACGGAGAGTTTGTTTCCATGACTAGGACATGTGTCCTCTAGGTCATAATGGAATAACCATACTTTTACACTAAGTCTCTCCCTTCCCCTAAAATCTAAGTTATACTGTTAGTGTTTCAATGTGCGAGTTCTGTAATATTTGATAGCTAAATGTCTGTATATAACATACAGGCTCCGAATTATCCTGATCCTGGTCGTTGTTGGGATATTGTTGACAAATTCAAGGTGACAATATTCTACACTGCTCCCACATTGGTGCGGTCCCTCATGCGTGATGGTGATAAGGCAAGATTTTTCTCTTACAAGGTTTAAAAAACTGAGATTAGAGAGTTGTAATTATTACTAATAATCAAGATAAGGTTAAAATACAACTGTGCTTTTGCCAGGCTTTTTGGAGTCTTCAAACTTCATGTTTGCCGATTTGCTTGATAACGTCTATAATTGCTCCTGACCTTGAATTTTTTAACATATCATGGCTTTGAATTATTTCTATTTGCCTTCTCTGTCCTTGCAACTTTATTGGCCTAATTTGGGTACTCTCAGGAGATGAAAAATGTGATTGTGAAATGATTCCATCTTATACTATGTTGTGGAATCTGAGATTGATTCATCTAATGACCAGTTATCTAAGTTAAACTTTTCTATGTTTTGGTACCCAATGTATTTTTTGCATGTGTGCACATGGACACAAATGCACAAACTTTTCAAGTTATTTCGTGAATGGCTTTACTGATATCATCTATCATGGATTGTACAGTATGTTACTCGCTATTCACGCAAATCCTTGCGGGTTCTAGGAAGTGTAGGCGAGCCTATAAATCCAAGTGCATGGAGGTTTTTGGCTGTATTTTATTCTTTATGATCCATAAGATTTTAATTTCTGATTAGAATAATCTGTAACACATTCTTGTTTCTTACAGGTGGCTTTTCAATGTAGTTGGAGGTTCGAGGTGTCCTATATCAGACACTTGGTGGCAGACTGAAACTGGGGGCTTCATGGTACCCTAGTCTCTTTTACCTTCATTTGAGTTTTATGACATCATTCTGCTACAACAATTCATGATTACCTGGAACTAGTTACTTTGTGATCTTTGTATTACTCTATAGTTGCTTTATGTCTAATGTTGCTTCCATTTTACCTTTTTCAGTTAATTAATAGTTTTCACGGTTATCTGGCAGATTACTCCCTTACCAGGTGCCTGGCCACAGAAGCCTGGTTCTGCAACTTTCCCTTTCTTTGGCGTTCAGGTTTTTTGACATTTTCATATATTCATCTTTCCTGTTTTCATTTCTTTCAATCCTTTGCCCCCTCTCTCTATCTGTACTTTTACATTCATATGTCAGTGCATACTTATATTTATATTTCATTTCTATTCTTCTTGGGCAAGGGTAGCCTGTTATTGTAGATGAGAAAGGTACTGAGATTGAAGGGGAGTGCAGTGGATATCTGTGTGTGAAAAGCTCATGGCCTGGGGCATTCCGAACTCTGTATGGTGATCATGAAAGATATGAAACCACATACTTTAAGCCATTCCCTGGCTATTATTTCAGTGGTGATGGCTGTAGCAGGTATTTCATTGCTATTTTATGATCGCAATTACTGTTTTCATCATTTTTTAATGATTTGTATGCTTCATTTTTAATCTTGATGGTGTCCCAACCTCTATTTCTCTAGTGTTGGGACTGCAAGGGCAGCCAAAAGACTGATGGTTATATTTATTTTCAGGGACAAAGACGGATACTACTGGCTTACAGGGAGAGTTGATGATGTCATCAATGTTAGGTAGATCTGGAAATTTTGAGCCCTTGTAATTTCTCTCTTGGGTGTATTTAGACAAGTTTGAATATGTATGGATACTAAAACATTGCTGACTTGATAGACTTATGAGAAGTACAAATAAATCTAGCCAAAGTTAGGTACAAATTAGAAATGCAAGTGTGCTATGCTGTCATCCCATATTCCGGCAGATACCTGATCAATTAGGATGAAGTAAATTGTGTTAACCCCATTTTTATGGATTCCTTTTATCTGATGTTTCAGCACTCCATTTATCTCATGTTCTAATAATACATGCAGTGGTCATCGTATTGGTACAGCTGAAGTGGAATCTGCTCTTGTTTCTCATCCTCAATGTGCGGAAGCTGCTGTGGTTGGCATTGATCACAAGGCATGACACTGCTGTTAATATTGCAATATACAACCAAAATAACGATCACAGTTTCAAGAATGGTTTTACTGTGCAATATATCATAGTTGCAAGTGGTTAATGCCATTTAACAAATTTTTGATATTTTGTTGCACTTAGGTTAAAGGACAGGGTATTTATGCATTTGTTACGCTTGTGGAGGGTGTTCCTTACAGTGATGAACTTCGGAAGAGTCTTATACTCACAGTACGAGAGCAGGTCTGCATTCAAAATGCATAACTAATGATGCAATCAAGATGTTGATACTTTTACATCACCGATAGTCAAGTTAGTTTATCAGCTTGTCATTCATATCTAGATATGATCGCCGATTCAATGAACAGTATGTTGTTGATCAAAATTCTTACCATCCTAATGGCTGACTTATGAAAAGTATGACTTGCAATTAAGAATAAAAATACTGGCACTTATCAGCTTGTTTCTCTAAAACCTTATTGTTCCACTTTTCCAGATAGGAGCATTTGCGGCGCCTGACAAAATTCATTGGGCACCTGGCCTTCCAAAGACAAGGAGTGGAAAGATAATGAGGAGGATACTCAGGAAAATAGCTTCTAGACAGTTTGACGAACTTGGAGACACAAGCACACTTGCAGATCCAAACGTGGTTGATCAGCTCATAGCACTTGCTGATTCTTGAAGCTCCCAATATATACTACAGTATGTCACCCAACCTCTACCACGGGCAGTTCCATTGGCAGCTTTCAACAGAAATCGTTGCCCTGAGAAACTGCTTAAGTGAGTGCACCGCAAGATCAGACAAGTAGATCCTTTACCTCGTAGCCGCCACATCCATGTTTTAGGTTAATTATTTTCCTATAGTGCTTGTCAGCTACACTAGTAGCTTCTTTGAAACTTCTCGTTTTATCTGCAATAAGAAAAGAATGTGGGGGAGTCTTTTTATAGTCGAAAACATTAGCCAATGTGACAGCTAGTCCACAATTCATTGAAATAAAAGTGCATTACGTGGTACGTTACAACTGTTACAAATAAGCTCAATAAATTCCTAAATCTTTGGTCTGCTTATCATTTAATTGAGTGGCAAAGTAAGCTTTACTATTCTTTACCGCAGAAATTCCTACAAATGTAAGTGAAAGATGGAAATCCTTTATTTGAGTTTCCTGAATATGGGTATTTTGTGATTATTAGTCTCCCATTGTTTCGTCTCCTCCTGGAGTGAGTTCTGGAATATCCCTGCTAATAATACGCCATAGCTTCCCGTAAGAAAAATATAATCTTTGGGGACTAGAGAATATAATTAGCCTCGTCCAGAATGGTGTTGACGGACATAGAGACCTCGAATATCTGAATTTCTCCCTTACAATTGAGAAAGTATTAAAAATTGAGTGTAGGACGTGCTGGAACAGGTTTGTGCAGTAAGAATTAGCTTGTACCAAAAAATCGAGCTGAACTGGTCAGAAATTGGCCCAAAATATAGTCTTTAACTTACTTTTTCCAATGCTGCGCAAGAACATACTTCACAGTCACAGCTTACCAAAGATGCTGATATAATAAGGCTCCTCGGGCTGGAGCAGAGCACGTACAAAAGACAGTGGGTTCTGAGCAAGTATACTGGTTTCATAGAGCTCAACGGGATGGAACATTTTAGCCATTTCATAAGAGTTTCCATGCTTGATTCTTTCGTCCGTCCTTTGAATTGTGCAGTAGCACAAGATTATAAATGTGCTTGCAATGCTATCATGATAATTGAAATTATGCCGATTACTCACTAAAGTAGGACAAATAGTTCGTAGAGGTCCATTGAATTGGCCGGCAGCAATGGAGAACAAGTCACATAACAAAAGTTTCTTTTTTGAGGAAATATCATAATGATTTCTATTAGATGGACATAAATAAGGGTCACAAATTTATAATTTAATTTTAACAGTTAGTTGTAATTAATTTCAACAAGATGCGTCTCTGCACCTCGTTCGCTCCTATACTCTCCAATGGCTTTCTACAGTGCAAGCAGAGCTAGCGGACGAAAGCTCCCCAGCATGGAATAAGGGAAGAATATCTTAGTCGAATGCCGGGGTTGAAGTTGTCGAGGCTTATTCGGATCAGTATGCCAAGGACATGGAGAGTTTCCTGGATGCTAGAGCACAGGAGGTTGTTCCAGGAGGGCTGATGATGCTCTTTGTTCCAAGCCGACCCAATGAAGCCTCTCATTCTCAAAGTTTATTCCAACATGATATTAGAACCCTTGGGGTCTTGCCTGATGGACATGGCCAAAATGGTGAGACGGTAGTTAACAATTATACATAAAGTCCTTCTGTTTGTTACATTGATGGTTGAAATTGCAAGACCATGAGGCGTAGACTTCAAATTTATACAAAGGTGCCCTTCAGTTGACTAGGGAATTATGGACGAAGACGACGCGGACAAGTTTAATGTACCAATATACGACACTTCTCAAGAACTGAAAGAAGCTGTGGAAAGGAATGGATGTTTCCCAGTAGAAAGAATCGAGTGCCTGCCCCAAGAACAGCCACAAGGAGACCTCACTACAAGAGCCAGAGTAGCATCATCTCACATGAGAGCCAGCATTGAGGGGTTAATAAGGCAACAATTTGGGGATGAGATAATAGATTGCCTCTTTAACTCATTGACTAAGAAACTTGTCACAACTTGTGTCACTGAATCCGTCATAGCGACTGATCTGTTTGTTTTAATCAAATGTGCTTGATCAAAATAAACAACAACTACAAAACTTTAATCTCAAATCTAATTGAGGTTATTGGATATTGTATTGTATTGTTGGAAATGTCTAAATGCTCTAATAATGTAAGGGTATGATGGAGTGATGCATTCTGGTTAGGTGCTGTTAGTGCTTTGTCACTCAACTAATGTCTCCAAATAGCAATCGACACAGGAAGAAACTTAAAACATAAATCAGTAACTATTCAGCTCCATAAGCCAAAAGAAGAGGGAGAATGTATCTAGAAATGCACAACCATCTCGGCGCCAATGAATTTCTGCAATTCTTCGCATCAAAACTCAACACCCTTTGTGGTCAAAACTTGGTAGATTTGAACTTTCAGCAGATGACAGCAACACATATTACAATGATGGTGAAAGAGGAGCATAAAACTGTTGAATCTGACCACCAAGCACATGACAGCAACACGGAATAATGGCACTGGTGATGAATTAGGAATGCAAAATCATCAGATAATGGTACAACAGAAAAATTCCAGAAAAAGATCAGATACTAGAAGAACAAATGAGAGAGGAGATCTGAATAAAAAAAACGTTCAGCATCTATAAATGTGAACAAGAAAAATAGACACTGACGTGAGCCCTTTATTATTGCACCGCATATAATCCTCAATTCTATACAAGATAACTGTACATTTCTCTTTCTTTCTTCCTTGATATGTGATAATTAAAATCTGTATTTTATAAGAATTTGAGAGAACTAGAGTTTGACTATACTAACTCACTGGATTTTAATGCCATAAATGTGATACAAGAATTATGCCTTAATGATATAGAAGCATAAATAAATAATATTTGTATACCCTCATATCTTAATCACAAATACTTCAGGGTCTGACCAAACAGATTAATTTATAACACAAAAAAAGTGCCATGAATGCTTGCTTATTCCGGTGGGTCAAGCAATGGATGGATGGCTCAGAGCCTCGGAGGCTGGATGGAGAAGGTACAAAATGAGTGGCTGGGAGACGCCCATGAGAAGTAGTGGGTGGTAGCAGAAGCAATGGGCTCACAAGCAGTAGCATCCTCATCCTCCTCCCATTCGTCTTCCTTCCGTTGGGTGGCTCTGGTTTCATCATCATCATCCCTCAAGTCCCCATTACTACCTCTCAAAACCAATTTCACCTTTGCTCTTAAGAAGGCCAAAAACCATCATGTTCTCAAACTTCAGAGAGCGAGGACCAGAGCGATTCTTGAGGAGAAAGACAATAGTTTGCCTACTACCCCATCACTCCTCGGCCAGGAACAAGAAGGAGAGGAAAAGCCCCAGTTCAACGAAGTGTGCCTTGCTTTCTCTCTCTTTTGGTTCCCAACTCACCCGTTTTGTCCATTTGTTTGATCCATGCTTTATGCTTACAGATTGATTTCTTAAAGTTTGCATCTTTTGCTTAATTTTCCTGCAGTTTGCTTTCTGAGAATTTTGTACATGTGGGTAGTAGGAACGTGGTAACTTAAAACCCCAATAACAATTTCATTGAACTTTTACATGCAGTCATTTCTGGACAATTAGTGAACTTAGATCGATTGCTAAGCCTTTATTGTGCATTCTCCTTTACTTTCATTGTCCTTCTTCGATTAAGCTGGAGGAGGCGCTAGGGAGGGTTTATTTTTGTTCTTTTCTTTTCCATTGTTTTAGTGTGGTTGTTTGTGGTCTAGGATGTAGAGGAGAGTGTGAAAGTCCTGAAGAATGCTGCAAAGACGAGGAAGGTTGCTGCGGAGGAGGTTTTATCTGCGTTTTCTGTAATTGAGAAGGCTAAAATTGACCCCTCCAGGTTCCTTGAGATTCTTGGTGGGTCAAAATCCCCTGGCAGAACCTGGATGCTTATTTTCACTGCTGAGGTTGATCTCTATGTTCGACAATGGCTTATCTCTTTATGATTTGTGATGCTTACTGATTTTTTTCTGTCATCCTTATGTTCAACTATGGCAGAAACAATTGAAGGGTGGCCGATATTTCCCTTTAACTGCTGTTCAGAGGTTTGATGCGGCTGTAAGCTATTTTTGTCCTCTCTAATGGTGCTTTTGTTTCTTGTTTTGTGGTTGATGATCCGAGGGTGGAATGGAAAACTTGGAGTACCTGTGTAGAGATATCCTCAGGTTAATCTCAAAGGAATTTTTAATGGCTGCTAGATATGGATACTTTTCGTGGGCTCTCAGTTTAGTCCCAATCTCCAAGACCTGAGTTTAAATAAGTTATGTTGCTTAAAGATGTTACTTTGTGGTTGGTATTGCAATCTCCATTGAAATTGGGAATGATGATTTTAGCATAGAAATTGAACTATGATTTGTTTCATGAGGTTACATCCAAGCAAGGATAGGATTGCTGATTTTTACTTCTTGCTGGTAATTTGTGACAAAGTTTTAGCCCATACTGGTCATAAAAGAACTCTGTTTCTAATTTTCTTTTCATTATTTTTTCTGTCATGGCTCTTCTCTGACGCACATCCAGATGCATAATCGGTATATGTTTTATGTCTTCAATTTTGTTGTTTAATGTTTTTGTGCTGAAGTCTGTCTGATATAATTTATTGGGGAAAAAAAAAAAGTGTTTCTTTTGGACACGTTCACTTAAGATACTAACAAATACTTGCTTGTATTATCAGGCAAAGAGGATTGAAAATGGAGTATATCTTGGTGCAATTGGATGCCTAACATTTGAAGGTGGATTTTCCTGGAATGGTAGAATACTTGCCTTCATTTTTGAGCTCATTCGGATAAAGATTGGACCTTTTAATCCATTTGAGATTAGCCTTGGAAAAAAGGAAGATAGAGAACCAAGCACCAAGGATCCTTTCTTTACTTGGTTCTATGTTGATGAGGAAATAGCAGTTGCTCGGGGCAGAAGTGGGGGCACTGCATTTTGGTGTCGATGTAGCCGAGTAGCTCTTTGATTCGCTTTGTTAGATTTGTTCATTAGAACAGATGTTGCGGCAGTTGCAGGATGTGAATATTCAGCAGAGTACGTATATGGCTCAGCTTGCTTAAAAACAACTAATTGAAAACAAAGTTTATTGGGTCTCCCATATAATTTGTCCTTGTTTCGCTGAAAATTCGTATGATTAAAATGACATATAAGTGCTGTAAGTTGAATTAATGATTGTGTTTCGCTGCACCTTTCTTTAGCATGATTGAATGCTATTGTAGATTGCACAGAGGGGTGTGAAGCATGAATGGTGAAAGGAAAACCTATTTGGATTGAAGGACCTGTGATCTTAAGAAGCTTTACCAATTTTGATTACTGTTAATTCACCAAACCCTTTTTAGTCTGCGAGGTTATATGCATAAATTTGGTGTTTGCTCCAAAGACTGCTTTGTTGCAATTGTGGAGTGATGTAAATGTAATCCAGCCATCTTTTTGAAGACACATTAGTCATGTTCATGCAGCAGATTTTCTAGCAAGTGAATTTAGTCCAATAATGAGGCTCCTATATGACTGATGAGAAGTCTAATGCATACAAGCATCTTTCTCACCCAAATGAATGCAGAATACGATACAAGCAAAAGAATCTGCTGCATTTTACCGCTGTGCACACATGAGGCTCTGGTTCATAAACTAATGTCTTGGACAATACAAAATATGTTTGTGTTTCATAAACTACTTCAAACAATCCATCTTTTATTACATCACATTGTGCGTAGAGATTCATGAATGAGGACAACGTGAATTGAACTCAAGTAACATTTTCTTGTCTGCTATTGATTATTGAAGCTTATAGTGCTACCATTTTCTTGTTATAAACTGTGTTTGATACTGATTTTTATTCATTTTAATAGCAATATCTAATGATACTACTCTCCAATGAAACACACCAAAAGAAACCAATATCCATTGAAGCAACACATATCTCGTGTAATATCTAAAATCCCAAACTTGTTATTGGTATGGTTAAGAACCTCTTAAAATGCCTTATAGCAAAGGCAAATACAGAACAAAGAAAGCTACTGCTTGTTTACTGCCAAGGAACGCATGAAGCTCACACTGCCTTTAAAGTAGTCGACCATCTTATCTCTGGGTGGATAGCTTTCTTTGATTGGTGGAATTTGAATGAAGCTTTGAGTCCATTCATGGAGAGATGGGAACTTCTCAGCATCAAGCAGTTTCATTTCTCCAACTTCTTCCATAACATTTAGAAAGTGGGGGATCCAACCCATTGCAAGATCCAAATAACCAATCTGCTCTCCGCTAAAAAACTTCTTCCCTCGAATCTGATTATCAAGAAATGCAAATGATTCCAGTACAGATTCTGTGGCCTTCACCTTTTCTTCTCCTTGTTTCCAGCTAGCAGCATATGCACCAAGCAAACACTGCCATCGACAAAACAGAAAATCGATAGATTAAAAATTACTAGCACAATTATTTAGGGCAGATGTTTGGCTAGCCCTTCACATTGTGCACTTGGACTCCATAACGAGTGAAGCCTCCCTTTATAGTAGACACCACTAGTAGCGTAACATATGGATGAGTTATGGCATAACGATAAGTTTATTCTATTGGGGTCTGAGTTTGAGTCATAAAAATTGTCTTTTCGAGAGAAGAATGTAAAATTATCGTATATATTTAATTAAAAGAAACACATAATTAGGAACTCGTAGGTTTAGGTCTGAGCCTCAATATCAAAGCATAAAGCCTACATGAATTGTTTGCACTAAAGTAGATGATCAACTCAAGATCTGCTTTGTCTAAACAATATCAGTCGCAAGTTGTTAGATACTGGGCTAACCCTTGCAAGTTCGCTGTTTTTTCTGTTGTTCATGCATTTGAGATTTTTGTAAGTTCATATTACCTTCTCATCAGCAAACACAGCCCAAAAACGAGCCATGGCTCTCTCAAATGGATCTTCAGGCAGCAGGGGGTATTTCTCCTTCCATGTCTCGTCGATGTACTCGAGGATTGTAAGTGATTCAGGAATTGGTTTGCCTTCATGGACAAGCACCGGAACCTTCTTGTGGACAGGGTTGTAGTTGAGAAGAACAGCACTCTTGTTCATCAAATCTTCTTCCAAGTAATCATATTCCACCCCTTTAAGCTTCAAGGCCCACTCTATCCTTAAGCAGAACAGGCTCAAATAAGAGCCAATCAACTTCACTTCTCCCATGATTTTGATTCTCTTGCAGGATCTGAACTGGGGTTTTTATTCCTTTCACTTTCCAGGATATCCTGTAACTAGGTTTAGCTTGTGAGGATGAGGCTTGTTTTCCTTTCCTATAAGGAGCCATGGGAGCTCAAGGGCGTCTGACTGACTTGGTCAAAGATTTAATGCATTATTCATACATATATATATAAATATGAAGCAAAAATGGACTCGGCACTTGAATCTGACAAGTTACAAGTTTGACTTTCGCCTTGGTAACTACTCTTGATTAGGTGACATACAATCAACTACTTTAATTAAGGTAATATTTTCTGTCGAGTATGAAATCAATCTCTTTTTATGTTTATTTTTTATAAAATAAAATATGTAAAATATACTCATACAATTTTATTATAATTATTAATTATTATATAAAAAATATGTTCATAGAATAACACTGTTTTAATTATTGTTCACAATTGGACTCCATAACGTTTTGCAAAAACAGTTTATTATTTATAATATTTATATAGACTGTTTATAAAATAGAGTAAGATTTATTTGAGTTCAATGCCCTTATGAAAATCATTTGGATATCATTTTTTTTTTTAACGAGGATTACACATTTTTATTCAATATTAATATTTACTTATCTACTAAAATATATTACCCCACCTTTCCAATGACTTTACTCGAAATACAAAGAAAAGAAAAATTAGAATTTTTTATTTTATTTTTTTTAATTTTTATGTTGGATAGGGAACCATAAGACTACTAGCTCTAAATCTCACCATTTTCTGAAATACTTGAATGCCAAATCTTCCAAATAGATCTTAAGAATGTGTAGTTTTAAAAATGCTCCTAATCACTTTTTTTTTATTTATTGATGTTTTTTTTATCTATAAAATAATAATAATAAAAACAGATGATGTTTACAGTTGAGAGAATTGTCTCTATTAAATAAACAAATTTTATAACAATACGTTTAATTTAATAAAAATTTTAGAAAAAAAACCCAAACTTGTCACTTTTTACAGAACAACGTTATATAGTATTTCTTCAACGTCTTGCCGATCCAAACAAGGCGTTAGAAGGGCATTCCGAGCTGTGTCGCAGCCATCGCCCGGACGCCTATCTCCTTTTGTTTTTTGTTTTTAATGCTCCTGTTAACACAGTCTCGCGACTGAACTCTTATTTCCTGGATTTTCTCGAGAAACCAAATTCCCGAGAAAATCCAAAAACCCAAACGCCCAAAATAACACACCGAAAAAGACAAAATAAAAGAAAAGAAAAGAGAGAGAGATAGAGAAGCAGCAGCATTAATATCTACATAATTAAGGAAACGAAAGTAGGTTAAGATCGATAATGTCAGAAAACGATCCGGAGAAGAAAGTGGCCGATAGGTATCTAAAGCGCGAAGTACTCGGTGAAGGGACTTACGGCGTCGTCTACAAAGCCATTGATACAAAGGTCACTGTCTCTATTTTCACTCTTCTTTATTACTTCATTATTATTATTATTTAATTTGAAGTGATGATATTTTTCGCGTTAGGGTTGGGGATGGAAGTGGAACTTGACTAAAAGAGGAGAATTTTCATTTTAGGCTCCGAATTTTATTTCTGTTTGGTTCCCGAGAAAGGGAAAAAATAGAAATTAACAACTAAACGAGAGGAGAGATAATTTCAATGGCCAGTGTTGTTTGTTGAACATTAGTAGCCATTCAACTTGGTTGTTGAAACTGAAATTTATTGGATCTTTTGGTCATATTGTCATTTTTTTCTGTTTCTGGGTATTGGAATTCATTCTTTGGAGGTTTTGAACAAATTGAGATAAATTGTTAATTCTTGACTACCTTAAGTTCTACAAGTTCTCTAATGTTCCTAATTAAACTGAAACGGCTTGCTTTGTAGCTCCCATTTTTATTATTTGTGTGAGTCTAATGCTATAACTTACAAATATATATTCATGTTGGAATGGCTTTGTGGTGTGTGTGTGTGTGTGTGTGTGTGCTGTGTGAAGTTTTAGCTGCACAGCCCTGGTTTCTTTGTTAGTAATATTGTCTGTAACTTTGGCCTTTTCTCGTCTGGTAAGCACATTGATCTTTCTGACTTTCTTGATTGTTTCTGCTTGTTTTTCATTTTAAAGAGAAAAGATATAGGTTTTGAATTTGTCTGAAAGATGAGTATCGGTTTTTGTGCAGACAGGACAGACAGTTGCAATTAAGAAGATTCGAATTGGGAAGCAAAAGGAAGGAGTAAATATAACTGCATTGAGAGAGATTAAATTGCTTAAGGAGCTCAAAGACCCAAATATAATTGAGTTGATTGATGCATTTCCTCACAAGGGGAACTTGCATCTTGTGTTTGAATTTATGGAGACAGACCTTGAAGCAGTTATTCGTGATAGAAACATTTTCCTCTCACCAGCAGACATAAAATCATATTTCCAGATGACATTGAAAGGACTGGCTTATTGCCACAAGAAATGGGTTTTGCATAGGTATTGGCTTTGTTCTGAAAAGCTTATTTTGGAGATTAGTAGCTAGGTTTTATCTAAGACCTGAGTTACTTATATTTGCAGGGACATGAAGCCAAACAACTTGTTGATAGAATCTGATGGACAGCTTAAACTTGCTGATTTTGGTTTAGCACGTATATTTGGAAGCCCAGATCGCAAGTTCACTCACCAAGTATGCATCTCTTTGTGCATACTATGTATCGGCCTTTAGATTTTTAAGCTACTTTAATTTAAGGGATTAATTCTGAGATAATCAATTATATCATTTAGTCGGCCTTTTGTTGTGTAGGTAGGCATATTCACTATCAATGGTAGCTGGTAATTTAATGCATTCATTGTATAAATCTTGTACTGGGGATGATGGTGAAATGTAAAATAAATGGCCAGTATTTTCTATCTTTTTTTTTTAAAATTTTAATTTCTGATAATTTTTTTAATGGACATATTGGTGCACAAGGTTCCTACACTGTGGTATATCTAAGGGTAGGATATATACAACCTTAAACCTATTTTTACAATGAGATTGTTTCTTGAACTTGAACTCATGACCTCAAGGTTATAATGGAGTAACCTTACTATTACACTTTAGTTCAGCCCTGATATTCTTTTAATGAATGTTGTTCATAAGAGGAAATCTTTATTTTTTTTGCTTAAAAATGTATTCGTACTATAGGCAGGCAACTTGCAAGGTTATATGGGGTGCCTTATGCTTTATCACATTTTTGCTGTTTACTAGCACAGGATTGAAACTCACTATCTCATGATACCTCTGAATAGGTCTTTGCTCGCTGGTATAGAGCACCTGAGCTGTTATTTGGCACCAAGCAATATGGTGCTGCAGTTGATGTTTGGGCTGCAGCCTGTATATTTGCTGAACTTCTTAACCGTCGGCCATTTCTGCAGGTAATTATGTCTATCTGCCTGTGTTTTCTGTGCTATTTGTGAATAGTCCCTGTCATATACTCATCACTTTGAATATTTGGTGTGGTACAAAAGAAAATATATTTTAAATTTTTTGTTTTTGATTAGGGATCAAGTGACATAGATCAATTAGGAAAGATTTTTCAAGCTTTTGGGACCCCAACACCGTCACAGTGGCCTGATTTGGAGTACCTTCCTGATTATGTGGAATATCAAACTGCTCCAGCACAACCTTGGCGTACATTGTTTCCATCAGCCAGTGACGATGCTATAGATCTGTTATCAAAGATGTTTGCCTATGATCCTAGAGCTAGAATTTCTGTGCAACAGGCATTGGAGCACAGGTATGCAAAATCTGTTTGTCAGGGAAGCTACGTGATTGTTGCTGTCTTCATCTCATCCTTACTTTTCTTCTAGGTACTTCTCTTCTGTGCCTCCTCCAACGGAGCCTGCTAAACTTCCTAGGCCTGTCCCAAAACGAGGATCTCTTAATTCAAGAGTTACAGATTTTAATCCACAGGAAGGTCCCACCATATTGTCACCCCCAAGGAAGACAAGAAGAGTGATGCCGGAACGTGAGGTCTTTGATGGAAATGCATATCTAGTTGATAAGAATGATGATCGTGGCGGTGGAATTAAACATGTTGCTGGGGATTACACCAGTAGGAATGATCAATTGCCTATGTCTGTGGATTTTTCTGTCTTTGGTTCACGACCAATGAGCAGGCCAACAATCAACAGGTAAAAATATATAGATTGTGCACTCATTTAGCAATGGTTAGATCTCTTGTAATTGTTGTGAGGATATGAATGGAATCCTAGTTAAACTTCAATGTGGATCTTAAGTCTCTCTCTCTCTCTCTCTTTTTATATTTTTGGTTCAAGTAATAAATGATTGCCAGACATTGTGTGTGGGTTTGGTTTAACAAAGCTTGCGACTGAGATAAAGTACTATTCTCCAGCAATATTGTTTAATCTTCAGGATTTAGATACGAAGCTGGGAGAGGAGGATAAGAAATATAATTGTGCGGAAAGATGAGAAGGATGATGCTAATTGTATGAGAAGTGTGAAAGTGAGGCTTCAGAATGAACATTTGTTTAGCAAAAAGTCATACTACTAGATTAGTCAATTAAGGTTGAAGTATGAGAGTCAAGGTAAAAAACTAGGATCACTTTTTTGGTATTCGAATGATTTTGATGTAAAATATGTGAGAGGGATGGAATAATTGAGATAATGAATGCACATGATGATGAGTTTATAATTTATAAAATTTTAACTACTTAATAGTTGCTATACATGGAGTGAAGTGAAAGCAATTTCTTGACATTTAAAACTGAATGAAACTTGAATTATTGGATTGTCTCCCAGAAATTTAATTACACGGGTAATGGCCAATGTTGTGAAGAAATGGAAAACTTGTGGTCATTTTTTGGTTATTTGATTTGAAAGTATAGATGTTATAAAAGGGAATTAAAAAAAAAAAGGTACACACAATCTTAAATTCAATGAACATTTACTGGATTGGGCTAAGGTTGTAGGGCTCAATAAGGATTGTAGTAATCAACAACATAACACTCAGTGCTTGCATATGGCTCGTAGTGAGCAATTTTTCACGTATGGCTGAGGACCCACTACATCCAAAATGTTTTTGACAGCTTGCCCATCAATGCGGTTACTCTTTGATCATGCCCTCTAAGCCTTCTGCTAATTTTGGAAGGAGTAATTAAGATCAATAACATATACCTTCAGTAAATATCTTTGTTGTTGCCACTAGTTGGTCTATATCATCTGTAATTTTCTGCTTTTATCATACAATACTGTTTAATTTATACTTTTTTTGATTATTGATGTCTGATTTTGTACTGGTGGATATAGGGATTTTGATGCTTCGTAGTTTTCGTAAATTATACTTGTGTGCACGCATTGAGCAATGTTCAAGTGTTAAAATTGATTTCTTTATTACAACAATGTTCTGGACATTGTATTTAAGCTAGGGTTTAGAACATTTGTTCAACTTGAAATTATTGCAATAAGACAGAAAGCAGCTTGAGTTTGGAGTGTTGTTTCTGAACTTGTGGACTTGACGAAACCTGTAGTATTCATCTCACATAAATATTTGATCTTTTAGTCACCTTATTATATTGGGGGTGGCGTACTTCTTTCTTTTAGGATTGGAATATGGAGTCTAGAATAATGTTTTTTGTGATGTTCAGATGCAAAGAATGTGAACTTTAGCATCTTCTTCTTGTGATCACACGTGAAAGAATATGCCAATTCTTTGGTTCTAACTTTTACTCGAATGATTGCCATCATCAGCTGATTCTTTAGTTTCCATGCAGTGCTGACAGATCGCATTTGAAGAGGAAACTAGATCTTGAATTTCAGAACCCAGAATAACAACAGTCTACGTAATCACGTCTCACTAGATTTGATAATTCTTCTGGAAGGTATTTTAAACGTCGAGCAAGCTTTAACAAGGTATGTGGTGAATTGTTCCGAGTCGCTGTAATTATTTGGCATTGTGAGTCACTTCTTAAACGAGCTCTCGAGGGCATCCTGTTCCCCGCATGCCTGGAGATTGCGAAGAAGCAACAGTACGCTGCATATAATCTTTTCCACATATTTGAAGTAGCGAAAAAGTCGCAAAAGAAGAAAGAAAACAAGAGCCTAAGAGGTTTTTGTACACTAGCTCATTATCAGAAGTTTTGAAAACCATAGTTTTAACAAAAGCGCACAAAAATTATGTTATTTACAACCTCGGAAGCTTTAAGAGGACAAAATTATACGTGTTATGTATTTTTCACGCGGATTCATTTAAACAGTTTTTCCATTTAGACAGCAAGTGTTGTGTTCTTGGGTGTGAAGTGGCGGGACCGTTGTTGTAACGCTATTTGATCTTGTCGAGTGAAATATCCTCCTTATCATGTAATTTTCCTTGCCCATAATTTATCATCTGATCGTCTATATGGTCGACCTAATTTATTTGGTGTTGCAATCTAATCATAAATTGGCAATTGCATGTATAGGACGAGATACTCAATTTTTCTGCCAAGCAACATCTTGAATATGACCCTTAAATGTAAAATAAGGGTGGATTGTTTCTTTTAATGCGAGTGTTCGGAGTTGAAAGTTTGTCACCACCAGAAATAGGAGTCACGATGACCCCCCTCAAGTATTGCTGTGTCCCGAAGCATTACACGCACAATTAAGATCCGCAACTCATGGAAGTGGGGCATAATATCAAAGTAGAAACAAAATGATCAATGTCCTCAGCCTGTTCAGGATCGAATATGGAACATAGAGTAAATAATGGCTTCCAAATGAGCTTCAAACTCGAGGTAAGCGAACATTTGAGGTGATCGACCCACTGAAGCAACAATAGGCAGAAGCCGAAGGAATGCTGCCGTAATTTTACTCTGAATAAACTTAAAAATGTTAGAGATATAATCAAAATAGCCCCCCCCGGGGGGGGACATGAATCGAAACGGAACGGAAGAGTCTCGTATTGAGTTTTTTCGGAGCCGAAATAAAGTATATCAGAATGGATGGGCTCAAATAGAGCCGAAAGGCTTGAGTTATGCTTATCAAAACTCAAATAAATCCTATAGGATTTACGTAGTTCACTTAGTAAAGGCTCCATTTTTCGATCATATTTAGGTTGTTTTCTAAGTTTTAGTGCAACGGTAAGGTTATTCCAATGTGATTTTAAGGTTCAAGTCTCCCTTTGATCCAAGGCAGTCACTGTGTGAAGTTTCACTTTTATTGCCCGCAACTCTTTCAGCCTCTTCTGGTGCTGTGTCCACAGGCATGCCAGCATTATCAACTCTTTTTGCAGCATCATTTGCCTGAGTAGAAATTGCTTCTAGCCATTATTTTAATTTAGATAGCAAAGGAAATGACTCATATGATGATACAGAAACTCGAAGAACTGAGACAATAGCCTATTTTTTAATTCTGCTGCCTGTTTCACCCAATCCGTTCGCATTGTTATGATTAGAAGAAGACATCCTTGGACAAGAAAAGCTGATATGATTCCCAGCCAGAGCCCCTACAGAAAACATTCTCAAGCATCGACTTTGGTGGCCAGAGTCACCAGTCATCAGGAATATGTTTAGATGGAAAATGATCATTTGTTACCTTTGCTTGCATGTGGACAACAAAAGCTAGTATTACAGCAGTAGCAATACCAACTAGATAGAATGAACCCAAGAATTTGCATCTGGCTGCTACATGTCCGACCACTTCTTTTTCTCATTGCTAAAGACGCGTCCCCATAAATGACGCAATGACATCAGGGCTACTCCCACCAAAATGCCATCAGCAACAGCCATGTGTAAGACAACATTGGCTGCTAAAACGTGCCATTTTTGGATGTCCAGCCCCCAGTTCATGTGAGATCCAAGTGCTACAGCAGAGAAGCACATCAAGACAACGATTTAAAAAAATTAAAGCACTAGGTGTGGGGGTATCTTTATGGAGTTGCCTGCTTGAAGCATCTTCATTCTTAGTCAAGCTTGAGAACAGTATAGAATTTTTTTTGATGTCTTTTGTAGTAAGAAGTAGAAATGAGTAGCACTTAAATTCAGTTAGCTGAGTTCACAGCAGCACCAAGTCCGAAGGGGATCATCCGACCAATCCGAAAGTATTAAGGCTGGATGGAAGTAGACCTCAACAGAAGAAATCACTTTCGAATTGCAGAACGGGCAAATAATGCTGTTTGTAGAAAATGGCCGGGATTTTGATAGGCACTAACCATACAGAAAGCACTGAAGTTTCCAACTTTGGATTGGGCAGCAGACCGGAGAGAATGATCACTATCTCAAATGTCCACACCTTCATGCTGTCCAAAAATGATAATTAACAATTCAATACATTGTAAACATAGTAGAATGCCAAAATCAGGACTTCAAATAAGGCAATTACCAGAGCATGAGAGCTGAAGGAATGGCAATTCTGAGGAAACTGAAGATATTATGAGGGCATTCTTCGAAAAGCCAGTCCAAGTTTTGGTGCATGAAGTAGAGAACTTGATATAAATTGTCAACAATAATATATTCAACCGGTAGGAGGTGGAATTTGCCAAAGCAGCTCCTCTACTTCCAAGCATGGATTTGCCAAATGCATCGAAACTGTAATTCCGGAGCTAAACATCATTGGGAAGACATTGTTTTGTGTTTGCAGGAACTTGACAAGGCACTGGAGGAGACTGTATGCAAAAAGGCTAGGAATCATAAACATTAATTTTGCATCTTAAAATTAATTATTTTTATATAAATAATACAACAAATAATATAGATAAATTTGTGTAAATTAAAATTATTAATGTGATTGGAGGGTTTGCCCTAACCTAATAACTAATTTCTCTCTCTCTTTACTTTTATTGTAATTATATGATTTTAAATAAAATTTTTATATTTATTAAAAAAAAAAAAGGTAAGGTGAAAGTTAAGGTTATAGGTTGTTTTTTATTAATGGAAGTTGAAATTGAGAGAAGCCAATAGCTCACCTATTGCTCGTTTCCTAACAAGTATGGGCTCCCTTATTAATTAAATTATTATGTTTATAAATGTGCATGGGTTGAATAATTCAACCAAGAGAAGGGTGGCTCATAAATGGCTAATTGCAATTAGGTTTGGGATTTTGTTTATATAAGAAACAAAGCTAGCAAATCCTACAGAGTTGGTCTTGAGATAGATATGGGGAAGTTCAAGTGTTTAGTTGGTGGTTAGCAAGGCAATGGGGTTTGTATCACAGAGGTTAATTAGGTTGATAGAAAAGAAGGTGATGTTAATAAATATTTATACGCTCAATAATTTTTATGAATAAAAGGAGTTGAAGAACAAATTTAAATGTTAAAAAATCAAGTTTTAAGGTAGGTGGTCATTGAGAGGAGGCTTTAACATATTATCTAAGGATCAAAAGATTTTAGTGTTTAATGACTCTATAGCTATATAGAAATTTAATGAATTTATCTATGATATGAAACTAATATATTTGTTGATGTCAATGTAAAGGCAAAAGTTCATATGGAGTAATTTTTGATAGTATTTATTAATGAGTCATATGGATAGATTTCTTATTGATGTAAAATAGTTGATAGGGGTACCAGGTTTAAAATAATAAAGGGTTTATTGTAGTTTTTCTAATCACTTGGGTATCTATTGTGGTATTAAGAATAAAAATTAGGGTCTAATTTTGTTTTGCTTTTTTAATTATTAGTTGCACAATAAATGAGTTAATACAAGGATCAAGGAGGCTTACGAGAGATTTGTTGTTGATGGATTTCTTGGTCAAGCCATTTATAGAAGGCTAAAAGTTGTTAAGGAGTTCTTATGGACGTGGAGCTAAAACAAAAGAGCAAAAGGGAAATAAGGTCACATGCTGTTAATGCTTAGGTGGAGCAACTTATGTTGAAGCAAGAAGTTAAATCTTTTACTGAGATGAAGAGGTTTGTTCTGAGTAGGAGTTGAGCCACGTATTAAGAGGCGATGTAGAAAGAAGAGCTTGAATAATATTAGAAAACTCAATTGAAAGGGCTAGTGGATGAGGATTGAAATACCAAAATTTTCCATATTACAAATTCAAATAAGAGACAAAAGAATCTTATTGATAATGCCGACATTAATGGCAACACAATGACTCAATCGTGGGAGATTAGGTTAACTATCTTCTTTTATTTTTAACTTCATTTGAGTGCCATTGTGCAACTTTGCTTGAAAATGAATGAGTCTTTTTTTCTAGAAATTGGATACAATTAATGTTGTGGCTTTAGAAATTCTTTTTTCGGTGGATGAGGTTTGAGATAGTGATGGTAATAAGGCACTAGGTTTGGATGGTTTCAACTTCAATTTTGTTAGTGTCATTGGGAGGCGGTGAAACAAGATGTGTTGAATTTCCTCTCAAATTTCTATCATCATAGGAAGCTTTATCGATCCATTACCTTTTCTTTCCTCGCGTTGATCACACAGAGGAAGGTAATAGAAAAGATCTTTTAGTTTTAACTGATTTTTCTAGTTGAATGCATTTAAAAGCTAATGTTTTGGTTAATAGATTATGATTGGTAATTGGAAAAGTTCTGGGGGAAATTCAATCTACTTTCATCAGAAGGCATTATATCTTGGATAATGTGTTGATTATCAATGAGATTAAAAAGAAAATGAAGAGGACGACAAATGAAGGGGTTATTGTTAAACTTGATTTTAAAAATACTTATGATATGGTGGAATGGAGTTTCATTGATAATGTCACGTAACTTATGGGCTTTGGTGATAAGTAGAGATGATGGATTTGAGAATATTTATTGATTCCTCAATTATCAATTCTAGTAAATGGCTGCCTAATGCATCAATTTAATATGGTGAGAGACTTGTGACAAAGGGATTCTCTATTCTTATTCTTATTCCTGTTAATAGCTAAAGGCCTCAACTCCTTGAAAAAAGTTATGAATTTGGGTTTTATCAAAGGTTTTAGAATGGGGAGGTGTCTTAGATTTTCCCATCTTTAATTCATAGATAACATTATCTTATTTAGTGCAATGAAGGAAGAATCAATTAAGACATATAAATGAATCCTTTGGTGCTTTTAGGGTTGTTTTAGTTCGAAAATTAACCTCACCAAGACAATGATATATAACATCAAAATTGAGTAGGTGAAAATTTAGAATTGGACCTTTTTTTGGAAATGTTGAGTTGGTTCTTTTTCTATGACATATTTAGGGCTACTTTTAAGTTAACTTGCAAAAAAAAAAAAAGACTATGGAACCTAATCATTCAAAAAATGAAGGTTAGGTTAACTAAATGAAAATCTTAACTTATGTTAAAAGCTAAGTGTTTAGTTATGATTAAATCTTACCTGCACTCCTTTACTATATACTACATGTCTCTTCCAAATGCTGTGAAATGTGAAGAGCAAAATTAAGTAGCTTTAATGATTGCTTTTCTAAGGTGACGAAGGGAGGCAGAGCAACTTTCATCATGTAGGATAAGGTTCGATATGCTAAGCAAAATCTTGAGGTGGACTAGGAATTAGTAGACTGAGGGATTCTGATTATGGCCTTTTAACCAAATGGTTGTAAAAGATGAGAAATATATGAAATGTAATTTGGGTGGAAACTCTCAAAGTAAGTTATAGAAGCATTGTTTTTGGCCTTGGGAGTGGCAATGCAAATTGCCGCAGATGTCATCCCTATGCAAGAGAGCATATTTCAATTTACAAGTAAATGATACAACATTAATAGTTGTTAAAGCTAATTTTTTATTTTTAATAAGAGAAGGAGATTTTGTAGATTTCTAAAATCATATTTAGGTGGGTAATATACCACTTAGGTAGATATTTTTAAGGATATATACCTTTATAATGGAGAAATTGGGTCCAATGAAAAATTTTGGCACTTGAGAAAATGGTCATTGGGTGTGGAGGCTTACATGGCATTGGGCTCTATTTTCTTAGGAACAGGAACAACATGACAAGTTTTCTAACTTCTTAAAGGTGTGTTGCTTATCAAAATAAGAATGAGATAGATTCATTTGGTAATGTAAAAATAGTGAAGTCTTCATTATTAGATCCTATTATGACTTGCGAGATAGTATGCAAGGGGTAGTACCACATCCGATGCCTTATATTTGGCATGGACTAACATTGCCAAAAGGTGAGATCTTTGCTTGGTAGGTAATGCAAGGTTGGATACTAATTAAAGAGTGGCTCGTTTAGTTAGGAGTCGAAGGCCTTTAAGATGCGTTATGTCCTATATGTTCTTTAATTTGGGAGTCCATTGACCACTTTTTCCTCCTCTATTATTCAGTTTGGCAATTGTAGTGTACATGTTTATGTTGGTAGGGTCAACATTGAATTACTTCAATCATGAAAAAATAAATGTGGAAGATATGACCAATTTTTGGAAAATGCCATAGGCATAAGAAATCTAGATAGAGAGGTTCTATGTAGTGATTTGGTCCATTTAACTTGATAGGAATGAAGTAATTTTTGGAGAAAAAGCATTCTTTGTGAGAAAGATCCATGATTTGGTTTGCCTTAGGATATTATGGTGGGCTAAAGCAAAATGGTCCCACTATGGCTTCTTAATTAACCAGTTCCTCTTCGACATTGCTCACATTCTGCCTCCTCTAAGGATTGCTATATCTAGGAAAGATTAGAGTTAGGAAGCTCCATCCTTGGGTTACTTCGAGTTCAATACAGATGCATCCATTATTGGTAGCACAGGCTTAGCAGGGATTGGAATGGTGCTGCAAGGATATGACGAGAAAGTCATCTATGTATTCTCCAAACCCATCTTCACGAGTTTTATTAATGAAGTAGAGCTTTTAGCAATCAAGGAAGCAATAGAGTTGTGGGAGTAGCGGTAAGGGGCACCATATGCAACCATGAGTATTAAAAGTGACTCCCCCACAGCCGTCTCTTGGCTATGAGGGCATGGAACTTGACCTTGGCTTTTATTGCCAGTCTTTTGCAACATTGTGCAACCGAATAAAGGTACCTTTAAACCACATCAATGTAATGCGTTTGCGGATGCATTGGCTAAACTAATAACGACTATAACGAAACCTTTTGTGGCGTGATTATGAGTTTAACGGGCAGTTCACAGCACTTTTTAATGCCCGAGAGAGTCACCTTACCAAAACAGATACATGTGGTGGGGTGGTTGATTTTGTAATTACGAGAGTGCTAGTATGTCCTTCTTTTACTGGGACTGCTGGGTTCTCATCATTTTTAGTCATACAGGGCTTCTCCAAATTGTTTGGATTGGAGACTTTTGGTTTTGGTAGATAGATTGTACACAGTTATTGATGGGTAAAGGTATATGGAATGCCGGGTAATATGTTTATTGGTGGAAGGGGAATAGGATGCGGACGTACAGTGTTGTTTGGGCCGGGCGTGTTTTTCGCTCCACACCTGGATTTTCGTATGGGTTGTGGTCGCTAACTTTGATTTTGTTTTTGGTCCCTGTCGCAGACAGGATCAGCAAGCTAGCTTTTGTTTTTTCGGTGGGATTATGCGATTGTTCCTTGGAAATTGTTTTGTTTTTCCATGGTCCCATTGTAGTCAATATGGGCGGTGATCTTCTTATGACGGGAAATATGGAGGTTATGGTTTTGTTCTGCATGTCAGGTTGCTCTCCCAACGTGGGGTATTTTGTATTTTTTGCGTACGGACTCACTTTTTGGTGGGTGCGATGAAAAAATCAATTTTGTTATGCCATTCAAAAATAAAAAACAAAAACAAAAACAAAAAAGGTACTCCTTTTTAGGTGTTCCTTGAACACTGAGAAGACATAACTTGTTGCAGGGCCTTCAACCACGCGCACCTCTCTAAATTGTGATCATTGTGATTGTTTAAGAATCATCCGTGTAACTTTACTTTTACGTAACTCTTTTTTTTTTTTTAAAAAAAATTTATTTGAGGAAATTATCTGTAGTGAATTTTTTTTCTTCTCGACTCTTGTCCTTTTACGGTACAATTTCTTTTCTCACTGCTTCTGTTACTTGTTATTTGTCATGTTATCTCCTGACGAGGTGAGCATCTAATCTCTTTCCAGATCTTTTTCTATCTTCGGGGTACTTTTTCAAGATCTCCCGACAGCGCCTTACCTATACGGACTTTTCCCCAAGTCGGGTCTTAAATCCCGTGAGACTGTGTCAGAAAAATGCATGAGTCCAAAACTAAGAGATTAGGAAGAAATCTAAATGCTGTGTAATTTTAAATAACAAAATTTATAAATTTAAAATATATTTTAATTTAACATTTCAAAGTATTACCCTTTAAAAACATCTATCGATATCATCTTAAGCCATGTACCGATATCAATTACACGTGTATATTGTTAGGTAATTCATTTCTGCTAAGACAGTAGTATTGAATGCCTGCAACTAATCAATAGCAACGTTGGTGAGTAGTTGATAACCATATTAGATAGAACCCTCTAATTAATAAATGGAAGAAAAAAAAGGATGCGAGCATTTGACGCTATACTATTGATTAATTAAGAGAATATTTTGGGAATAGCAACTTTAATTCACGCGTTGAGGGAAATAAATTATGGGAAATACAATATTTTGCGTTTGTAAAAATTTGGCGAGACATTGAAGAAGACCAAAGGCAAAAATGCTTGGAATCATGAATCGTGCAAAGTTTCCAGCTTCGGTTGCTATTTTTTTTTTTTTTCTTAATCATGGCTGCAGGAAATTAAAATGCTTTTCGTATTGGCCCATATCACAGCAAGAGGTATGCTTAAGAGTGAATGAACAAGCATGTCTCACCGCAAGTGTATTCTTTGGCTAAGGAACAAAGGGAGCTGCTGCGTTAGCAATTTCCATTTCCTTTCGGATCAATGTGCTATTATTGGCCCTTTCATGTCAAGTTCTCTTCTTCCTGTGAGCATACTTGGACAGGCTTTTGAAAGGATGGTTTTTGGAACATTTCCGCCTTTGTGAAGCTTGCTATTCCTTCATGGTTTGGCAATTTCTATTTCTTAATGCTTAATGTTTAACAATCACCTGAGCTAATGCGAACTAGACGTATTAGTTTCTAATTTCCTTGATAAATTTTGGTGAATTGTCCGTAAAGAATAAAATTTAATTAAGAAATAAATTTGTAAATTTTATAATTAGATAAAATTTTTATAAATTAAATTTATAAATCCTCTAATACATCAGGCATTGCTAGAGGATGTATGTGGATGGCAGATTAAAGCCATTCAATTCTGGAACATCTCCAGTAGTTAGGCGTATACGAACAACGACCACCAGCTTGTGATTCGAACCACCGCGTGGAGTCGAGGCACCGGCCCGCAATCAACGCTATATGTTGATCGATTAACGTGCCACTGCAGCTCACGTCTCCATTCTTTCTGGTAATTACATTGTCATCCCACTTAACAATCGTGGTTGGTGGAAACGACGGATGCAAGGCCTCAGGAATGATTTCTGTTTGGAAAATTCCGCCCATTTTTCCATTGAATCCAGGGTTCTAATTGAAAACATTTGTCGAAGATGATGGAAGTTGCTTGTTTCCACACAAGGAGTATAAATTCTAGTGGTTGTCCAAACTCCAATTTATAAAAAATATTAGGTAAATCGAGACTATTCCCTAACTAAGTGTGTTCAAGAAGATTTGGTTCGCAGAAAGCACCGAATTGAACCAAACCAAAAATTTAGTTAACTGAACTGAACCTTATTATTGATTAATCAAACCCATGTAAACCGGTTTTTTTGGTACGATTACGGCTTTTTTGTTTTAGAAAACCATAGTAGTCAAACCGAATTGTACTGTTTTCTATGTATATACATTTTTTCTTTCGTTTCTTTATTCCAATAATAATAAAAATTATCTATTAAAAATATGTATAACAAATAAATGTCAATAAAATTTAATAAAAGTTTAAATAATTAATTATTTACACTATATATATATATATATATATATATATATATATATATATATATATATCAAATTTGTACTTTTACATTCAAATCTGAATTTTTAATTTTTTTACTAAAATTAATTTCAACCAATTAATTAATTTAAAAATTCAAACCAAAAATAAAATTTTCAATCAACCAATATTTATTTGACCTGAAGTTTCAATTTGGTTTAATTTTCAAGCTCTCGAACCATGAACAATCTTAATCTTATTTAGTTAATTGAAAATTTTGGTTTGGTTCAATTTTCACACTCCCAAAACCATGAACGCCCCTAATCCTATGTAGAGGTCCAATTTGATAACAGTATGATATTGAAATTCGATGTTAATATCTTAGAGAAAAGAACGAATAAAACTACGCCAATTATGTTTGATTAAGCCTCGAGCGCACATTAGTCTTATTCTACCATACAAGCTGTCCGTGACATCCAAATAAACTTGACCTCTTACCGTCCCTGGAAGCTGATGGCTCTGAATTGTCCTCTTTCTGTCATTATGAGAACCATAGGTTGGTAAACTATATAATAAAATAATTTCTTTTTATTTTTATAAAATTTACATTTTTTTTTCCCTTAAGATTAGATATCAAAACATCTATAAAAATGTGAATTTTTAACTATTGGGATGTTTCTTAAAAAACAGCCTTCTGGGGGCCAGTGTTTGCAGCAACATCACCCATCCTATTTTTGCACATGGTTAATTGCTTAACAATTGTTTAATCATACTCCAACAACTAGATTTCAATGGTTTTTTTCATACATGATATATCCACCTAATACATGTCCAATATCATTCTTTTGTGTCAACATCAACAATTGGTGCATAGGCCAACACTGTTAATTGTTTTCTAACCCAATAAAGAAACCATACAAAATTTCTTTGCTTTGACAAAGAACAGCTTCATGTTGGTAGCATATCTGCAGGAACCGTGGCCTCATGGACATTCTTTGTAGCCTTCTCCGCCTAAAGGTAAAGAGAATTAAGTGTTCAAAGAAGGATAAAAAAAAATAAAAAAATGTAAAACTCAAAAGGATGTGAAGAATTAAAGTAGAAACACAAGGCAGAGATATCTCACTTCTTTATCCCAGTTAGTGCGGATGGTAATAGTCAGAAGAGACAATACTTGGGCAATAAGTGCACAAATGATCCCCATCCAAAGGCCCTATATATGTTTAATCATTTGTCAATAAAAAAATAGTGAATGAATAAAAGTTGCTTTAATTAAGGTAAAAATATTTAGTGAGTCGCCACCTTTCCACCTATGTGAAGGACAAAAGCCAGTAAAATTGCAGATGGAATTCCCACCAAATAATAGGACCCCAGATTTATAAATGCACCAATCTTCTGCCATCCACATCCTCTAGCAGTGCCTAGTGTTCATGGTCAAGATTAAACATCCAAAACCAATTTCCAAGGATAATTCAGAGAACAAGTACACCGAGTTCGTGAAGGTAATTTTGCGATTCCATGCTGTGGTAAAATAGTAACAGAGAAGTACTTTAATTGTGTAGTAGGGTGGAACCTGAAAGAACACACTGTAGTCCATCAAGGAAATTAGATGTTGCAATAATAGGCAACATGACTGCTACATATCTAATCACTTGCACTTCATTGCTGTATGCATAACCCCAAATACCGCGGATCGCAATCAACACTGTTCCCATCAAAATGCCTTCTGTAATGCCCAAGATCAGGACAACACGTACAGCCAAACATGCACGATTTGGATGTCCTGCTCCTAATTCATTGGAGACCCGAGTGCTAAACAGAAGAAAATTCGGGTGAATAGTAAGGTGACAAGTAACTGCAGAAAGGTGGTTGAGGGAAGGTTTTATATCTTATCTGAATACTATATTAGAAGATACTCATGCAGTACTTTTACTTGATTTTGCATAACTCACCTCACAGCATTGCTGAGACCATAAGGGATCATCCAAACCACGGAAGCTGTATTAAGGCTGCAAGCTCATAAATTGGTTAAACAAACAGAAAATGTAAAAACAGAATTCTGTTGTCCAAGAAATTAGCTGGAAAAAAGAAACTGTTTGAAAAATTAAAGAAATGATCTAAGCCCAAAAAAAAAAAAAAAAAAAGAAAAAAAAGAAAGAAAAACCAACCAAATGGACAGCACTGATGTTTCTAGCTTCGGGTTGGGAAGAAGACCAGACAGAAGAACCATCATCTCGAATGACCACATTTCCAAACTGCAAATAGTCCACGAAAGAAGGTCAGAATTAGCTGCATTGCAGGAAATGGAAACTAATAATTGTACTTTGCATTTGCTCAAGTTAATTCATAAACATTAAGCATCACGAAAATGGAATTACCAAATCATAACAGCTGAGGGAATAGCAAGCTTCAAAAAATTAGAAATGTTCCGAAAAGCCTCCTTTGAGAAGCCAGTCCAAGTCCTTTTGCAAGATGAAGAGAATTTGATATAAAGCGCCAATAATAGGACATTGACCCAATAGGAGATGGAACTTGCCAAAGCGGCTCCTTTGGTTCTAAGGCCAACTTTGAGTACCAGAATCAAACACAAAGGTATGTGAAGTAAAGTTGCAATTCCTGAGATAAGCATCATGGGAAATACAATGTTCTGCATCTGTAAGAATTTAACGAGACACTGAAGAAGACCATATGCAAAAAGGCTTGGAATCATGAAACGTGCATATATTCCGGCTTCTGTTGATATTTCGTTGTCTTGGCCACAAGCAATCAAAATGAGTCTGGTATTAGCCCAGATGACAGCAAGAGGTATGCTGATAAGTGAAAGAACAAACATGCCTCTCTGCAAGTTTATCCCCAGCATGTGATACTGTCTAGCTCCATATGATTGACCACAAAATGTATCGAGTGCGCTAGCCATTCCCAGCTGTTCAAATCAAAATGCAGCCGCAGCCGCGAAAACTATGATTTTTGAACTGATACATCAATTTGCTCTAATTGAATCCTAAAGTAACCTTTCTTATAATGCTCTTATTTTGATTAGCATCGTCATCTTAGTACGGGTATTTTAAGCTCGTACTCGGAAGCTAAGATACAATTATAAACACTCACAAACACAACCATGAAAATGAGAAAATAATCAAGATAAAAACTTTGCTTGCACGGCGAGTTTTTATAAGGTTTAGCAAATCACTCCAAGAGGCATCAAAACCTTCTTTCTTTGCGATACGAGCAAACAAATTATGTTTGTAGACGATTTCATCTTGAGGGTCCACAGGTGCTCGTCGGAACATGAACAGAAAAGCTTCTGGATAGAAGAACACGTTAAATTTCAAGATTTGGTGTCATGAATTCTTGTGGACAGAAAAGCTTTGTATCTTAAGTTTTAGTCGAAGCTTTATAGTAAATCACCAATCCATTAATATCACAAACCCAAGATTCATGTGTACCATCTAATCATTTCTCTTATACCCTTATCTGACATGCACGAATGTAGGAAGAGTTAAAAACAGGGCTTACTAGCAAGCTAAAACCAGTGACAGTTGCAAAGGAACTGGCCATTGAAGCACCAGACAGGTTCAGCTCACCAAGATGACCCACAACCATCACAGATATCATCTGTATACTATTCTGCAGTAGACTCATTGCTATTAGAGGCCCAGATAGCCATAGTTGCTTTTTCACTTCCTCAACAATTTCCCTCCTTTTGATACTATTTGGAAGGCTTCTCTTGCTATTTACGAGTCCAAAGTCATCTCCTTCACATGATGCTCTGATCAAAGGAGAAGTCAAAGATGCCCTTTGCTCTTCTCTCCCCATTTCCTTCGCACTCACTCACCCATAGTGAGTCTGTGGATGCCTATGTGTGTGTTAGAGAGGGAGAGGGGAGGAGGGGAAAAGGGCTTGCACTTTGTATGGTATCATATTGATGGGAATTTCGTGGGCAGTGGTAATTTCAACGTGCCACTTGAAACCCAACCTAAAGTCATTATTTCTTAAATTATTGAATCCTTTCTTCGAAGAGTTTGAATTAAGAGGTAAATAATTAACTCTAATCAGAGTCTAAAACTCGAAATAAATTTTAGTAGTAAAAAATGGTATGCTGTCCCTCTCATATCACTAGTCTAGGAATTACTTCTTTTTAATTAATCGAAAAACTTAGTACTTTCTTATTTCTCAGGCAATGCACTCATTTATTCTTGCTAAGATCAAATACGCTGATTTACGCTTGCTCACAATGGCTAATTCGAAAATTTTAGTACGTTAATGGCCAGACAAATTTTCCATTAAGAATCGTTTGTGTTTTCAATTGATTTTAAACCCGATTACAACCATCAAACTTTAGTCTGATCGTGGCTTCAAACGTTTGAAAGAGTTTAGAGGGAGAAAAGAAAGACACGCGACCTCCAACAAAAAAATGTAGATAGAACACTACTACCCATCAACACTTATTACTGTACCTGTAGCTATAAGAGTGCTGCTCAATAAGTGTTTCAATTAACTTTCTCACGTCAATAGTACGTGGAAAGGGAATACAAATGGAATATAGCAACTTGCGTGAAGACAAATGTAATTTTGTTGAATTTGTGGCCACGCATTAGGTCAAGTCATCCGGGACAGAACGTTTTTGTCACGAGGTAGATGTATAGTTCAACCAAACAAAAGAACCCACTATTTAATTATATTAGAGAGTTTTCTTTTATTTTTAGTATTTAATATTTGTTATTTAATATTTTATTTATTTATTCATATTATTTTAATATGTTACATATTTTTACTACCTTATGTACATTTACTTTTTTTAACTTACACCTTATAAGTTAGATACGAATTGAAAAAGAATTTCTAAATAAGCCTTTTACTTCTAAATAAAATTCTTGGGATCTTTCATTGAAATCAGTAACTTCTAAAACCTATAAAAGAAAATATACGAGATTTTTATTCTAACTATAAATATTTAAATTATATTTTTATATTATTAAATTATTAGAGTTGTCTATTTTTTTAAATTTATCTCTTAAAATATAAAATTAAAAAAAATAATTCTTATAAATTATTACTTTATGTTTAATATTATATTTATTTATTCGTATTATTTTAGTATATTGCATATTTTATTATGTTATGTACATTTACTTTTCTTACATATTCACAAAAATCTTCATCTAACATATACCTTATAAGTCAGGTAAGAAATAATAGAGAATTTCTAATGTAGCCTTTTGCTTTTATATGAAACTCAAAATTAAGTTATTGACACTCTCAGTGAAAAAAAGAACTTAATACATATTATGCACTTTATTATTCTTAAATTTGATTCTTTTTAAAAGTTGTATTAAAAAGATTCTTACTTTTTGAAGATTATTTCAATGCCTAAGAAGAGAATCTTGCTAATTTTACTTTATATAGTGACTTCCTTTTCAAAGGGAATCATCTATGTAGATTAGATTACTCTCTTCAACAAAAGGTGATTAATGAAATTCACTATGATTAACACTTTGGGCAGAATAAGACTATGCAACTTGTTTCAACCAAGTATTTTATCTAAAATATGATATATACCAGCATGTGATAAGGTGTCGATGTTATCAAGTATAAAAAAGGCAAGTTACTAATACTAGTCTATATTTGGCCTTACAAATACCATAAGTTCCTTGGAAAGAAATCTCTAAGAAATTTGTCCTTAGACTACTACATATGCTCAAAAGTATGTATTTAATCTTTATGGTTATTGATAGGTTTTTTAAAACAACACGTTTCATTCTTTGTTGTGGAACTATGGATGCCTTCTGAATTACTGGCTTATTCTTCAAAAAAGTCTACATATTGAGTAGTATTTTTAAGACTATTACTTCTAATCATAACACAAAGTTCCTTAGTCATTTTTGGTGACAACTATAAAAGACTACTGGCATAAAGTTACAATATAATACGATCTTTCTCGTATAAATGGATGGACAAACTAAAGTTGTCAATAGGTCCTTGGGCAACATATTAAGGATCTTGATTAATGATAACTCTCACTTTTAAAAGACATGATTGTCACTTGAGGAATTTGCTTATAATTGTTTAGTGAATCATACTACTAAATACAATCCTTTTGTGATTATATATGGCGTTAACCAAAGATTACTATTAATCTTATACTAATTCCTTTTGTCAAAAAATTCATTGATAAAGTGGATTATATTATTTCTTAAACGAGGATAGTTCATGAAAAAGTGTGTCAAAGTTTGGGGAGCAAGGATGAGCCTTATAAAAAAGATGTTAACAAATGACGACGTGAAATTATCTTTGAACTTAAAGATTTTGTGTGGGCTTATTTACCACTAAAGTGTTATCCTTTTGAAAGCTACAACAAGCTTAATAATTGCAAGCTTGAACCATTTGAAATTGTTAAGTGCATCAATCTTAATGCGCATTGACTAAAACTCTCTTCTTATATATAGATACATGATGTATTCAATGTGCATCATTAACACTTTATATAGGTAATTCTTTTGATAATGATGATTTGAATTTAAGGATGAATTCATTTAAAGAAAATGGGAACGATGTAGTTTGCATTACCACATCTCTTACCAACAATCCCTCATTGACAAGTTCCCCAATGTTCACTCAGTTAAGATGATTAGCTCGCATTCAAGCTCTTTAGTCTCCTCGACAAGTTTATAACCAATAAAATTCTTATTGTTAACTTTCCATAATCAATAAGATTCTCATCATTGACTTTATCATTTCTCGTATATTAAAAATATTATATTTTGATAATTTACAATAAAATTATCATCGTTCTTTTGTCATTTTTCATACATTGAAAATCTTTTATTTTAATAATCTTTCTTTATTAGCTTTTAATTCCTAAGCTTGATTTAAATTATAAGAAATATTATGTTTTTATTTAGTCTTAGTTCCTAAGCTTGATTTAAGTCTTTTCATTATCTTTTGTTTGCTTTAAAAGGTAATCAATATTATGTAGAAAAGAGAGTTAATTAGATGATTAAATTTGCCTTGGGCATTCTTTTAAACCTTAAGGAGTTCATATTCATGAAAACTTAAAAGAGTTTTCACTTTATCCTTAAAGAGTTAGAGCTTTTCAAAGTCTACAGCTTTGAAGAGTTGTATTCATTAATCCAAAAGAATTGATGCCCCACCAACTTTATTGTCAGCTTAGAAGAGCAATTATTGAGGTTTCTTCTTGTTTTCACATTTTGAGTAGTTTTGTTTCATTAACTTCTTCCCCTAAATCAATAACCTTACAGCGTATGTCTACAAAAAATTAAAACACAAAAATTGTAGATCTATAAGTCCTTGTTCATTTGCAATTAGAATCACTCCATTCTGACCTATTAATTAAAAGATACAACCATTTTTCTAACGACATGCTAAACTAAAATTTTCACTTGAATTTCTACAAGTCACTCTCCCAATCCTTTATTTATTTATTTATTTATTTATTTTTGACTTAATTGCCAAGTCTTTAGCTACATCAGTCATCCATTAATTAGAGATAAGAGCCTAATGACGAGATTAAAAAGGTTGTAAAATATAATAAAAAAGACAAGATTTCCACACAAAAGGCATTTAGATTAGCCTTATGTTGAGTTATTAGCAATATTATTAATTTTTATTAGTTCTTATAATACAAGTTTAATTATCTTTTCATCATTTTATCTCTAAATATGTCACTTTTTTGTTCAAATTGTAAAGTTTTATCATTTCTCCTTATATTTACTTATAAACTTGTCATATTATGAATAACAATCATTTTCTATTATGACAAGGTTTTTTACATAACTCTTACCTAAGTACAATTAGCCTAATTGTATTTTATAGGTTGAAATATGCCAACAAGCACTTAAAATAAATAAGATATATATTGTATTACTTTATTTAAGATTCACAAGGGCATAAGGAATTTGTCTTAATGCCTTATTTTGAATCCTTAAACAACATTGGCAAACATGGAGGGATTAATAATTTAAAATCCCAAATGTGGTAAAGATCATGAAGTGAACAAGTCAATAAATTAAACATTTCCTTATAAGGAGATCCTTAAAAATAAAATAAGCATTTTAGGGGCATGAACACTTAATTTTAAAAGCAGTATATAAGAAAGGCAAATGCACACCGTAATAACTCACTTTCAAAGGAGAAAATGAAAGTTTTCTTTAAATAGAAAAAAAAAGTGATCAAAACAATGGTTTTGGGCCTAGACAATCAAGTGATAAGTAATCTCTGAGAAAAAGAAAAAAGTAAGCATGTTTTAAGTAGGGAGTAAGTGATAACAAAGGATTTGCAATAGCTTAGTTATCAAAATAAGCAATAATATTGTCCTTTTAGTGGAAGGGCAAACAAAAGCAAATGATGAATGTAAAGATGAAAATTTCATATGTTAAAGGCACGATATACTATTAGTCATATAAGTAATTGCAAACCATAATTCTTGATAATTAGTTAAGAGTTGGAAAAAACAAAGTGAAATCAAAAAGTGTTATAAAAAGCATAAAGTACCATGTTAGTCACTAGTTATGGCTTATAGTGATGAGTTAAAAGTTGATAAAGACAAGGTGAAATCATAAGGTAAGGAGCTCTAAATAAGGGTAAGATGTTAACCACAATGAATTAATGCCAAGAAAGATTTTTAAATGATGTCTCCATTTGTAGAAGCATTTAGAAAGGGTGTAAACAAGTGGTAATAAGAAAAGGTAAACCTTTGATAACAGATGTTAGCTTTTAATAATTTCAAACTTATCCGAGAATGCATTTTGCACTTAAATCCTAACAAGTAGGAAGGTGCAACTCTCTTGAACAAACTTAAGTATACTTGTAAGCATACACAACTAATGAAGCTATTTTGGAATGGCAACTCTGGACATGTTTAAGAATGCACTTTGTAATCAAATGCTAGTGAGTAAGGCAATGTAATCATCTTGGACACATTTAATCATACTAATGATAATATTTTTTTGAGCACCTTAACATTTACATATTTAACCTATGCAATTTTAATAACCTATTAGCCTCATCTTATCAACAATTACCTTTATAGTCATTCTAAATACATTTTCAATTAAATTCCTTACTTTAAAAATAATTAACTTTATCAAAATTTGCAAAGTATTATAAATAAACTTACTCACAAGGGAAAAAATTTATAGTGGAAATGTCATAGCTCCCCTCAACTTCATGTGACCTTTAACAAGTCCTTTGAACAAATAACAAGTGAATTAGCCATCTTATCATGCAAATTACAAATAAAAGACAACCAAGCAAGTGGATCATACTGGTTCCACAATCTCAGACACACTTTTAAGCATTCATATTAAACGATGACATACTCTCATATAGACATTTGGAGGAGCAGACAAAATAGGGAACTAAGAAAATCTTTACTCATTCCTTTCTTTTTAAGTAATTTGCAAAGAAGAGTAGTTATTGTATTTTTATTTTGTCTAACATTGTATTTACAATAATATGAGTTTTGGACAAAGAAAGCAAAACAAAGAATAAAAAAATAAATTTATTAGGAGCACATTATAAATTGCAAAAGTACAAAGAAACAACAAATACATAATTGTTTTGCTAAGAGAGGTACATAATACAAAAGAACTTATGATCATATAGCTTAAATTTCAAGTAAGTGTAAGCCCAAGCCCATCCTTACTTCATGCTAATTTAGTTTAGCCTAAGTTAAGTTTTATCTACAAGTATCTTTAAAAAGCCCAAAAACCTTAACTGAAAAAAGAAAAAGGATTAAAATAGAACTAAATAGTGTCAAAAATTCATAAATACTAAATAATTATTATCTTTAACACACTATAATAATCATTACCATGCTTATTCTTATCACTTCATAACTAAGAAAAATCAGCTAGCTATATAGTATTTCAGGTTATTTGAGGGCAGAGGTTTAGAAAAAAAGACAAAAAAAAAAAAAAGTTACTTGGAAAAAAAAGTAAAAAAAAAACTAGTTAAGAGTAAATTCATTGACCCATATAATAATAGCCAATTATAAATGTATGGTAAGATTATTAAGAGCTCACATATGAATTAGTAAGCAATTATAATCATAAATTAGATATTACAAACAAAAAAAACAAAAGGGTAGAAAGGGCCACTCACTTTGCCAAAAGGGTCATAGCCACCTATAAAAGTCAAACTTAAAGTACTTTAGTTTGTGGCAATCAAATTTAAACTTATTAGCACATCACAGCATTACGAGTTAACAAAGAAAGACATAAAAAAATAAAAACTAGTTGGTATTGGATCATTTAATTAATTACTGTAGCATTAAAATAAATTGTATAAGTTTGTTTATAAATGAAAGGTGTAAATTTGATATTTAATTGTGTAAATGTGCAAAATAAAATAAGAAATGACAAAAAAGACGTCGATAAAAAAAAGAAAAAAGAAAGAAAAACAAAATAAATAAAAAGATTAAAAAAAAAAGTAATAAAGAAAAAAGAAGCAAAGTAAACAAACAAAGTAAAAATTGACTTTATAAAAAAACAAATAAAAGAGGAAGTAATAAACTAAGAGAAAGATAATATAAGTAATGACATGTTTTTAAATAATAAATAAATTAAAAATATAAAAAATATATAAAAATTAGAAAAATAGGAAGATTTGGTCAAACTAAGCCAAATTTGGTCAAATTTAAGTCAAATTGAGTTAAACTTGATCCACCTAAACAACATATGTTAAACCTAGTCAAACTAAGTTAAATTAGGTCAAAATGACCTTTCAAGTTTTTAGGCAACCTAACTAGAACTTGTAAACATGATGTAACTATAAAATTTCTATCCTACCAAATCAAATAATAGAATACATAGCATATAAATCAAATTGTTTTTTTAACACCTCTCTTTAATAAAAAGAAAGAAAGAAAAAAAAAGTGCAACAATACAAAATAAACTATTTTTTCAAAAAGAAAAAAGAAAAAAATTCATAAACAGAAACAATAATACAAAAGAACCAATTTTAGCCCAACAAAAAAAGACTTTAAAAAATAAAAATGAATAAATTAAAACAAAAATAATAATAAAAGAAGAAAGAAGTTACATAAAGGATAATCAAGCTTTATACTTTGATTTGATGTTCAAATCGCAAAGCTAGACTCTCAAACTCTCTAAATCATGAACATCGTAACCTTTAAGATGGGAAAATAATGGTCTCCCACCAAATCTAGGGGTAAAATGAGTTTTATTGTAAACTTTCAATATTCTTCATTTTCATTTTTTTAAGTTCTTTCATTTTAACCTTTTTTTTTCATTTTCAAATTCCTAAAACCTTTCATGCATTTTTAATTTCAAAATTTAAAAAATCTCACATCATTCTAAATCATTTTTTAAAGGAATAATTCTTTCATTTGAAAGAAAAAAATCTAATATTACTTGCTATAAAATAAATCTTATTTTGAAATTTTTAAAGATCTTTCAAAATTCTTTTATTCTTAAATAATAATAATAATGATAATAATAAATATATGAATTTTTAAAATCTTAAGTTATTATTTTTAAAATTACTCTAATGTAAGGGATTACTATAAAAAATATTTCAAATCTTTTTAAAATTACCTTGAAGTAAGAGATTTTCATTAAAAATATCGTATCCTTTTGAAAGTTATTTCGTGTGAGAGATTATCATGAAAAATCTCTACATTCTCCAATTTTCTTTTGGATATAAGGAAATTTTGACAGAAACATCCATAACTTAAACACACTTCCCACTAAAACACCAAATCTCCATAAAAAGCATCCTAAAAATTTTCCTAACCCCTAATTTCACTCCCTTTCGCATTAAAATTTCCAAAGTCCTAATATATGCTTATGATAAAAAAATTCCTAAATTGTGTGTCATAAAAAAAGATAACAAATAAAATATTAAAGTAAGAAGAAGTATAAAAATATAATTAGTGTTAAAGAGTTAGCACCGTTGTTTACAACTAACATTTGAATTAGCCTTGATTTCTACCAAGCATAAGTGCACTCTTAAACCCCAGAGAATTTGGGTAATGCAAATTAAGTCTCATTAATTTAAAGGATAATGTAATTTTTTGAATCAATGGTTAAGGTGTTCAAATTGCACTTAAAAAAGTTAGTGGCAACTCTAACATCCTGAGGATGATTTGAGATGGTGACACTTCAAATCGATTCAAGTATTACACAGGCCAAATGAGTGGTGAAGGCAAATTAGGGAGAGCACCTCCAAAGTATGGTTTGCCTCCATCATTGATAATTTGTCACGGTAATGTTACAGTAATTATTAATAGTCTGTCATCTACTATTTATCCATAAGGTTTGACATTAAACCACCTTTTCTTGTTGTGTTTGGTTGTGACAAGAAATACAATTAAGAATTTCTAATAGTTGTCTCACTAGAGCAAGTTTTGTTACTAAAACACAAAGGGTAAAGTTGTTACTAAAATAGTTGTATAATATAAAAGTAATAATATGATATTCTTTCTTACTTAGTTTCTTCATTAAGTTGCATGAAAGTATAAAAGAGAAAGAGGCGAAGTTAAGCCTAGAAATTTTTTTATTTAATATTTTTATTTACTCAAATAATATTTATTTATATCAATTAAAAAAATTATTTGTATAAATTAAAAGTATTATCAAAATATTCTTAGAGAGAATTTTAAATTTTTATTTAAAAATTTTTAATTCTATTTATAGGAAGTGGTGTGGAATCTATAAGAATTAAGAAAATTATATAGTTCATGATCCAATGAAAAAAAAAAAAAACAAAGAAAGAATATTGTTGAAATACTGTAACAGTGCTATATTATTAAGGCATACCTTTTTTTTTTTTTTTCCCAGTATATTAAGGAATATTTTTAATAGCTAAAAGGGAAAGAGGAAGGCCCAGCGTTTCATTTGTTACGCACGCCTAGATTGAATCCTTATAAAAGGGCCTCTGCCAAAGCCCAATCCAACCTCACAAGAAGACTTTCCACCCAATCACCAAGCCCACTTCTTCTCATATTTTTCACGATCAGTGCTAAACCGAAGAGAAAGTCCAAATCTACTTTAGGTGTCCAAACGTCACGTTTACCATCCACGAAACCTTAAATGGCCTTTGACCTGGTTGAGACCTAATTTCTATTTAGAGTTAAATCGAAAAAAAAAAAAAAATATATATATATATATATATATATACATGTATATGCAAACTCAACACAAATTCAAACTCTCATAAGTCATAGCATACATCACAAATTTTGCTCAATCTCTGCTTAATTTTTCTTCCCATGTAATCTTAAGTTGGCTTCCCCAAACCTAAATTAAAAAAGAAATTAAGTAGAGATTGAGCAAAATTTGTGATGTATGCTACGAGTTACGAGAGATTGAATTTGTGTTGAGTTTGCGCGTACACACACACACACACACACACACACAAATATATATATATATATATATTGTTCATCAACATGCCGAGGCGGCTAAATGTTAAAATTTAAATTTCTTTAAAAAACTTAATTCATTCCTTTTTGGGTTGTGCTAGGAACCAACAGATTTAAACTAAATATACTTTGACAGGGGAGGAAGACAATAAAATGGACGACTAGAATAATGCCTTTCTTATGGGGACAAAGAGCCTTGCGTTCAAGCTTAGGTCCATCGTACAAGGCCGAGATGCTTCTATGTTTCACCTAATAATAGTTTTTGGTTTTATGCGGAAACGCTTGCTGCGGAAGCAATTAAGCCCATCTCAATCGAATATCTTTCAACTGCAAAGCGCAATCATTTGTGAATCTACGTGGCCAAACTGAAGAAATATATATATATATATATTTATTTATTTATTTTATTTTTTTGGGGGGCACATGAAAAAATAATATTTTATGGGGCTTGTAGGATAACTAATCCCTCACAAAACAAAAAAAAAATCAATATTATAATTTTTTTTCTTTTTTATTTTTTTGCAGATTACTTGTTTTTATAGCAAATTGAGGAAGATTGATATAAGACGATTCAATTAATGAGTTTGTGTGCGCCAAATCATTTACTTTTTCCTCTACATCTAAAGACAGACTACAATTCGGCTACATAAAATGGCATATATATCGAATATTTTTATTTTCTTTTTTTTTTTTTTTTTTTTTTGAGAAAGACCAAAAACTGAACTTATTTTCATCTATTTTGAGAAGACGACTCTCGAGTACCATTAAATATTACACATCAATGGCATTATAATGAGCGTACGCGGACTTGACGGTGCTAATTTGACAATTATTTGATGGTTGCAGTTGGCACCAACCGTTGACTTCCCGTGGCAGAACCCATCTTGCAATTGGCCAGGAAAATGTTCTCAAACGTTGCGGGTGCGTCGACCCAAAATCCCATTTTGTTTTCCTCTGCTATCGGTTCGACTTGAGCTGTGTAGGCAACAATTTATTGGCATCGAATCACATTCGTTAAATGCCTTAAATAATTCTGATCGCACGTTTATACGCGTGCGTGCGTGCATTTCGGTGATCAAGCAGGAGTGGTTGTTGTATTATTGCGGGAAAATAGGTATGGTACGAAGTCCAAATAAATACATCTCATTATTACGGCATGCACGTAATCGTTTTAGAAGAGACAAATAGTCAATAGTATCACGTGCTTTCCTGTTCTCGGGCTCTACGTGCATCCCTCCGCATTCGGGGCCACAGACTGTTTAATTAACATGTCCTAATCTAATGTACCAAACAATCGGCCTCTCACTCTGGCTGTCTCAACAGCTTTCTACGAGACCAAATTCACGAAGCCAGCTCAATTGTCGGCAAACACATTTTTGCTTTTAAATAAGAAAGTAATCTAGTTGTTTTATATTTGCTTATTTGACCTGTGATGTTTTCGTGATTTAATCATGTGTTTGGTATTACGTCCACTCAAAATATTGTTAACAAAACAACTGTGCCTTGCAAATTATTATTGGTAGGTCGTACTAAATTACTTAAGATGCCGATGAGTTTTCCTTTTTTTTTTTTTTTTTTCCTTCTTTTCGACAGTCTGTTTTGAGCATTGTTAACAACATAGATAATTTAGAAGGAAGCGTTTGTTTGTTTGTTTGTTTTTTTTTTTAAATTTAAACTCAAAAGTGGCGAACTTGTATGTTGCACAACACCCTCAACAGAAAATATTCTGCTAATTAATTACTGCCACGCAAGCAGGGAGGGACCCCCTGATCGCACTGCTGTTCAGGCCGAGTCCTGAAGTAATCTTCGTAAATAGGGTCACAAAATGTAAATATGTCATCAGCCTTAAAATCATAAGAAGTTTCAAACTCTCACGGCAGACTGCATAATTTCTAAGCATGTCCTTTTCGATTAGTTAAGTTTGTGACGCGTTATCTAGACCTTGACTGCTTCGCAAATTTTCCACGGCATCAAATCTCATGCACCAGCAAGAAAAGTTTACAGTGTATCTAAAAGATCCTTCGAGTCGCCAAGCTTGTGAATGACAGCGTTTGGTGAGCGCATAATTCGAATGGATATTTCATTTTCACTTCTTCCTTCACAACTATAATTTAACATTTTATTGGTACGATTATATTAGATTGTTGGCATACCGTCATGCTTGATGTGCCCTATTAACGTAAACCAAAAACGTAGAAATTCAAACCTATTCCAGTAAGATAGATATAATAACTTTTGATGGACTCGATACATGTACCGTCATAGAATTCATGACAAAATAAAATGTGATCTACAGACACAAAATTTCATGGAATATTGCAGTTATTGCTAGTACCATGGTGAATAGGAACTAATTAGAAGTGAAGTCTTGAGTTTCGGTCCTCAAATTTCATTCTTACGGAATTTTATATTTGGTAACAACTGATCCATACACTCAAATTAACTTAGCCATGTGTGGCCGTTGAAGATCTAAGTTTAATATCCGTCAAAACGAAGTGTAAATCTGATTACTTAGTATCTTGAAAGATGATCTGTATTTGGTTCCCCTCTTCATAGAATGCGATTATAATATGTTTATTCGACTTCAAGTGTCCTTAATAAATTCCCTCGAGAAGTAGATTGGCCATCCAACTGTAATGTTATTTTAATTACATTACCTATTAAATAATGGGGATTAAAATAATAATAGACTGAAAAAGAAAAAAAAAAAAAGGAAAAACACAACAAAACAAAAGGTATCATTACCATTACTGTATTTTCTGTTTTTTCTAGCATTTCTTAAGGGTTTCTTAGAGCCAACCACCTCTAGTTCTCTTCCGTCCTTGTTATATCACATATTGCTCTAATAGTATCCCAATTTTCTGCCAACTTTTAGTTGTCTTATGCCTTTCAAAGCTGGACTCCGAGTTCAGGCCCCCATCAGCAATTTCAACTTCAGAATCTATATAAAAACGTTACCTAAAACGATAATTATTATGAGCAATGCTTGCCACAACTGTCAACCACAAAGTCCCTTCCAAATCATTTCATAAAGTTCACCAAATCTTTTTACGAGGAGGGCTTCATAGTTGCAGCAAATATATTCGAGAAGCATCATATTTTTCTCTTGTGATGAAAAATAGCATGAAACTTGTAAACAAATACATGCATCTGCCGAATGGTCTGAAATTTTAGTTCTTCCGAGTTTCGACGTAGCAGGTGTAGCGTGATTGAGTGAAAATGATGTATGATACTTTGCTTGCCAGAAGTTTTAGCAAGAATGAGCAGAAGAAGTTGGGTTATGGGGCAATGGCTGCTTGCTTTTTCCTTGCACTAAGCATTTGCGCGTTCTTCAAGTCTTATATCAGTCCTCTACCAATTTGTAAGTCCTCAATATGACACCCCTGCTTCGATAACAAATCATACTGCATACTACATGACATGCAAAAGCTGAAGCTCTTTAAGCTGGCTTGCTTGATGACACCCCCAATTTACTTACCTAAAACTCCTATTGGTTTCTGCAGTGAATTTGCAGTTGTCAACACGAGAGATTCAAGAATTGAAATTTACCAATGATGGTGATAGCTCCTCGTTAACTGGAATAGGAAACGGTATGTATTGATCAATGTTGGCGCGGAAATGTATTTTAACATATTTAGGAAACTACCTAAAATCAACTTGATCAAAAATTCAAGTCATTCCTTCTTCATGTTTAAAGATGCAGAGGTTGTAATCGAGGAGATTGCCAACACCACTGACACAAGTGGCTCTATAGTCACTGGTATGCCCATGTCTCAAGCAATTCTTTTGAATTAAACATGTTGTAGAACAGTTCTTAACGCGATTCGTTCGGGCCAGCTGAGATGCTGAGCTCGCTTCGTTGTATCTAAGATTAGTTCATTAATGTCGAATTTTGGAAGGTTCAAAAACTTCGTTGGGAGAAAACAAGCCAATTGTCAACGAGACAAGCAGAACAGAAGAGGGTAAGTTATCTACATTTCTAAGGCAATCGGTCAACTTCCACTAAAATGTACCTAATCCCAGAAATTGTTAATATTTTAATCCTAACTCATTTATCTTCTCATATTTGTATATCAAGAAGTTACAATGAAGAATCTGGTACGGTTCAATGACTCGAGCAACTCCCGGCAAATAGACAGAGGTAAGTTTCAAATGATTAGTACATTATGGACGTAAGCCGAACAAATATTTTTCTCGTTGAATTGTTACAATTTGCATACAATATTGTCTGGCTGAAGCATCTTTTGGATTTGATTTGTGAAGGAGCAGATGTTGCAATAAACAATAGATTTGCTTCCATTTGCAATGCAACAGAAAGATCAGATTTCTGTGATGTTAGGGGGGACATCAGGGTCGATGGAAGTTCATCCACTGTTTTCATTGTCACATCTGGAATGGATATTCTGGCGGCAGAAAACACCACCTGGAGTATCAGACCATATGCACGAAAGGGCGACGTATTAGCAATGAGTTATGTGAAAGAATGGTCAGTGAAGCTGGTAAGTGATGGCCCAGGTATCCCTCAGTGCACTCAAAAGCACGATGTTCCTGCAGTCCTATTTTCCACCGGAGGATATTCAGGAAACCATTTCCATGCCTTTACCGACATCATAACCCCGCTATACTCAACTGCTCGATCCTTTAATGGAGAAGTGAAGTTCCTAATCACCAACCAAGCACCTTGGTGGATGGCAAAGTTTGAACTATTGATGAAGGCATTGTCAAGATATGAGATTGTTGGCATTGATAAGAGAGCAGGTATCGATTGCTTTCCGGGCATAGTAGTTGGCCTCAAGCGTCTGTCCAGAAAAGAGCTCAATGTTGATCCTTCGATATCCGGGTTTTCAATGAAAGATTTCAGGGATTTTCTGAGAAATTCATATTCATTAGAAAAAAGAACTGCAGTAAAAATCAGGGTTGGGGAAAAGAAAAGGCCCAAGATCCTAATCATTTCAAGAAAAAGATCTAGAGCTTTTTCAAATGTGGGTGGAATTTCCAAAATGGCTAAAAGGTTGGGGTACAATGTAGTTGTTGCTGAGCCAAATGCTAATTTAGCAAGTTTTGCGCAAATTATGAATTCCTGTGATGTTGTGATGGGAGTTCACGGTGCTGGGCTAACCAACATTCTTTTCCTTCCTGACAATGCAATCCTGATCCAAGTAGTCCCTTTTGGAGGTGCAGAATGGGTCTCGAGAGTGTATTTTGAAGAGCCCTCCAAGGACATGAACATAAGGTACCTGGAGTATAAGATAGAACTAGAAGAGAGCAGCTTGGTTGATGAATATCCAGCTGACCACGTAGTCCTGAGGGACCCCAGGGTGATCCAAAAACAGGGCTGGGAAGCATTCAAGTCAGTGTACTTGGACAAGCAAAGTGTAAAGATTGACTTGAATAGGTTTAGGCCGACACTGCTAAAAGCATTACAGCTTCTGCGTCAGTGAGCAGTCTGTACTTTGTGAGGAAACAATATTAATCTTTCTCACAAATTTCCTCCCTTTTGAACCTAATTCCCATTTTCAAACTTGGGTTTTGTCCATAATTTTCCGCACAAGTATTTAAAAGAAACCCACTTTTTTTACAATGACTCGCAAGCATAAAAAAAATGGTGCAGCAGTATAAACAAGAAAATCCCCATTTCTCTATATTTTATATATGCATACCATTCACTGAATCCTCATAGGCGCCTTTGGAGTCAAAGAAAATGAATTAAAGTGACACACACCAAGTACAATATTTTAAAAAATTTATTGTTAATACGAGATTCTAATATTATAATATATAAAAATATATCAAATATAGACAATTTTGTTTTTTATTTTTTATAAAAAAAAATGTTATTTTTACATTGAAGATTCTTGTCGTTTGAATTGGAATCATTGAGACTCTATTAATTAGTCCTAGAATAAACAATGAAAATTAATTTTAAATGAATTGGAATCATCGTACGCCTGCCTTCCATCCGTTAGCTAATTCCAAATTTCCCATCTTCCTTGCGCAAGGGGAAGGAGGTGGAAGAAAACAATCATAAGTGTCAGCCAACCTGGTTTTTTTCTTTTTTTCTTTTTCTTTCTTTTTTTTTTTTTGGTGTTCTTTTTGATAATTAAATAATTGTCAATATTCACCTAAAACATTATTGACCGATGACCACAATAACAGAACATAATGACTTTCGGAGGGTTGGTAATTTGTAAACAATGCCTCATGTGGTTGGTTAACAAATTTCTCAGACGAAAATACACCACCGCCACACCTCTCTGTTCTGCCCCAACAAACACGAAGAATCTGTATGTATTGAAGGACGAGCACAATGCATATAATCGCGCATTTTTCGTCGTTGTATCTTTTATTTAATTGTGGGTTTTATATTAATTATGGATCTTGGTCTTTGATCTCTGTAATTTTAACTCTTTGGTTAGTCTCGTGCTCGGCTGAAACAGAGCAACTAGTTTGGTTGATATCAAGTTTACGATGAAATAAAATTTAAGGGTACTGTTAGAGAAACAGAGCCCCCTTGCCACAGGGCCCAGATCACCCTAACAGGCATCCATTTTTTTTTGTTTTTTTCTTAAAAAAAAAAAGGGTTTTGAGAAATAATTAGGGTGGGGGGGGCTCCTGGACTTTTGACTTTTGGCCCTTTAGCCCCAATTATTTCTCAAAATTTAAATTGAACTAAATTTCATGGTAGATTGGACGGCTTGTCAATAAAAGTTGCACTCACTCACTCCAAGAATTTTCCAAGGTTGGTTACAAAGTCTACCTACCCATCGAATGTCAACGTCAGCATAACGCATATTATAGGGTAAATTGTACCTAAACTATAAGACATAATTGGCAAATTGTCATTATTTGTGTGATTTTGATGCTGCTCGCTGGCAAATGCATGGCTTCCTTTTTTAACAACACATGGTCCTTCTGAAAATTCAATCTCAGTTTTTAATTTGTTCCCATTCGCCAAAACCAAGAAAGGCGAAAGGAGAAGTAGAAATCAGAGTAGGAGGGGCATGGTTTTTGATGAGGTCCAGAGTCACCGAGCTGGGTCAAGACACTTGCAAAGTAGAAATAAAAAGTAATGATTCCTTTTGAATGAGCTTCTGGGCCTTTTTGTTCGTGTCTATTAAAGTGTTCTTGTAGATAAAAATCTTATTACTTTCTCAATTGATCAATTTTGTAAAAGAGACAATCGTTTTCCCCATATTAGCAAAATAATGAAGTCCACTAAGAACTCAAAAAATTCATTTTGGAAGAATAACATTACTCCAAAAAAAAAATATATATATATATATATATTAGGAGTCCAAAATTTAAGTTAAAAATTATCAATAGAATAGTTGAAAGAAGTACCGAGGAGAGAGAATTTCGCAATATTTTGAGTGTCGGGTATTTATAGAGTTGGAAAGTACTCTCTGTCAGCAGCAAGTTTTAATGAGAAGTAATGGGTGAGATATGCATGAGGTGGACTAGGCTGTCACGGCACAGTTGGAACTGTGTCGTGTTAATGGGATGAGATTGGTATCTGCTGTGTCAACTTTGTTTGGTACTCGTGCAGATGGCCTCGTGCAGGTAGGGGTTGGAGGGAGAGATACCCGCATAGACGAACCCAACGAAATGGACCAGGAGGTCTTGAGCTGAAGCCTGTGTCAGACGAGCTCAAGGGCCTATTGAAAATGTGGATGCAAGTTCTCAGAACAATTGATGAGTTCAACACACAACGAACAGTGATGCTGGTAGCACACGACTGGTTATCTGAGCCCTTACATATTTGCACGAGCAGTGTACGATTGTGCTAAAATTATTCATGAGATGGATCGTAGAGGTTGGCCCAACAAGGAAGATAACTAGATCAGCTAGTGATAGGCACGGGTATCTGTGATTTAATCAGAGACAAGATTAGCTTGGGATGTTATGCCTAGTTTTAAGTGGGGTTTAGGGTTTAATGAAAGGTATGGTTGTTAAATTTTTCTTTTGTCTACTTGAAGTGAGAATCTAACTTTCAATCAAATTTGGCGTTGAAATTTTAAATTTTACTTCAAAATACGAATAATGTCCATATATTTATCTCTCCTTCGTCAATATATAAATCTTTTCCTTTTCAAATCTTGAATCAACATTTGTTATTCATTGGTTTTTTTTCTTCCTATACAATTGCTATTTTGCTTTGGTTTACAATAATCAGGTAAAATAATAATAACTTTTTATGAAGAAAGGTTAAAAAATAAGTACTTTTATCAAACTAAAGGGAGGGTTTACGATCCTGTTCCCCGGTCCCACCCTTTGTCATCCCTACCGAACCGTATTTTCGTTACATCAATTTTGCCATTTTTATTGCAAGTCAAGCTCTCTATTGAATCAATTATTGTCATTTTTATAGCAAGTCAAACTAAAGGGAGGTCTTTTTTTATTTTTATTTTTTTAACCCAAGATTTTGGTGTTACATATGTATTTGGAGAAAATTGCCGCACTACTTATTCAATGTAAAAGTAGATTAGCTATCCAACTGGAATTTTATTTTAATTACATTCCTCTTATGGTCCTATACCAACCACCTCTCATAAATATTAGGTACCTATTAACAAGTGGGGATTCAAATAATAATGGACAGAAGGAAAAAAAAAAACACAAAAAGTATTATTTTTATTACTTCAATTTCAAATTTTCTCTTGCATTTCTTAAGGAGATCTTAGAGCCAACCACCTCTAGTTCTATTTCTTCTTGTAGTTTGACATTTTGCTCTAATAGGATCCCAATTTTGTGCCAACTTGTAGTTGTTATATGCCTTCCAAGTAAAGTAAAGGCCCCCCTCAGCAATTTCAACTCCATAATCTATACAGAAACGTTACCTAGAATGATAATTATTCTGAGCAATGCTTGCCACAACTGTCAACTACAAAGTCCCTTTCAAATCATTTTTCATAAAGTACACAAAAATCTTTTTACGTGGAGGGCATCATGGTTGCAGCAAACATATTCAAGAAGCCTCATTCCTTTTTTTATCTTGCGATGCAAAATAGCGTGAAAATTGTGAACAAATACATTCATCTGCTGAATGGTCTTGAAATTTTAGTTCTTTCGAGTTTCGAGGTAGAGGGTGTAGCGTAATTGAGTGAAAATGATGTCTGATACATCGCTTGCCAGAAGTTTTAGCAAGAATGAGAAGAAGAAGTTGGGTTATGGGACGATAGCTGCTTGCTCTTTCCTTGCATTAAGCATTTGCGCGTTCTTAAAGTCTTACATCAGTCCTCTACCCATTTGTAAGTCCTCAATATTGCACCCCAATTCCAATAACAAATCATACTGCATACTGCATGACATGTATAAGCTTAAGCTCCTTAAGCTGGCTTGCTTGATGCCACCCCCATTTAACTTAAGCTGTGAAATATTAACCCACAGGAGGCTACTTGTTTCTGCTTATCCAAAGCTCCTATTGGTTTCTGCAGTGAATTTGCAGTTGTCAACTCGAGAGATTCAAGAATTGAAATTTGTCAATGATATTGATAGCTCCTTGTTTACTGGAATAGGAGACGGTATGTATTGATCAATGTTTGCGCAGAAATGTATTTTAATACATTTAGGAAACTACCTAAAATCAACCTCATCAAAGCCTCAAGTCATTCCTTCTTCATGTTTAAAGATGCAGACGTTGTAATCGAGGAGATTTCCAACACCACCGACACAAGTAGCTCTATAGTCACTGGTATGCCTATGTCCCAAGCAATTCTTTTGAATTGAACATGTTGTAGAACAGATCTTAACATAATTCGCTCAGGCCAGCTGAGATGCTGAGCTCGCTTTGTTGTATCTAAGATTAGTTCATCAATGTCGAATTTTGGAAGGTTCAGAAACTTCAATGGGAGACAAGAAGCCAATTGTCAAAGAGACAAGCAGAACAGAAGAGGGTAAGTTATCTACATTTCTAAGGCAATCGGTTTACATCCACTAAAATCTACCTAATCCCAGCAATTGACAATATTTCAGTCCTAAATCATTTATTTTCTCATATTTGTGTATCAAGAAGTTACAATGAAGAATCTGGTACAGTTCAATGACTCAAGCAACTTCCGGCAAATAGACAGAGGTAAGTTTCAATTCATCACTTGAAGTTGATTAGTATATTATGGACGTAAGCAGGACAAGTATTTTTCTCGTTGGATTGATACAATTTACATACAATATTATCTGGCTGAAGCATCTTTTGGATCTGATTTGTGAAGGAGCAGATGTTGCAATAAACAATAAATTTGCTCTCATTTGCAATGCAACAGAAAGATCAGATTTCTGTGATGTTAAAGGGGACATCAGGGTCGATGAAAGTTCATCTACTGTATTCATTGTCACATCTGGAATGGATATTCTGGCAGCAGAAAACACTTCCTGGAGTGTCAGACCATATGCACGAAAGGGCGACATGGTAGCAATGAATAATGTGAAAGAATGGTCAGTAAAGCTTGTAAGTGATCGCCCAGGTATCCCTCAGTGCACTCAGAATCACAATGTTCCGGCAGTCCTCTTTTCTACTGGAGGATATTCAGGAAACCATTTCCATGCCTTCACCGACATCATGATCCCGCTATACTCAACTGCTCGATCCTTTAGTGGAGAAGTGAAGTTCCTAATCAGCGACCGAGCACCTTGGTGGATGGCAAAGTTTGAACCATTGGTGAAGGCATTGTCAAGATATGAGATTGTTGACATTGATAAGAGAGCAGGTATCCATTGCTTTCCGGGCATAGTAGTTGGCCTCAAACGTCTGTCCAGAAAAGAGCTCAATGTTGATCCTTCGATATCCGGGGTTTCAATGAAAGATTTCAGGGATTTTCTGAGAAATTCATATTCATTAGAAAAAAGAACTGCAGTAAAAGTCAGGATTGGCGAAAATAAAAGGCCCAAGCTTCTAATCATTTCAAGAAAAAGATCTAGAGCTTTTTTAAATGTGGGTGGAATTGCCAAAATGGCTGAAAGGTTGGGTTACAACGTAGTTGTGGCTGAGCCAGATGCTAATTTAGCAAGGTTTGCACAAATTGTGAATTCCTGTGATGTTGTGATGGGAGTTCACGGTGCTGGGCTAACCAACATTCTTTTCCTTCCCGACAATGCAATCCTGGTCCAAGTAGTCCCTTTTGGAGTTGCAGAATGGGTCCCGAAATGGAGCTTTGAAGAGCCCTCCAAGGACATGAACTTAAGGTACTTGGGCTATAAGATAGAGCTAGAGGAGAGCAGCTTGGTGAAGCAATATTCAGCCGACCATGTAGTCCTGAGGGACCCCGGGGTGATCCAAAAACAGGGCTGGGAAGCATTCAAGTCAGTGTACTTGGACAAGCAAAGTGTAAAGATTGATTTGGATAGGTTTAGGCCGACATTGCTAAAAGCATTACAGCTTCTGCATCAGTGAGCAGTCTGTACTTTGTGAGGAAACAAAATTAATCTTTTCTCACAAATTTCCTCCCTTTTGAACCTAATTCCCATTTTCAAACTTTTTTCTTGTTCATTATTTTCCGCATGAGCAATTAATAAAACCCTACATTTTTTACAATGACACGCAAACACTAGCGTTGTTTTGTAATGGTGCAGCACCGCCATTTGTTTATAGGCAACTTCTCTCCGCAAGAAAAGCAAGAAGGTGGACAATAAGCATAAAAAAAAAAGGTACAGCAGTATAAACAAGAAAATCCCCATTTCTCTTTAGTTTATATATTCACATCGTTCACTTAATCCTCACTAAACGGGGGAGCCTGTGGAGTCAAAGAAAATCAATTAAAGTGGCACACACCAGGTACAATATTTACAAAAAAGTAAATTCTCAATACGAGATTCTAACGCTACGAGATATATACAAAATAGATTGACACACACCCAGTACAATATTTTTTTTTATAAAAAAAGTACATCCTCAATACGATATTCTAACACTACAAAATATAAAAAATACTTAAAATGTACATATTTTTATTTTTATTTTTAAAAATAAAAAATAATTATTATCACATTTTAAATCCGCGTCCTTGAATTAAAACTATTGAACCTCAAACCATATTAATTAGTCCCAGCACAAACAAGGAGAATTAATTTTAGACTGACGTCATCAATTTGGCAATGGCTGGTAAAAGTTGAATTGTAATTGTTAATTTCCTGCCATCCCACACCTGTCATCCATCCATTAGTTAATTCCAAATTTCCCATCTTCCTGGAAGAAAACAATAATAATTTTCAGCCAACCTGGTTTCTTTTTCTTTTTTTTGGGGGGGGGGGGTTCTTCTTGATAATTGAGCAATTGTCAATATTCACCTAAAACATCTTTGATTGATGATCACGATAACAGAGCACGTTGACTTTTGCAACCATGCCTTAACGTGGTTGGTTAGCAAATTCCCCAAACGAAAATGCACCCCCGCGACCTCTCTCTGTTCTGCCCCAACAAACACGCAGAATCTATACATATTGACGGGCAAGCACAATGCATATAATCGCACCTTTTTCGTCGTTGTGAGTGTCTCTCTTTTATTTAATTGTGGGTCTTGATATTTGATCTCAGTAATTTTAACTCTTAGTTTAGTTTCATACTCTTCCGAATACAGGCCAGTTTGTTTGAGTCCCCTTGCCATAGGGGCCACATCCCCAATTAGGCATCCTTTCTTTCTTTTTCTTTTTTCTTTTTTCTTTTTTCTTTTTTTTTTGTCAAAAAAAAAAAGAGAGAGAGAGAGAGAGAGATTTTTGAGAAATGGTCGGAGGGCCTGTGGGTTCTAGCCCTGTGGCCTCCAACTATTTTCCAAAATTCAAATCGAAGTGATTTTCGGAATAGATTGGCTGGCTTCTCAATACTTGCTGCTCCAAGAATTTTCCAGGGTCTGTCACAAAATCCTACCTGCCCATCAAGTTTCAACTTCCACATAACGTGTCCCCCCTGAACTATTAAGACGTAATTCGGCAAATTGTCAATTATTCGTGTGACTTGGAAGATGCTGCTCGTTGGTAAATGCAGGGCTTCGTACTATAGCAACACGTGGCCTTTCTTCTGAAAAGTCCAACTCCGTTTTTAATTTGCTGACCTTTCGTGAAAACCAAGAACAAGCCAACGGAATTATAATCGCTTTCTCCGTATTGGGTTAATGGTCATAATCGAAATTGGATCCCGAGGCGCCCATGGTTTTTGATGGGGTCCGAGTTAGCGGGCTGCGTCGGGACCCTCTGCAAAGTAAAAATAAAATAAGAAGTAATGATATCCTTTCGAGTGAGTAAAAAATGACCGTGTGAATAAAAATTTTATCCCTTCTTTTTTTTTTTTTTTAATATAAAAAAATATATCATAAATACGCTTTAATTATTATATTTATAAATTAATTTTTTTTATTAATATTTTTATTTAACTAATTTTTATTAAAAAGATATGTATTATTTAAATATTATTAAATTTAAAGCATTTTTTATTATTTTAACTATGATATTAACAAATTTAAAATTTTATTTTTTAATATCATTTTATTGTGTACTTTGTAAATTTTATTTATTTAGACATTAAAAAAAAAACAAGTAAAACCGATTCAAATTTAAATCAATATATATAATGACTACTAAACTATTATCTCACGTGATAATTTTATCGCTTTCTCATTTTATAAGTCTTGTAAAAGAGATAATCCTTGTGTTTACGTTAGTAAAACGGTGAAGTCGCCTGAGGAATCGAGAAACTCATCTCAAAAGGATAGCATTGCTTGAGAAAAAAAAAAGAAAAAAAGAAAAAAAAGAGTGTTCATGTTCCGAAACTTAACAAATGGGCCGGGGGTCTTGGGCTGAAGCCCGTGTCAGACAGGCTCAATTACGTTAGAAAGGTTTTTTTAAGCCCAAGGCTTTTATTATTATTTTTTTATTTTTTGGGTTACAAAGAGGGGAAAACATAACTATTATGATTCGAATAAGGAACAAAGAGATTCTAGTAAAAATGTCATAATAAATTGTACTAAAAATCCGAGACTTTTAGCTTAAGACTTTCATGTTACTTGCGTATTTGGAGAAAAATGGTGTACTACTCATTGTCCAGGTAACGATTTCTCCTACACTACTTGTTGAGACGCAAAATTCAACGTCCAATGCAAATGCTGTAAGTGACCAAAGTAGAGGCTTGGTTATCCCCTCCCCCCATCATTCAACTACAGAGACAATTTCAGAGTATAGAGTAAAGAATGCAAAAGTTGAGTTTCATTGCATTGATTTTAACCGAAAAGTATTCCGCGTTACGAGGGGAATAGGATCTAACAAGATACTTAATTTGCTTCTAAGAAGGACTCTTAAGAACTTGCATCAAAGTTGTTCTGATCCGTTGTAAAACAAATAGAAAATTGTTCTTTCAACAGAGCAGAGGGAAAAGGGAAATAGATGAATCCCAGCAACAAGTAGCCATTGAACTCCTCATCAAGGAAACCAAGATGACAAAAGATTTACCCCATAAACTTAAGAGTAGGGAGCTTTCAAAATAAGCACAAGTAAATCCACAAGTTCCCTTACATTGTTTAGTTCAGAGGTTTGATTAAGAAAGCAATGAGAAAATGGGAAAAACAAAAAAAATCTTGGTATATAAGTAAATGCCTTGACAGCTTTTATATCCAGTAGTGTTATGGAATGCTGAATGATGGACAAAAGGCTATCACCTAGTAAACTGTACAACAATTCTGATGTAAGGTTAGTCCCTGAGGATTCAGCATGCCAGCCCCTGCAGGTCCAGCCACACCATCTGATCCAATGAGAAGGCAAAGGTTTCCGGTCAAACCTTACCGACAATGTTGGACAACTACAAAATGCGAGGAAATGCTGCATGCAGAATGTTCTTGTTATACAGATGACTTCTATCATGCTTACTGTTTCAGGTAAGAACAATAATGCTAATCCTCCGCTGTAACAACAGCAAGAATATGAGAAAGCAACAATGTCCACTTGAACGGCAATAAATTTCGATCAATGGTCTCTTTTGAGTAGAAGCACGGAGCACCAGTATCAAAACAGTTTTGTCTTCACTTCAGCTGATTAGACCTCCAGCTTCTGCCTTTGAAGAATGATCTCTCACATTATCCAGATGAGTATAAATAGCCATCTGTTATATTATGTATGTTAAACCTGTTATTCTTTGCTTTGAACATGATATTGAATCCTAACCTACTATAAATCACGTATCCCCCAATCCACCCTCTTCATGGTTTGATCACAGATCTGCATTTTAGATTGTTTGAACGTTTGGCATCCTCCTCCATGGGCAGGAGAAATATGTTTACGATCAAAGCAAGTGGAAGATTGTAGGAAGTCTGAGTTTCCCATTGTAGATGTGACTCAACAGTTGGAAGGTTTGTCAACATTCTCACTGCCCAAAGATATTCTTGAGGGATCCAGAGCTGTCATCTTCCTTCTCAAAATGATTATGATATAATATCCCCTAGTCCTTCAGCATCAACTTAATTCCACTTACTGCCATAAACTGGAGTTCTGTCTCTTTTTTGGCTCTTGCTCTTCTTTAGAAGCAGCGAAGCATGGTCAATGTGTTTAGAAGATGATTGGGTCTCACCCTTCAACCACAGCAAAGCCTCAGCAGCTGCATCCTTTTCTGCAAGTTTCTTACTGCTGCAAGGCTGCCCCACAAAGTCCAATCCATTAAAGATCACAGTGGCACAAAACTGCTTGTTTTTAAGTTGTTTTGTCTTATAGGTAGGTGCTCCATGTCCTGCCCTGACAAGCAAAGTCTGGAGCTCATTCTTGGAATTGTAAACCCCACCTTTGCCTGATTGTACCTCTTTTGCTGCTTTCTTTGCAGGCACAAGCTGCTGCCGGCCAAATATAAATCTACCCTCACACTGGTCCTCTGAAACCAGCAGCCTTACTGCCGTCAGGAGTTCACCATATGACTTCATTTCCTGGCTGGGATCCAGAAGCTGTGCAAAAACATAAAGCACCAAAAATAAATAAATAAATAAAAATACACCAATGCCCAACACCCGGAGGCAAATTCACAGACACAAACAACAGCAGAGTGTTGATGCACCAAATCATCACATAATAAAGTTGTAACAGAAGATTGGTACTTACTTTTTTCTGAATCAGTTCTTCGAGCTCATTCTTTAAACTTAAATACATATCTGCCACTGCCGGTTTCATAAAAAATTCCAGATACCCTCCCAACATCTTTAGGTGTCCATCCTATTTAAAAGCAGAAATAATTTCATTAGAGTAGCTGTAAAGGATGCCCAGAAGCATCTTCTTTGCACAAATATCTCAAGATATGCCCAGTGAGCACAAGAAGAATTATGACTTACTAGTCCACCACTTGAGATTTTTCCTCCAAATAACAACAGAACAGAATCAGATACCCCAGTTGAATCCCGGAGGAATACTGCATTCACTTTGACTTTTTCATTAAAAACTAACCATGGATAAGGTATCTTGGATGCCACACCATTCACAGAACCCTGTCAAGGACCATGGTCGGAAAATAAAAGTGAAAAGCATGAACTTTCAACAAACATGTCCTCCAGGGAACAAGGACAATCAAAGCAATGCCTTCAGAGATAATAGACTACCAAAAGATGGAGGAACTTACCGAATACAGGAGTACCTGGCCATCATCCATTGTCTTCAATGCTATGGACTTCTCCTTGTTCTGCACAAAACAATCATACCAAAGCAAAATTACACCTTTGCACAAGAAAAAAAGGATTAATTAAATACTTTAATTCACCATTATCCTCAGTTAACAAAGAGGCCTATCACTCAACTATCACTTATCTTTCTCATAACTTATAAGCACAAGATATGATCTTTTACACAAGCTAGCCCCCTTCAAACACTTCCACTGCATCAAATAAGCCAGCAGTGGTGCTTTAATTACCATTTTTTATTTGCTTCATTAAATTTCAAGTTATAAAATGCATACACTCAATAGAAGTAAAAAATACTGGTACAGAACAAAACCACCATTTACCACAACAGAGCATATCCCAGGGAACAAGCCAGCACAAATGACAGCACGGATAAGATGCTCATCATGGCTCCATGCATTGCAATTTTCTGCTTTCTGATTGACCAGACCACTTTCCTTGAGCAAGTTAAAGAATTGCTTTCGAAGAGAATCAATGGCTTTCATAGTCTGTGCAGAAAGAAAATTTTTCCAACAGTACTCATAACCACTTTGTTTTCCCTCAGCATCCTTCCAACCATCATAGGCACGGATAAGCGCAAGATGGTCACTGTAGTCACAGGCAGAGAATTGTGCTTTTGCAGACTCTGCAAGCTGCCAAAAGAAAAGGAATATTAGAGTGTGTGTGTGAGTAGATCGGCTATTCCTTTGCTCCCTTGACTTTTACACGTGAAACTGGGTTGCAGTAGATTATTGAAGGCATCAATGTTGAGAATCAACAATAAAAATTACAAACAACAAAAGAACAGAAATACAAAAACAAAATAATGCATCCACAGGCACCCTACACAAGTAGAGTAAATTGTAGTTGCAGCACATCACATTGCTTGCGCATTGGAAAAGAGGAGAAAAAATCACCAATTTTGGCTCATTTGGGCATAACCATTGCCATCTATCTTCAATATTCAACTTGTTAACTGAACAATCTCATCTATCATCATAAGAAAAACAAATCGAATGTTTGGCAGAAAGAAATAATTTTCTTTTTGATAGATAGAAAAAAATAATATCTAAGACCCAAAAAGTAAACTCATTTCAACCAATGAGAAAGAAAGCGAGCTGATCAACTCTCCAAATGAAATAAACAAAGTGACGCAATCCAAATGAAAACATGTGATGAGGATCTAAGCACCCAATAACAACATGAAAGCACGAGAATCAGAGAAGGAAGAATGAAATATAGCCAGAAGAACAGGTTTTCAGAAACAACTCCTTCCTCACACTTAAGATGCCCATAATACAATATAACCATGGAAAATGCAATACTCCAGCAGATACAACTTTCAATACAAAAGCCTTTATGCTGCTCCTACCATAGCTAACCTAAAAGTTTGCAGACTTACATTCAAGGAAATCCAAATCAGAATACAATGACATTTCAAGAGGAATTAAAATTGTCGTGAATCTCATTAGAGAGAACAGTGGCAAACTTACATCCTTCTTGTCAAATGGCATCAAGAAAGGATCTCTTACACTAAGACCGGAAACAACAGTCATTATGGGATCTAAACAATTGAAAACAGCTCCAAGTATGAGCATTTTCCCAAGCTTTGGCTCAACTGGAAGGACTGACAAATGACGTCCTGCAAAGAAATCATTCCTTATGTAAGATTCATCTATGATGTTTAAATCATAACCCTATTACAACAAATCTAAATTGGGCAATCAAATAGTCTAAGTAGTAATTCGTTTACCAAGCACTGTCAGTTCTTCTTTCTCATCCAAAGCCCCAATCACCTTTAGGTATTCAACAGCATTTTGAACCTACAATGTAGTGGAGATAAAAACAAACCATGTAAAAGAATATGAAATATTAATTATGAGGAAAATGGGGCCTCAGTGATGGCACGTTCCATCACAATAATTAAAGGAAAAAAAAAAGCTCAAAACACTTCTGTGGCATAACAGCAAGTGAGAAAGACAGCCACTCATGCAGGTTTTGAAGATATACAGATTTTGAGAAAACAGATTCTATTAGGAAATACCGATAGAGGTTCAGGTGGCTGCAAAGCCCTAGATAAGAACTCTGAAATGCTTCCCAGTTGGAGACTCTTGATCTGCAGACACAAAGACTGTAATGGTGTCCTTAGAAGCTCTGGTGACTGATAATCAGCAAAAGCATCATATACACATCTGGGATAGAGACGGTAGCACTCGCCAGGTTGAACACGGCCAGCTCGTCCTCTTCTCTAAAATACAAAAGTAGAATATCAGAATCACTATTCCAAGTTAATGATCTGACTTGTTAACAAGAAGAAACAGATAAAGTTGCAAAGCAACTATGAAGCCTTAAAGTAAAAATGGTATGAGTCAATTATGTTACACTTTGTGCTGTGGGTACAAAGAAGGCCAAAACACAATAACAACATGGAGCCACCAGTGCTCAAATCTGGAACCAACGGGTTCCTAACTGAGTGTCCCTACCATTGCACTACAAGCAGATGACATATTACACAAAATTCTCAGGCTATGATTTGGTCACAAGAATAAACCCCTGGAGACAAAAATTTCACCCATATCAATCAGCATTTAGTTTGGGATATAATTTGCGGACCACAACCACAACAGAAGTGAGATGGGAGCATCATATTACCTCTTCATACTGAATTGGCAAGGATAGTTTCCAATAACTTGTTAGTTCTTGGTATGAAATTCAGCTCAATAAAGTAGAATGCCAGGTACTATACTAAGGACACATAGAACAACAAGCAATAAAGCTTGACGAGATCAAAAAACTTATGAAATAACATGCTTGTACAAGGGCATATTTATAAAAACCTTAACTATTTAGGATGTCAACACAAACAAGTTGAATTTTTATTTTCCCTTCTTTTATGATAAGTGAACAAACTGAAAATTTTTGTTATATGAGACCCAAAATGGCCACCAAATCAAATTCCTAAATAGAAGTGGAATAACTATTTTACTCTTTTCTGCCAGGGAAGGAACCACAATTAATATGTTCGGTTTTGTACATTGTTAATATACCCAACCCACTTTATCCTTGACTGGAAAAAATGGGTCCTCAGATGAATCAACACATATTTATAAGGATAAAGAGAAATATTATGCTGATTTCATGCCAAATAACATTAAGCCTTAAGGTAAAGCATGGAAGAAAATATGAAACATGATATCACACATCATGTCACATTCTATAAGTAGGTTTTACCTGTCGGGCAGCAGCCTTTGAGATCCAGGAGGGAAGCAAACAAGGAGTGTTATTTAGTGCATCATATGATGTCTCTTTTGCCTTTCCACAGTCAACCACAAATACAACATCATTGATGGTAATACTGGTTTCAGCCATGTTAGTAGCTAGAACTATTTTCCTCACTCCATCTTCAGGTTTATCAAATATTAACCTCTGCACGAAATCATGGGGAAAAAGGAATGGAAGACAAACCATCATTATACAAAAATAACAAATTCATTGATTGTTAAAAGATTAAACGATTAAGGTAAAGATTAAACAATATTTTAGCAATTAGACTTCTTTTCTACTCCACAATGATAATGAAGTAGTCACCAAAAATTAGTCAACATAGTCACCTGCTCTGAACTGGCCATTGAACCATGGCATGCAAGTAACAAAACCCTGCTGCGATCACCTAATATAGGATGAGCCTGTAGCTGATCCTTTATTGAATTTATGTCATCCCATCCAGTCATAAAAACCAACACAGCACCAGGTCTCTCATTCTTAACAATGTGACAAAGAACATGCTCAATGAGGTTAAAACCAATTGAGTCAGGATTCCAACGAGACAAAGAATCCTGAGTGCGTGGACCATAACCCATAAAGCGGGCAGCTTCAAGTGCATCCTGCCACAATGTTAAAAGCAGTCATAAGATAGATTATTTACCAAAATCACATGAAAAGAACCATGAAAGTTCATCAAGTTGTATACCTCTACAGCAGTGGCAATCTGGCTCTTTCTCTTTCTGAAAGATTGAGCTTGTTTCTGCATTTTCCAAGTCTTTTCTTGACCATAATCATCTATCTGATTATACAGAGTTAATCGATATCCTGTTCTTTCTAGAAAGTCCTCTAGAAAAAGTTCTCGGACTGGGTATGTGAAACCCTGAAATTAGAAAGAAAACTGATAAGCAAAGCAACCCAAAAGAAAAAGGTCGGTCTGATACATGGGGCATTCAAATCATGCACTTGCACTTTCTGCTTCTGGGTTAGATAATGCATTCATCAAAGGCAGTAAGTCAGTGAGACAGAAGCACAAGCCAAGCATACAAAAGCACCACAAAGGAGAAAACAAAAGGAAAGAACAACCACCAACCATTTATGCATGGCCAATAACCTTAAGAAAACAATTGGGAATGAAATAAAGAAAAAAATAAAAAAGATGCCACACAGTGTAAGATCACCAGAAGACTTGACAAAATTCCTGATAACTTAAATATCTTCTAGCAGCATGTTTAATACTTCACCCATGCAAGAATTTCCATTCCAACAGCATTCCATGCAGCTACAGAATTTCTTTTATGGTTAACATTGACTTAAGGTATTCCAATAAGATACCACCACTAATTTCAAAAGTACATCACTAATTGAGAAAGTCGTCCTTACAATTGTCAAAAGAACTGATATTAATCACTATCCATGTAAGTTACAAAGCTATGAAGCCTATCATGATATGAGAGCAGTTGGAAATGAAAATGACACTGGATCCTACAATCTGATAGCTGTAACACCACCAAAGTATCTCAGGACTTACTGGAATATGGAGGGTTGGAGCATTGCCAAAGTAGGAAGAGAAAAGCTCTGCATTTAATGTGGCACTCATCAATATCAACCTTAAGTCGGGTCGACATGGGAGGAGATCTCGCAGGACAATGAGAAGGAAATCTGAGAAATAAGCAAAGCCATGGTGAATATTAAATGCATACTAATAACCGACTAATTAGATTTCAAAAATTACCTTCATTCATCCCCCGCTCATGAATCTCATCAACGATAACATGAGTTACACCTTTCAGACTTCTATCCACAAGTAATCTCCTCAATAATACACCAGTAGTGCAAAATAGAAGACGAGTATTCCTCCCCTTCATTCCCTCTAGACGCACCTTGTAGCCAACCTTTTAAAAGGCAAGGAAACAGTGGAAATTAAGGTAACTGACACAGTAACATCTTTGATGAAAGCATCAGATAGGAAGTCAGAACTAACTGATTCTCCCAAATTCTCCCCTCGTTCAGCAGCAACTCTTTCAGAAACAGACATAGCTGATATTCTTCTGGGCTGAGTACATATTATGGAGCAGGAAGCTCCACGAGCAGCTTCAATCTCAGATTCCAGTACATATTGGGGAAGTTGTGTGGTTTTTCCACATCCAGTTTCACCTGAGACTACAACCACCTGCAAAATCTATCAGATTTTTGCAGGAAAAAGTGGCATAATGGCATAATTTGTACAACAACCCTAATTATAATGAGGATAATCACTTTTTTTTTCCTATACCAACAACAGGCATGATTCAAACCATTGGCACCACCAAACCCCCACAGGAGCATATTGTGATATAGTGGATACATGTCTATTCATCGTGGGCAAAAGGCATATCAACTAATGGTTGGTACCAATAAGATTCCAACTTTCTTTTTCTCTAATTATTCTTCAAACTCATGCTATTGGCAGCAAGTGTAACAAGTTTACAATGAAGTGCCTCCTGTCCACTTGATGAAATATGTGTGGCTGCAGAGATACTAAAATATTTGACAGCAGAGCAGTCCATAACAGACCCAAGTGATGCCTTTCCTAGTTCTTCAAAGTTGGAGTCCAATAAAATCAGTCTGCTCATTTCTATTTCTCTTTTCTCTTCTATAAAATGTTTCTCTAAGGATAAAATTCAGAGACATGATATTCTCCCCCTAAATTTCTAGGTTACACCTTAAAATAAACCATTGATTATCATAATCAAACTGTGAATTACTTTTTCAGTCTTCTTGTGCATTGTTACACAAAATATTTCAGACAAATAGCCATAACCCAGCCCTAGATACATCAACTGATGTGCCATAATTTTCTAAATACATATAAAGAAACTAACTACAGGTTGTAGCAAGCCACATTGACGAATTAGCATTCTGTGAAAAAAAAACAAGAAGAAGAAATAAAATTCCAGTGGTAAGATGTATAATTTTAATTGCTGTGCAACTGTAGAAAAGACACATGTGCTTTCTGTGACAAACGTAAAATTTTTAAAATTCCCACAGACAACAAATTCATTGGAAGTATAAATAGCATCAAAGGTTGCAATAAGTTGAATACATAAGATCATAAGGAGAGAGCACCAAGGAACTTCAACTCCAGCCAAATAAACAAACTATCATAATTCACCTGATTTTGAGCAATGGCTTTTAGTAACTTATCCCTCTCTTTAAATGCAGGAAGACTTCTCCGAAATTCAATCATCTTTTGACCCGCCAGGGATTCCTGTAGAAAAAATATTTGTCAAACATTTGAGTGAAATATAATGGCAAGACTCGCAACAGTGTAAGGACATGCCACACAAAATAAAAACAGGGAGCCTGCACAAAATAACAGTTATCACATATATGTGAGCAAATCCTTATATGACTTACTAGCAGCAGAACCAGAACGAAATAACGACAAAAGGAGGGAAAAAAGACTTGTATACCAGAAAGCCTTTGACTGCATGTAGCTTTCTAAAAGTATGATAACAAGTAAGCATAACAGTTGATGCAGAACCCCAATATAAATCAATTTAGCAGGTGCCACGCCAGATACTACTCTGCCTTCATGCAAACTAGTTCAAAATGCATACTAGCACTTTGCAAGTTATGTCCAATAAGATGAAAAAGGAATTTAGTTATAGGACATACAACTCTATAAAACTTGCTGTGTAACATACCAGCCATTCTTGTTGCCTACCACGCAGCTGCAAACTTTTCTGCCTGAGAATTCTCTCCATTGCAGGACTATTCTGCAGAGAGGTCTCCTGTGGCCCACAGAGTCCTCCATCGGTAGCCTCACATCCATCACTGCTTGACTTTGAAAGGGAATTGCTAATAAAGCTTTTCCTATTCATCAGCTTTCTTGATAGGTAAGCATTGAGATGGCCATCTACTTCTCTTTGCAATCCAAAAGGTAGTACCACCTGTACATGCCAAATTCATCAGTAACTGATGCATTGAGCAAACTGCAAAATTAAATGCTGCCAAAAATTACATAAAAACTTAAACTTTTGCAAAATATCAATAACAGCCCACCACCATTTAGAACAACTTGGCTGCAAGTATTTGAAAAAAATGCTGAGGAGCATCAACTATATCCTCCAGGGAGGAAAAAATAAAGAAAGCTAAAGTACTTGGCTATGTTGACCAAATTAGGTAACAAAGATTAAGACTCAAAGAAAGTACCTCTCTCTGTGGACGCCTATCATCAAGATCAGGCCTGTAATTTGGCAAGGGAACCTTACTAAAGACAACAACTCTTGAATATTGATGGCTGCAAAAAGAAACATGCCAAGATTAAATAAAATGTATCAATAGAGAATATTTGAAAAATAAAAATGCAAGTTAAATGAAGCCACACCTATTTAAACCCATTCGGGTCGCCAGTGCTGAAAGTTGCTCAAAATCACGCCTATCCTTTTTCTCTCTCGATACAACTTCTTGTTCATCTTTGTTGCGTACAAGCATGGTTAACTTCCATTTCCAATCTTCTAAATTATCAAGGGTCGACTTACCCTGGTTAGCATGAATCAACACCAAATACAAATCAAAGCAGCACATGTTAGAATTAGTAAAATTTTTTTTATTTAACACTGCTAAAAAGCATCAACATTTGAAGAAAATAGTTGATCACACAATGTGAAGAAAGGACTGGTATGGTCCTACAATCTCAAATAGTGATGAGAATGCATAATTTATTACAATCTTAACTTAAATAAGAGATTCAGAATAGTTTAATGCCATGAAAACCTTCTAAAAGGAAAGGCCGAAATGTTTCCACATGAAGGACAAGAAAATACAACTCAAGCTGGATTAACTGAAAAGGTGGATAGAAGGCAACGATTTTCATATCTCCTTAATCAGGCAAAAGTAAAAAACTATCTGTTGCCATGTAACAGAGCTATCCTAGACAAAAGAGCACAATTTAGGTTTCAGTGAAAGAATATTTGCTTCAACCTGATAAATGCTTGTAACATGACATCTTAATTTGACCCAGCATATACACTAACAATTGGACTAGAAAAGTCAACTGCTTCTACAAGATTTTCAGAGGCAAAAATTCTCAGCAAAATCAAATATCGTAGATGACTAAATATACAATTATGGGGGCCCGTCAAAAACAGCAGAAGATAAACAGATAACTCCCAAGAAACAGCCAAAAAAAAAGACAAAACGGACACCTCCCAAGAACCAAGGAAAACTACATGTGCAAGTATGGTGGCCATCAAAACAGAAAAAGATTACAATTGAACAACACGGGAAAACATGGAAAAACAAACCATTAAATGCTGGGGTGAGCCGAATTCCCGGTCAGAATCCTCATCGGTGAGCGTCTCCTGGTAAGCATACCGGCCATAATTGTAGCCTTGCTGCAGATACAAGGGTGGCAAAGCAACGGCCCTCCGGTCCAAGAACTCGAGGGTGGTCTCGGCACGACCGCCATAGCAACATCTAACCACTCCAAGATGCCTTGGGGGCAGAGCCGGAGACAGCAGAGGCTTCAAGGCGAGGGTTTGGTGGCCTCCCACGGTGACAAAAGACCCCATTGAAAATGGAAAGCGTTTAAGCGTCTTGCCAGGGGTTTTGCGGAAATGGAAACGAACAGACCTTGCGGTGGCTGCGGCTGTGGTGGTGGTGGTTCTGACATAGCCCTGGATAAGGGCCGGGTGGCCGGGCATCTTTTCTTTTTCCTTTTGTTTTTTTTTTTTGGTTCTCTTTCTATGTTCCTTGGTAGTTCTCACAGTGTCTGAGGTTGTGGGAGGTTGGGGTTTTTTGATTGGCTACATTTGGTTGAAGCAGTAGGGTTTACGGTGAGTTTGGTGTTTGGGCAGAGGAGTTCCGTTTAGTTTTCTCCTCTGCCGTTGCTTGCAGTGGCTTGTCTTGTTTTATGGATGTTAGAAGAGTGGCGATCCGTCTGCTTGCTGCTGGCTGTTTCCAGCCTCCCCAAATGCCACTTAAAATGAGACTCTGGTGGCCTTCTCTGCTTGGGCTAGGCCGCCAAATTGTAGGCTTCTTATGTTCGGCCACAAAGGTTGCTAGAGACTGGGGGGTTTCCGATTTCCTACTAAACTGTTCAAAAAAACCCTTAAAAAAGAGGAGAACTTAAAAAAAAGAAATATATATATATATATATATATATATATATATATATAAACTATATGATCATTTTTTTTTTTAAAAAGAAAAAAATGTTAAATCTAGAATGAAAATATGCTTGGGATTTATTAGTTTCATAGATTGTCATTTTGTATTTTCTTAAGCTGTTAGCCTCCCATTAGTCCAAAAAAACTTATTTATACGAATAAACTTATTAATTAGATGCTTGTTCTTATCAATTGAATGTAAATAATATTAGTTTTTTTTTTTATATGTTTGTACTTAGTAGAAAAAAGTTACCAAAATAATATGTATTACTAGTCATTTCGAGTAATAACACCTCAAGAGTCAACTCTTAAGATCACCTGATCAAAATCCAAATCCCAAGCAAGTTGTAATCCAACAAAAATGCATTATGGTTCAACTTTAGGTCGTAAATCATGGACAATGTTGATGGGAAAAGTCATGTTAGTCCAACCCTTTAATCGTTTTGCTCTCTTGAGCTTTTTAGCGCATGCATTCGTAGAAAGCAATTTTTGAAGTAGTGGAGGGGATTTTATTTAATTAATTAAGTGGCTTTAAAATTAATTTAATTTTGATTACAGGACTGGAAGAAAAAAACAATAAAAAGAAAAAAGAAAAAGAACGCTAAGGAAATCAAATGATGTCCAGTCCAGTCCACCAAAGACGAGATAAGAGTATCCAATTGACAAAAGCTGAAACTCTAGGTCCGAATTCTGAAATATTGAATCGTTAGGGTGAAATTAAGAAACATAGAAAACTTACTGGGTCTCAAAAAAATATCTATTTTTAACATTTATTTTCACGAACATCAGTACCTCACTGCGCCTGTCTCTCGCCATTTCGATCTCTAGGGTTTCCGTCCGGCACTTCATTTCCAAAGCTTCACTTTTTCGCAAAAGAAATTTCCACTCTTTGCCCCTGCCTCCCTCTCCTCTTTACACCTCCCACGTTACTGCTCCGCGAGATCAATGGCGGCGCCGGCGGTCTCTCAGGCAAGAACTTCGAAGACTGAGTCCTACGTGGACAACAAGCGGAAGGAAGATATCCGCCAGGCCAACATCGTGGCCGCGAAGGCCGTGGCCGACGCCGTCCGGACCAGCCTCGGCCCCAAAGGAATGGACAAGATGATCTCCGCGGCCAGCGGCGAGGTTATCATCACTAACGACGGCGCCACCATCCTCAACAAGATGGAAGTCCTTCAGCCTGCTGCGAAGATGCTCGTGGAACTCTCCAAGTCGCAGGACGCCGCCGCGGGCGACGGCACCACCACTGTTGTCGTCATCGCCGGCGCGCTGTTGAAGCAGTGCCTTTCTCTGCTTTCGAGCGGAATCCACCCTACGGTAATCTCGGATTCTCTTCATAAAGCTTCTATTAAAGCTGTTGATGTTTTAACCGCTATGGCCATTCCGGTTGAGTTGTCGGACCGTGATTCCCTAATTAAGTCTGCGAGCACTTCGTTGAGTAGTAAAGTAGTGAGTCAGTATTCCACGCTACTCGCTCCCTTAGCAGTTGATGCGGTTCTTTCCGTTGTGGACCCCGCCAAGCCGGACCTGGTGGATCTGAGGGATATTAAGATAGTTAGGAAGCTAGGCGGAACTGTGGATGATACCGAGATGGTTAAAGGTTTGGTGTTTGATAAGAAAGTAAGCCATGCTGCTGGTGGGCCCACACGCGTCCAGAATGCAAAGATAGGGGTGATTCAGTTCCATATTTCGCCTCCTAAGACTGATATAGAACAGAGCATTGTGGTTTCTGATTACACACAGATGGATAGAATTTTGAAGGAAGAAAGGAATTACATTTTGGGTATGATTAAGAAGATCAAGGCAACTGGGTGCAATGTGTTATTGATTCAGAAGAGTATTTTGAGAGATGCAGTGACGGATTTGTCATTGCATTATTTGGCAAAGGCCAAGATTTTGGTGGTTAAGGACGTGGAAAGAGATGAGATTGAGTTCATTACCAAGACTTTGAACTGTTTGCCCATTGCAAATATTGAGCATTTCAAGGAGGAGAAGTTGGGACAGGCAGATCTTGTTGAGGAGGTTTCTCGGGGAGACAGCAAGATAGTTAAAATTACTGGGATTAAGGATATGGGAAGGACTACTACGGTACTTGTACGTGGGTCAAATCAGCTGGTTATTGATGAGGCAGAGCGGAGTTTGCATGATGCACTATGTGTAGTTAGATGTTTGGTGAATAAGAGATTTTTGATTGCAGGTGGTGGTGCTCCAGAGATTGAGCTGTCTAGGCAGCTTGGAGCATGGGCTAAGGTGCTGCATGGAATGGAAGGATACTGTGTGAGGTCATTTGCAGAGGCACTTGAGGTGATACCTTATACTTTGGCAGAGAATGCAGGGTTGAATCCTATTGCCATTGTAACTGAGCTGAGAAATAGACATGCCCAAGGAGAGATCAATGCTGGCATCAATGTGAGGAAGGGCCAAATTACAAATATCTTGGAGGAGAGTGTGGTTCAGCCATTGCTTGTGAGTACAAGTGCCATTGCACTCGCGACAGAGTGTGTGCGTATGATATTGAAGATTGATGACATTGTTGCTGTCAGGTAGTTTCAAATCAGAGGTTGTTTTAAGATGCAGTCTGTCCTGCATGGGAATAAATTATGGTCCGTGGAATTTTAGTGGAGATTACCATTGTTGGCAAGTGTTTGATTTTTGATTTTCAAATATTAGAGATGCTAAGTTTGTTTGAAGTTTTTTTCTTTTCTTTTTATTTCTCAATTTTGCATTGCAGCTGTTCTGTTCCTCCACATGGCTACTTTGTTAATGACATTAGTCACTCTGATGGATGTCTATTTAGGCAAAATATATTTTTGAGCCATTCCATGGGGTCATATCTGGAAGATGATGTTGGTTTTTTAGGCATCTATTTTCTTTCCGAAACTTAAAAACCCCTTCAGCGAGTTTATTAAGTTGTAGTCTTTCCTGTTCCAGATTAAGCTGTTATGTGACCTTGATTGGTGGAATTTTCATTCCAAGGAAATTTCTATAAGGAAGTCAAATATGATTGCTTTGCAAAATTAGAAGTTACGGTGCAATTTTTGACTCTATTCAGTCTTGAAAGTATTGTTTGAGGTTCTGTGATGCATTTTGTGCATTCTAGGTTTTTCAAAAGTATAGAAGAGAGCAACTACTCCATGTTTCTAGTCTCTTATACTCGTTGGAGCATCTACATATTGTGTCTCCTTTACTAGAAGGTGCTGTGCAGCTGAGAAAATAAGACCACATTTTCTTGAGCCTTGATTACATGTGGTGTAGAATTCAAGATATATATTATCACTGTGAATTAAGAAAGAAAATATCTATTGTCAGTTTAATATTTTTGTTCTACGGGTGGCTGCAGTTCCAAACTTCCATTGTGTTATTAGATTAATCCATCCTATCTTTTGACCGAACACTGGTTGAGAGAGTTTGTGAATTATTGATGCCAAACTTTGAACTGTGATCAACGAGTTAGAAATCTTTCAGCGAGATAACTTGTCATTTTCACTCTCAAGCTATCTGCCAGTGCATTCAGGGTTCTATGGCAGCATATAGTAGCTGAAGCCTCACTTCCAATGAATGCAACTTGCTTAGTAAACCATTCTCTAGCCGTCAACATAACATGGGAATGGGCGTCTGCTCCATTTTCAGAAGGCCATAGCCTCATGACCCATGAGCTTGGGGGTAAGTATAAGTGCAACAGAGAAACTTGAAACGGAAAAAAAAAAACGCAAAACAAACAAACAAACAAAAACCCAAGATGTCCATGTCAGGATTCTGGCTTCTGTAAGATTAGGTCTGTGTCCCGCAAGAGCAGCCAATCCAATCTATTTTCTTAATGTAAAACAGGAGGGAGAGGTCATATGGTCATGGTTTGTCCGATCCGAAGGTACCTTCATCTATGTCCCTGCTTTCAGCTTCAAGAAGGTTCTTTGTCAATGTCCCTTCCTGGCCTTGGACTGCTATTCTTTTTTCTTCACTTTTACCCCAGATCACAGAATATAAACCGAGCATGATGAGAATTGCACCAATGATCCTACAATATATTCATAGAAAGGTTATAAAAAAGATTTATGAACCGAGCATGCTGAATGGATGTGTTCCCCCACCCGCGCCAGAAACCCAAACCAATCCCTCCCTTTTCCTGGGCTTTGCAATTATACTAATAAATCTTACAAAACACACTTTTTCATCAATAACAGTATGTCATATTTGATGCAGCAGTAGGACCTCTTGCAATAATAACAAATTTATTGATATTATATGTGTTTATGGGTTTGTTTGTGGATGTATCATACGTACCCTCCCGAGTATAACTGATCTCCAAGAATTAAAGAAGCCATAATAGCAACTAAAATTGTCTGCATGGGCTGGAAGACGGCAACAAACACAGGACCACCTTTGTAAATGCACCATGCTTGGAGAGAAAAGACAATACCAGAGGCCACGATTCCCTAAATAAGAGAGGAAACATTAAAAACATGACATCCAGAGAATATCAAATTCTTGTTCTGTATTTATGTAAGAAATTGAGGTTAAAGGGAAAGAACACCGAGGCTGAAGTTGTTTATCGCGTACAGCATATAGGATTGTGAAAAGCTCTTCTCCTGATTGGACTTTCCAATTATTGAAGTCATTCTCTACAAAAGCTGCAATGACCAGGAACTGGATCAATCCGAAAAAGCATGTAAAAGAAGTGACGGTGAGCTTAGCTGGATACTTCTTTAACACAGGAGCCTGCACAATGATCAATTGTTTCGCATTTAAATGTTATGGACATGAAAACGTATTGTCAGAATTCAAAATGATTGATTGTTTCCCTCTATATACTTGAGCTTGGCTAGATAAAACATGATATAGATGCCATCCTAGTTATGCTTGCATATGGGCTAATCTAGCTGCGATACTCCTATGATTAATTACCTGAAGGACCAACCAACCAGCCCATGATAAGCAGTGCCCCTGGAGGTATATGCATCCCCATGTCCAGTTGTGCATTTTCTTTGAGGACATATCTTCTTGGAACGCACTTCCTTGTATTTTCTGTATTTGGTGCAGAAGAGGAGGGCCTTTGTATAGAGTAATGACAGTGGCACCCCCTACACTCGCAATTGTTCCCACAATTTTGGCTAACCCGTCTCTCCTTGCAATACTAAGTTTCTCCAAACTGAGAGAGAGGGGAGAGGAAAGATCAGAAATACACCCCTTTGCCCCTCTAGCGGGTAAGCAAGAAGGTAGAACCTCAATTACCCTAGTGCAGAAGCCATGACAAAAGTAATTGTAGGAACTGAATTTTGCATAGCTGAAGCAAAAGTTGGAGAAGCATAATACAATCCCAGGAGATAAAATCCTTGGTTTGCTGTGATTCTGAAAAGGGACCAAAATATGAATTAACAAACAGGAGTAATGAAGACTGCAAATCAAACAGGAAAGATTTGGTGTCTTCTTACTCACCCCAGTAATGCTAGGAAAAAGAATTGAATCAGCAAAGAAACAGTCAGGGGGGGTCTATCCTTCCTGAAAGTATTTACAGATATGAAAATGCTACAATGAGAAACCAAACTAACAAGAAAGAAACTACAGGATATACGGTTAAAGATGGAAAATAAGACACCAAACTGAGGGCTCACTTTTCCAAGAAATAAGCAAAAGGTCCCAATAAAAGCAATGCAATGACGTTCCTATAAACTGGATAAACAACTTTGCTAACGCCAATATTTAAAGCAACCCTTGAAACTATGTGAAATCCTGAAAAGCATAATTGCAGAGCCACCAAAGCCAGAAGAAGTTTCACTTTCTCAGTGAAAATATTTTCATTTGCCATATTCTCTTAGTTCACTTTTTCTTTCCAGCTTGGCCTGTAGATTTCATGCACTAACAATCTGAAGCTGCTCATAGTTATATAGCCATGTAAAGGCCTTAAAATATACAGTTTATTTTATTTTATTTTATTTATTGGTTAGGTTAATATATGCTATTGTAAAATCTTGTCAGTTGATGCATGAAGCAAACCAATTTAGATTCATAAACAATAGTATTTTAAAAGTTAATAGTCCTGTCTATCTCTGGCTTTTAAGTTGGGTATTGTGCTTGTTGACTTTAAGATTTGAACTCTGTTGGGGGAAAAATATAGAGGTAAACGCATGTTGTCGAGGCTTGCAGAGAGAGGGCCGCCTCAGTCTCAATCAATCGGTTAGGAATGAACCCATCAACAGCTGCTTTAGTTACAAATTTACAATAATTTATTGTGGCACCACTAACTAATTCTCAGTTCTAAAAGGACTGCTGCTTGTTCTATTCTGCATTATGTCAGCTAAAAACTATGAAATGGTGTGAATTGATTCTTACAGAAAGGGAGGCAGAGCAATCAGGGATCCCATGTGGTCCTCCGTATAAACGACTTGGATACTGCTTGAGTTTGTTTAGAGAAAAAAAAGAGGTACAGGAGGAAGCACATGCTGCTGCTGAGATACAAAATTTTATAGTGGATCAAAACCTCTACGAAGAGAATAAATTTGTTTTATACATGCTTAGGTCCTGGGTTCTTCTAACCTTGTGTTTAAAATTAATTCATGGATTTGATGAACAGTTGTAAGGGCCCAGCACCTTCCGCCCACCCAAAACTGGAAACAGAGAGAGCCGGGCAAGAGGGACAATGGGGGTAGGACATTGACAGGACGTTATGTTTCTGCCATAAGCATTCCTGACACTAAGCAAAGTTTTCGCTGAAGGTGGACGGACGGTTGTACGAAAGAGATCTTGGGATATATAAATGTAATTACTGTACATATCTTAATAGATTACTTTTTTGAGAGAGAATAATTATCACGTGACAAGCGATAATAAATACTTATATATAAAAATTTAAAATATATAATGTAGACGATCATATTAAAAATGTGTATTTAAAACATGTTTATGTGCACGTATTATTATGAAAAGAACGAGCAAGACCTCGAGCTTGGCGAAAGAAAATCTGGGCTGGAAAGATGCCTATTTTTTTAGCAAATATGAAAATTGGAACAGATTAAAAGATTCCCACTAAATTTATGTCTACAGCGAAGTCTCCACCTCCACCGCATTCATTGGAAATGAGATTCCTGTCCAATTGGAATACACAATTATTAGAGCAACATGGCATCAAGTAAAGAACATCACATTGGAAGCACAATGCCGAAAGGTGAGAATTTGAAATTGTCGTGTCGTGCAAAAAGATTTTCAGGCTGAGGCTTTTCATCGGTAAAAGCATTAGTACATCGGTCCATGTAACCTTTAAATAGACCAAAGAATAAAAGTAAAAAGAAGATTGCTAGTGAATTCCACTGAAGAAATTATTATTATTGTTAGTGTATACTCAGCAAATTATTAAATTTTCAAAATTAAAATTCTTGTTATAACTCACAATTGAAATAAGAAATTTTAAAAACAACATTTACCTTAAATAAAAAAAAAAAAAGAAAAAGCCAATCACCCGTCACCACCAACCAGAAATCACTGCCATTTGCACGCGCCAATCCTCCCGTAAAAAAAAGAAACCAGAAGGTTATAAAAAAAAAAAAAGGAAGAAAAAGACAATGTCAGGTGAATACATATTTTTATTTAAATTATAATAATTATAATTGTGTATATTTTTTATATATCTGCATTTATAGTTATGTTTCTATACAATAAAGCACAGACAGAATATTGTTTGATCTTGATTATTAAATGCTAAAAATGATACAATTTAATTACATATTTATAATTTATTTTAATTAATAATGAACATTATGTACACTAATTAATAATTAAAATTACGTACAATTATAATAATTATGAATGAGCTTTTATAAAAAAAAAGAACATTTACCTTAAATAAAAAAAAAAAAAACAAAAAAGAAACCCTAAAACTGAAAGAACACCAAAGACACCCCTCAATTTTCACGTCCACAGCAAGCAAAGAACCCAACTTCTCCTAGCCCAAACCCTAACCCTAACCCTAACCCTAAACCCTAACTCGCACGGTTGGCTTCCATTTCACAACCAATGCTCTAAAGTTAATCCCTTCCGCAAAGCCCGTAAATCCCCTCCACCGTGACTGCCTCTATGTCCGGCGATGGCCCGGATGCGCCTCCGGTGCCTACTACCGGAGGTGGAAACGGCCTGCCGGAAGCGGGAGAGCCGAGAAAGCAAGCAGCTCCGGTGGTGGTGCCGAGCCAGAGGTTGAGGCTGAACCCGAACAAGGATCACAAGCCGGAGAGCTACGAGGATCTGCAATTGGATTTCAGTCCTACGGTGTTCAGCTCGCTGGAGCGGTACTTGCCGCCGAGCATGCTTAGTGTCGGTAGAGACGATAAGGTGAAGTTCATGAGAGAGATTCTTCTGAAGTACTTGCCCCATGGCGAGCGAACCAGAGTACGTTCGTGTATACGTAATTCTCTGTTTCTTCTCTTTTCACAACCAATGCTCTAAAGGGTTGCACATCTTTTCTTTGAATTTCTTGGTCGCCATAGAGTGTGAAGTACTTTTTATTTTATTTGAGTTGTATGAACTCACTATATAACAAGGTTTGCTGTGAAAAAAGGTTGTGGGTTAGAAATTTCACCTTTGTTAGGATGTGATTGCAGTAGGCTCTGGGATATTTAGCAGGGTCTGGTTGAATTATCTGAAAATACCTTTTGTAGTATTACTACATTTCACAATATGCTTTTTGGGACATTTGAACTTGATGGGTCTTCTTCTTATCCTCTCTTTACAGTTTAATTGGGGACTTTTTGGTTATACATCCCTTGCATGCTAGCCAAATCCTGTTTCATTTTTGTCTTCCCGCCCAGCCTGCCTATTTTTTTAGCATATCTTTCTATAGCCTCATGCTTATGTGAGAAAAGTTTGAAATCACTTGATCATGCAGTTCTTTTGAAAATAGCAAAGATGAGCACATATAGATAATTGAACCAGAGAGATAGATCATTCTGGGTTACTTCTGTCTTTCAATTTCTTGCTTTGAAATTCAGAAAACAGAGTCAGCTGAGCTAATAATATATGGACAAAACAGTTGCACAGTTTATGAACAAGCATATTAGGATGAAATATTTCAATTTATATCAAGTGTCTGTAAAATGTAATTAAAAGAAGGGAAATTGTTGTCGATATATAAGTACACAGAATTCCTGTGTGAACATTTATGAGTTCCAGTGTCTTCATTTGTCAGGTGCAGAGACACAGAGAATACAGGCAGAAGATAATATCACATTATCAGGTATGGAAAAGGAAGACATTTGGTCAACTTTTCTTCTTCCTTCTTATATTTCTAACCCATCTTTTGTGGGGTGGAATGGTGTCTCCAAGTTGAAATAGCATAACTGTGTAAGTACTGGCATTGACAGAATAATGGTAACATGAAAGCTCTGGTGCAGGCCCTGCTTGTCAACATAAGAGGCTTTCTTGTGAAGCTTTCCCTTTTTGTCATAAAAAATGTACCTTTTTGGTAACATATGATGTTGCTTATGTTTTTTATCACCAAAAGAAGAAATTGTCATGATGGTTCAAATTACCTTGACATTTTATTGGAGATCTCCTGGTATTAGGAAGGTACTACAATCTCTAGAACTGAGCAGAAAGTATCTGATAGATGAGAATTAAAAAGTCTCTCATTGGGACATAGTCTGAAGATGGCCACTCAGAATAATATTCTTGAGCTTTTCCACCTGCCCATTGATTTTTTTCTCCATGGTGCCTATCTTGTTTCTTGCAAAGGAATGAAGCTTGTATATGTTTAGACACACACACACACACACACACACACACATTTTAATGTTGCCATTGGATGAAAATATATTTGTTCAATTGATGCACTTTGTGATATTTGAGCAGCCTTTAAATAGAGATCTGTACACCATGCATCCCACTGTGTTCTTTGTTCCATCCTTTATCAAGGCAGTGGCTGATAATACAGTTGAAAGCCTTAGGAGTATAATCTCCGAGCCTTCTCCTGGTGTCTTTACATTTGAGATGCTGCAGCCACGCTTTTGTGAACTACTATTAGAAGAGGTAATATTTGTGAACTAAATTTGTTTATTAAATTTGACATTGTAATAAAAAAAAAAATTATTGCTTTCCTTCAAACATGCATTTTTCAAAAAATTTTCTTGCATTTGTTTAATTTTCTAGGTTGAAAATTTTGAAAAGTGGGTTGGTCAATCAAAGTTTCGCATCATGAGACCTAATACTATGAACAAGTATGGTGCCGTTCTTGATGATTTTGGTCTTGAAACTATGCTGGACAAACTTATGGAAGGTTATATTCGCCCTATATCTAAAGGTAATATTACGTTTGCTTATTTAATATTGGTTGATTCCATTGGTTCCATTAGACAAAAATGCATGATCACATATGCATTTGCATACCTATCTTTTCTGCCCAGTGCAGTTTTCTTTCCTGAAGTTGGTGGATCAACTCTGGATTCTCATCATGGATTTATTGTTGAATATGGGTCAGAGAAGGATGTTGACTTAGGTAGGTGCTTCGTTATGTTTATGAAGATTTAGTTTTTCATTTTGCATACAAGTCCTCTGTAGCTGCAGTGTGTGACATTTTATCCCAAGTACATGGCTTCTGCATCCTTGACAAAATTTTGATTTTGGTGGGGTTGAGAGGTGATTGAGGCACATTGCCCTTTTTGCTTTTTTCTTTTTTTTTTTTTTTGTTTTTTTTTTCTTTGATGTAATGTAGGGATGATGTTATCCAACTTATACTCATATTTGTTTCATTATTGATTACTGTTGCTTTCCATGGCTTTTTCGGACTACAAAATTTGCGTGGGTTAGGATTATATTTTTGATCTCTGTGTTGCCCATTTGCTTTATGATTTTTGGCTATAGTGCGCATGCTTTTGTTCTGGGAGCTTTTCTAGGGACTCTTTAGAATTCCGTAAAATAATTGCAATCCACTACTTAGAATTAGATGGAATTGGAATTTGAGCGGCAGTCAAACAGTAAAATTGGAATTAGGCCTCCACTCTAATTTTGAGTACAGAGGTAATTTTGTTGCGGTCAAGTTGAGGTCTGTAAAACTATTTATTAAATTAAGAAAACACAAAGAAACAGATACAAGGGAGTTAAGTTGGAGTAACATGCTTTAAAGGGTAATGGATTGTTTGGTTTGCAAGATGACAAAAAAGAAAAAAAATTGTTGTTTTGCAAATAATGGGTATACGTTAAGTAACTCTATCCATAATTTTCATTAATGATGGCTTCCATGGAAGGTTGAGCCTTGGTATAATAGTAATGTTACTTCATTTTGATCTAGAGGTCACTAGTTTGGAGTCACAGAATCCTCTTTGTAAAAATAAAGGTAAAGTTGTATACATTTAGGCCTTTCCTTAGACCCCAAAGTGTGGGAGCCTAGTGCATTAGGATGCCCTTTTTATAGATGGTTTCTATAATAATTAGGACAATAACATTGTGCTTTCTACTAGTTGCAGTGCTAGTTAATGCTGATACACAACATTCTTGTTGATGTTTAGTATATTGTTGTCGTGTTATGCATAAACACTGTACAAAAAAATAAAAAAGATAAAAAAATAAAGCACGATGCAATTTTCTTAATCGTGTTCCATGTTATTGCAAAGCCATGAAGTCTAAATCGCAATGGTCCTATACTTGTAGGTTTTCATGTGGATGACTCAGAAGTGACTTTGAATGTTTGCTTGGGCAAGCAATTTTCTGGGGGAGAGTTGTTTTTTCGAGGCACACGGTGTGATAAACATGTAAATACTGGAAGTCAGTCGGAGGTATGTTAGTCTTTGAGGTAATACGCATCCTTAGTTAATGGATTCTAAGTCACTGATCATGTCAGCATGAATCAAGAGGTTCCGTTACTGAGGGACGTATGGTTGTCAACTAATGGCAGACATTTTGTGAGTTGTCTACACTCTTCTCTTCGTTATTTTGTGTGGAAGCAGGAAATCTTTGATTACTCTCATGTTCCTGGCCGTGCTGTGCTCCATCGCGGTCGTCACAGACATGGTGCTAGGGCTACGACATCTGGGCATAGGGTCAATCTACTCCTGTGGTGTAGAAGGTACTCATCCTTTCCCGTTTGTCCAGTGCTTCCAGCCATGTCCTTTAATGATGTTCTTTGATTGTATGATGTAAACCTTTTTAAACTTTCATTATTGACGATTCTATTGCAAAATTTTCCTTTTGATATTTTTACTCAAAATAATATCGCTTAATGACTACTAGGTGTCAACTGCAGTGATGATGAATTCATGCTAAGCTCTTCTGATATTGGTAACTGTAAGGCAGATTAGCTTTCTTTTATTTCAAACGAGTAATTCACTCTTGTTCTCTCTGTACAGTTCAGTCTTCAGAGAGATGAAAAAATATCAAAAGGATTTCTCTGGCTGGTGCGGGGAATGCTTTCGCGAGAAGAAAGAGAGACAACGATCATCAATTGCCGCCACAAAATCGGTAACGTGCACTTGTCCCTGTGCAGGCACCTAGAGTATTCGGCAGAGTTTGGTATCGACACAGATTTACCCGCACTGGGGAATGTTTGAGTGACGTATAGAAATTGATATTTGTGCAAACTTGACCTCCTGCAGGAGCTGCTTGGACAGGAAGATGAACTCACAACATGAGCCGTTCCCGTCGTAGTTACTCCGTTGACCGTGCAGTTGTGTAGACCGGACTTCACTTGGATGACGTGGTGCGGCTTGCTATCAGTAGACTCTTTGAATCTCGTCTTTGTGCTCTCTCGACATGCCTTCTCTGTATGTACAAATTCTGTCAGGTGAATAACCTCGTCTGCAGCAGCAAGTCTGAAATTTTGTAAAAAGATTTAGTGCCAGCCGCTTGTTGTATCTAGTGGAAATTCAGAAATTCGGGTATTTAAAACCACACTGCCCTCTTTCATAATTTTTTTTTTTTTTTTTTACTAATTATATCCCCCGTATTCGGCGGACATCCTTGTCATCCGGGCTTTGGCTCCACAGGATCCTTGTTCAAAACGGTTTATCTGAGCAGTAAAAATTGCGGGGTGCATGTCAACGAGGGTCAAGGGTGCTTGCATTTCCAGTCATGCGCACGGTGCAATATGAATTCAGTTTTCTTAAACTGGGGTCACCGTTAAAAAGTAGAGACTGCGGGTCTTAAACCGAATGTGAGCAAAAGAAACGAAGTTGAAAGAGATGGGGACGCGAGAGAGACCGAAGAGAAGAGAGCGCTAAGACGGAGACGAGGCAAAAGAGAGTGGCTCGGGAGAGAGGGCCGAGGACGTGGTCATAACGAATTGGGTACAAGCCGTTTTTTTTTTCCTTTCTTTTGGGGGGGGGGGTCTCCACGAGAAAAGTTGAAATGGTGTCTTGTCTTCGAGAAGGAGAAGGGCATAGGCGTCAATTCAAAACACTCACTGCTGTTTTCCTTTCTTGCTTTCTTTCTTTTGTTTTGTTTTGTTTTTTTTTTGTGATTAAAGCAAATCAAAACAATATTGTTGGAACAGTGAATCTTGGTTGGAAAATGATGTGTCGGTAGATCTCATTATCAACTCCGTTTGGTCATGGGTGGAGTAATAATATTATTTTAAAGGATGAAATAGATAAAAAAGTTGAATTTTAAATTAAAAATCTGCATTACAATTTCTGTTAAAAAAAAAAATCTTTTTATTTTGGACTCGGTTTAGAAACAATATGTTGATTAAGCTTGAAACATAATATTCCATGAATTATTGTTTTTTTTTTTTTCCTGAAGACAAAAGTATCGGGAAATTATAAAGAAAAAAAAATCAAATGACTCCGAAGCGTGATATTAACAAATATCGAAGCAAACTGGGGGTTCTGTTTGGAAGAAAGGAAAAGAAAATCCGTCCGCTCCTCTACGCGGTAATCCTGTTTTGGCGAATCATCCTGTTAGAAGAATTTACGTAAACCGGTTCCAGCCTGGCAGAATCTAGATCGCGAGATCAAAAAAAAAAAGAAGAAAATATCAGGTTTTCCAACGGCTGAGACGAGCTCTTAACATAAACCGTTGATCAGATGATCGAACGGCTCGCGTAGAAGCCCTAAAGAAACACGAAGGGCGGTCTCGGTTCAACTACTCCTTTGCGAGAAATATTTCTGTATGGAAATTGAAACCCGTCTCGGGCAGTTACAGGACTCAAATTGTGTGTTGCATGTCAAATTTTTGTTTCCAGGTTTTTGGTGAGCGTAATTGGAGGGATCAGTCAATTGGAAAAGAAATTTGCCAGCAGCGATCTTAGAGGAGAGGGAGAGGGAGTTGTGGGGGGGGGGGGCGCCTCTCCTTGTGCCATCTTGCCCAATTTCGGTATCGAAAGCTAGGTTTAGGTTTTGTTTACGCGTTAATGGAGCTGTACTTTGTTCTCTAGTTTCTCCGGTTTGAAAGCAGGGTTCTTTATACATATACGTATATATATCTATTTAATTTTATTTTTGGGGTTACGTTGTTGAGGTTCCATCTGATTGTTGTAGCTCTCTTCAGCCAAGTGTTGTACAATCTACTGTTATTTCTCCATCGTTCTTTTCTTTTTTTATTTATTTGCGCTTTTTTTTTTTTTTTTCAATCTTCTTCGGATTTTGAGAAAAGTTCATTGGCAATATCATATATAATTCTGCGCTTAATATCCCCAATAAAAAAGAAAAAAAAAAGGGAAAAAGCATTAAAAAAAAAACAGAAGAACAAGAATATTGTGACAATAACAAGAAATGGGGAGCCCAGGATTAAGCAATAGAAATAATGGGCAGCAGCAGCAGCAGTATCAATTTGGCATTTCAGAACCCATTTCATGGGGTGGACCAACGGAGTATGATGTGATAAAGACCCGTGAGCTCGAAAAGGTGTAATTTTTTTTATTTTTTATTTTGTTTGGGTTTTGGTTCGGTTTGTTTTTGTTTACTCTGCATTACATATGCTTGAACTGATCATTTGTGCGTGTGCAGTTTCTGCAAGAAGCGGGATTGTATGAGAGTAGGGAAGAAGCTGTTTGTAGAGAGGAAGTGCTGGGGACGCTAGACCAGGTTTAAATTCATTTTTCATAGCCTAGTTTGTTTCATACTTTTGAACTTTTTTGTTCCTTGCAAAAGAAAAATTATGGCTTGAAGTTCTTGTACACTCGTGTATATTTATACAAGATCTCTTTGGGATTCTAAGTTTGTTTCCCCTACTGTTAATAATGTTACATGGTGATGCACATGGTGCAGATTGTGAAGAATTGGGTGAAAATAGTTAGCCGCTCGGAGGGACTGAATGAGCAGTTGGTGCAGGAAGCAAATGCTAAAATTTTCACCTTTGGTTCTTACCGTCTAGGGGTATGGTGCTCCTCATTCTACATGAAAAATGAATATTGTCTATTTGATACTGCCATTTTCTACTGCATTCTTCTGTTTGATGACCACTCCCAGAGCATGCCAGTTAATATCAGGCAATGTGCCTTGGTTTGCCTATTGCTAAATGCATGATCATTTTAACCTGGCGAGAAGATTAATTTTAAGACCTAGTGTCAGTCATGCAACTTGACATTGAGTGAATTCTCTTTTGTTGCATAGATGATTAGTTGTTCTTTCTGGGCTTTTTTTTTTTTTTTTTTATCTTTTCCTCAAGTTGTTTTCAAGGTTGAATAGGGATGAATTGGACAGCAGATCCAATCAATTGGATTTCTAACTATCATTTTGTTTCAAACAAACCTTGATGATAAAGAGGTCCAATCTCAATTGGTTTTGCCTAAAGTAATAGCATTGTGGATTGACAGGGATTTGGTGAAGGAGGCATGGCTTGATCATGAGAGCTAGCAACCATGTGATCACATTTCAGACAAAAAAAAAAAAGAAAACAGAGAGAGAGAGAGAGAGAGAGAGAGAGAGAGAGAGAGAGAGAAGAAGAAGAAGAAGAAGAAGAATTGCTTAGATGGTGGGAGGGCTTGGGGGGGGAGGAAACCTGTGTTTGTGACTTGTGAGCAGCTCAATTGTTGAACATTGAGGACAAGTAGATACGGGAGAAAATATGTCTCATAGAAAAGAAGGTTCCAATGCACCAAAGTCAAGCCCTGAGAAAAAGAGTGCATTTGTGAACTTACTAGGCAGTGAGGTTGAGAGGAGGGGATAAGGAGGAACATTTGTGCCATGTTAACTACTCTATCATCTAGACTCCATGGATTCCTTTAGCTTTTGGCTTGTCTTTTTTTTTTTTTTTTCATTATGCAATATTGTCCTACTGTTGACATCCTTGGGCAGTGTGATGGGGGGGTATTTTACAACCAGTCAGATTAGTGGCATCAATTATGTTACCAATGGTGAATTTGCTTTATCCAATGTCTATGCTGAGACCAATTTTTGGCAGTCTTCCATAACCTAGAATTTTTTGCATGATTTTTTAAATTTGGGAAGGATATGCCTAAGGGATTGCATTAATTAGATCTTATGATATATATTTAGTCCATTAGATTGAATTTAGTGATTTTTTTGTGTTAATTTTCTGGGTATGTTGCTGTAGTCTTCTGGAACTATGGAAGAAGTGAACATATTTTTGGGCTCTTATTGTAGAGTTGTCGGCACCATGTTTACCTAGAAACACAAGGAGATTTTTGATAAAAAAAAAGAAACGCTAGCAGATAGAAATACACAACAACACATGCATATACATTATAGTATATAAATGTATGTATATACATTTATGTCTATCATTTTTATTTTTCTGTATATACATTTATGTCTATCATTTTCATTTTACTTAACATCTGTGGAATGAGACAGAGACAAGATATTTCATGTTGAATAAGTTGTTTCAAGTATGATTTTCTTTTTCTTTTTCTGTAATGTCTTGTATCTTCTGTTATTTATTAGAAAGAAAAGCAAGGCTGTGAAGTCCCATATATTTTCATTCTCATTCAAGTTAAAGATTTCAGATATTTTGTTACTGCTTTTTTCTTTGCTATTATACATTCTCTTTCCTCTTATTTCCCATCCCTTCTAGGTGCATGGCCCTGGTGCAGATATAGACACCCTTTGTGTGGGACCTGTTTATGCAACACGAGAAGTGCGATCAAATCTTGCCTATTTATGGTGAAATAAATTTTATTTTACTTTAGATAGGATGCTTCATAAATTTTAACTACTTCTCAAATTGACTGCAGAAAGCATTTTTTGGTGAGCTATATAGAATATTGTCAGAGATGCCCAAAGTTACAGAGTTGCATCCGGTACCTGATGCTCATGTTCCAGTGATGAACTTTAAGTTCAAGGGGGTGTCTATAGACCTTCTTTATGCAAAACTTTCTCTTAGGGTGATTCCTGAAGTAAGTGCAGCTTTAAGTTGGCAATAGATTTGATACATGCTTGCTTGTTATTTGTTATCTTGATCTCTTTTGCCATGTTAGGGAAAGCAATGTCACGCTTAACACATTATTTGTTTTTTTAATTTTTGGAGCACAATAATGTATGCAACCCAAGATACTCTCGGTTTTTGCTTCTTTGGTACATGCAGAAGCCACATAGATGTTCTATATCAAGAGAAGTTGGTTTTTGCTAGTAAAATCTTATTTTTGTGTTCCCTTGGATGGAAACTGTGTCATATCTTGGCCTCTAAATGATAGGGAGCCTAGAAAAAGGGAAGTGATTAAATTGGCATTAGTAGGAATTTGAGGGAGAAAAAAAACAAGACTTTGGCAGAATCTTCTGAACCAATTTTGTGAAGATATGATGAAAGGCTAAGAAGCACAAGATTCTAATAGGCAATGAGAAAAATGAAGAGTTGTGACCATAGTTTTAAAACCTAGACTGGTCCTTGAGATGAGGGGCGAGCTCATTGGGTCACTAGTCCATCCAGTGACCCAGCATTCAGACCAACGAGTCTATTCTTGTCTATTTTTTCAGTAATGAATATTATTATACCTCAAAAAAGACTAACTAGATATCATTTAAATAACAAGCTTCTTTCATGAATGCATATTAGTTGTACCATGTCTTACTCTTGGTGGTATACTATGTCTTTCACTGTAATATTTGCTTTGCACCCTGCTTAAGGTTTTAATGCAATCATTTGGCACAGAATCTAGATATTTCACAAGACTCAATACTACAAAATGTGGATGATCAGACTGTTCTCAGTCTTAATGGCTGCAGAGTTACTGACCAGATTTTGCGTTTGGTGCCAAATATTCAGGTTGTGGCATGTTTCTCAAAATTGTCATGCTTTAGGATTGTCTAATTTTGCTTACTTTGTTCCACCATTTTCACTGTTTGTATTTTGTTCTGAGCTGCAGAATTTTCGCACGACATTGCGATGCATGAGGTTTTGGGCGAAGCGTCGTGGTGTTTATTCAAATGTATGAGAAATGTTTCCTATGGCAATGCTATGTTATGGTTCTTACCACTTGCTTTCTTGTTTAACAAACATTTTTCGGTCTCTGATCTGTAGGTGTCAGGGTTTCTTGGTGGTATAAATTGGGCATTGCTTGTTGCTCGCATATGCCAGCTTTATCCTAATGCACTTCCCAATATGTTAGTTTCTCGATTCTTTAGGGTATATACTCAGTGGCGTTGGCCAAATCCAGTCATGCTTTGTTCCATAGAAGAAAGATCCCGTGGTCTTCAGGTTTGGGATCCTAGAAGATATCTCAAAGACAGGTATCATTTGATGCCTATAATCACTCCTGCTTATCCTTGCATGAATTCTAGCTACAATGTCTCCTCAAATACTCTGCGTATAATGTCAGAAGAGTTTCAGAGGGGGAATGAAATTTGTGAGGTGAGACTCAGTGACTTATCTAATATATTGTTTCTTTTCACTTAGAACGAACATACAGTTGTGGATCAATAGATAAAAGATCCATAGAAATATTGTCTAGATGAGTCTTCCATCTCAAATTTTGCTGCTATTGGAATTTGGGCTTGTTTATTACAGTGATTTTCCAATTATTTCCTGTTTCTTAAATGTTATTATTGTACTTATTTTTTGAGGTCAGATAGAGTTTTATTTTCTGCTTGCATACGTGTATCAATTCCTATGTAGGACAAGCTTTTCCCTGATATAAAGAGCTACTGGAGAATTAATGTATCCAATTGTTCCCACAATTCTTTTAAACTGCACTCACCTTCAATCCTTCTCCAATGAAGGGGAAATGGTCTGTGTGGTATTTCTCAGTTCAAGCATTATGGTATCTTTGCCATTGTTGCTGTCATGTGTTGTGCATGTGAATTCTGATGGTTTTTACTCCCTTCCAGGCTATGGAGGCCAATAAGGCTGATTGGGATACCCTTTTTACTCCTTTTTCCTTCTTTGAGGCCTACAAGGATTATCTACAGATATGTATTACTGCAGAAAATGAAGATGACTTACGGCAGTGGAAAGGTTGGGTTAAATCTCGTTTACGCACGCTCACATTGAAGGTGACATTATCTCTTTAGTCTCTCCTCAGTTCCCCTTCTCGGGTTCTGTGTGTGTGTTTGAGAGAGAGTGTTGGTGTGTGTCTACTTCAATCCCCTTCCTTAATGTATTGTATACTAACTCCAGATGTTTGTTTGGTATGCAGATTGAGAGGTACACGGATAATAGGCTCCAGTGTCATCCACACCCAGTTGAATTTATAGACAAGTCAAGACCTTTACATTGCTTTTACTTTATGGGTTTGCAACGTAAACAAGGAGTTCCTGTAAGTGAAGGCAAGCAGTTCAATATAAGTCTAACTGTTGATGAATTTGTGGGCAATGTCAAAAACTACAATTCTTGGAAGGATGGAATGGAGATTTATGTAACCTACGTAAAACGGAAGAACATACCAAACTTTGTTTTCCCTGGCGATGTTCGTCCTTCCCTTCGATCAAGGTTATGTGATCCAAGGGCTTTAGAAGCAAAGGTTTTAACTAATTCTGGAACAGATAAGTCATCTGAAAGCAAAGGAGTTTCAGACAGATCTCATGGTGGTAGGAAGAGGAAGCTGATTGAGCATGACACGGAAAATAACTTTAGAACTGATGCTTTATTTTCTTCCAGTGGGGAAGTTTATGGGGGCAGCCCTTCAGTTGGCAATATTAGTTCTTCCATGGGAAGTGAGTCTGGAAGTGCGATTGCATCTGGAGACTCAGGGGGAGGAAAAGCAGAAAATACTATGATGGATTGCTTAAAGAAACCAAAGATGTTTTCTGCTCAAAACAATGAGTATAATGGATTGTCTGACAAAGTTGCATCCTCTGATAATGGTACACCAAGCTCTAAAGAGGCTGAAAAGCTTGCAATTGAAAAATTAATATCTGGTCCATATGTTACTCCCCAAGCTACACAACAAGAACTTGATGAACTAGAAGATGACTTTGGATACAGAAATGAGGTCAAAAATTCTGGGGGAACTGATAAAGGGGGCCTAGTGGAATCTTCAACAGTAGACACAGTGGTGTCAGCATTGGCAGTTCAACCTGTAGCTGATCATGCGACATCCAGCAGCAGTGCTAGCCTCTCTACTTCTGTATGCCCTAATGGCAGCTTGGAGGAGCTTGAGGTCTTTCCTTGTGATTTTGTGACTCCATGCTTAAGATTGCTGCTTAATTCGGCTGAATTCACTCTTCGTTGGCCGGATTTACTTTTGTGCTATACCTCCTTTACTTTCTTAAGAAAAAACAGAAATTCTATTATTGGTATTTTAAGCATTGTGAAATGGATGCTTCATCTCCTGTTTTTCAGTGAATTTGGAGAGCACAAATCATGCAATAAACAGCATTTGCTTCTGTATTTAAGTTGTGCCGAATTGAAAATTATATTCCGGTGGAGTGGGAGAGTTAATAGTAAATGAAAATTCTGAAGTGAACCCTAATTCATATTTTGAGTTGAGTATGGAGAGCTAATAGTAAATGTGTAATAAAGCTGCACCACCTATCTGCATCTTCTGATGTTAAAGGGGAATGCTCTATGAGTTGAAGCCACCCCTTTTTCCTTCACAATTTTGTTATGTTGTATGTTCTCTCTTTTTGCACTAAACTTGGTACTTTGTTTCATACAAATTCAACAGTTCTCATCTTTTTTTTTTTTTTTTTTTTCCCTTGTGGTCGGTTTTATCTTTTGAAGCCTGCTGAACTTTCAGCACCATTGATCTCTTCGGCTGTACCTGTGGAACAAAAGAAGCCACTTATCAGGTAATTTGCATTTTAGTGATGTCTTCTGCTGTACCATTGATCTCCTCCTACTATCATTATTATTGCGTCTTTTTTATTGTTATTACATACCTGGGAAGCAACTACTGGAAAAGCTCATTTGCAGTAAGTGAAGACTACTGGTTTTGAATATGCAGCACTTGTTTGAGAGGCTGGCTGAATGTGCCATTGTTCTTTGCAGGTTAAGTTTTACTTCCTTAGGCAAAAGGTCATGACAAAAGCGTCACACTCAAAATGGATGGTCAAGTGTCTGGGTGGACCAAAGGTACCTGGAGGAATTCAGTTTCCTATGTATTGAGAATGAATGCGTTTCCTTGGCTTTAAATTGAATTATGGTTAATAAAATCCCAAGTTGCCCTGTTTCCCTTCATTCTTCTTTTTCTTCTTATCCTTTTTATTTTCTTTCGGTTGCTGTTCTTCTCCTTGCTTTTTTCTTTGTTGGGTGGCAGTAAAACAATGCCAATAGAGTCACGATTCTTTTGCCCCTGGCAGAAGATGGGCAAGAATTTGAGAAAGGCGCATCCATATCCATTAGCAAGCTTAAATTTTTAGCAGAGATATCCGGCGAAACGGGACATATTTTCCTCTCGAGAATGGAAAAATTGAAGGAGAAATAATTAATATTAAGCATCTATGGGCTGCATACGGGCTGGGAGTTTTTATTTTTGTAGTTATAAATTGGCCAGGTGACAGAATGGTAGCGAGGCCGCTTCATCACATGTAGGAAGAGAATGGCGGCCGGACGGGAGTCAATTGTTTTTAAGACAAAACATTGCAAAGCAGTTGAAGCATGTTGAAACGGTGGGGGGGGGGTTGGTTTTGATAGGTCTCGATCTTATTGTTCGTTCTCAAGCTCAAACCGTATAAAACCAATTGTACCAAAACGAAGCCCAACCATAACCGAGTCCCTCATGCCAGTTCGCTTTATTAATCTGCATGGGCCACCGAGATGGCAGATTGGAAGGGCACCGTGGGCAGTCAAGTAAGAACTCTGGTAACCAAAGTAACCAAATTCGGTTATTGAAAATAGAAATGAAAAATATTCGCGTTTTGGATTCTTACATCTAACCGGTGGCTCGGCTAAGACAAGCCCAAGTCACAAACACAACCGCTTTCCGGAGTACAAGACAGATCTCAGTTAACACACCCGAACACATCGTATTACGTGCAAGTGCTTTACCAGCAAAAATCACTAAAGTAACAACAACACGTAAAGAAAGCACAAGAGACATAAAGTTTAATCAAAATCTATTTTTTCCAGTGATCACTTGAATTTCCCTATATCACATATTATTGTCATTATTATTATTATTATTATTACCAAGTGACTTTTCCATTCTCGAAGATGGTATATTGGCTGAAACCTAACATTTCCCTGATTGCCTTTAGCATTTTGACTTTCCAATCCATACACATGCTTACATTAGCTTCTGTCTTGTCTGATCTCAAAAGAAACTAGAAGATAAGTACAGAAAGAGAGAGGAGGATGGAGGAAGAGGGTTTAGATTATGTGCTGGTGCCATTGGGCGTGCTGGTGTTGGGCATGTATCACAGTTGGCTTCTCCTGACCATTCTCCGACATCCCAGGCTTACTGTCGTTGGCATCAACACTGAGTCCCGCCGCCAATGGATCCATGCCCTCATGGATGTCAGTTCCCTCTTCCTTTGTTTTGCTCTTCTTTTTCTAATTCTAATAAGTCCCTTTAGTTGCCAAGTGCTGCCAATGATAATTTGCTCGTCTTTTGGAAAAGACATTAAGTGAAACCCCTCTTATCAGGAAATTCACTTTGAATTGTAGCTACTGGTTATATATGCTTAGGAGGGTAGTTCAGCTCTATCATAAATTTTCAATCTTCACTTTCAATTGTTCTACCTGTTGAGATTTGCTTGTTTCTTTTTAAATTTAAGCCATCGAATTACTTTGGCGATGGATCATTTTTCAGTCTTCCCTTGGAAGCTGAGAGTGTGTTTTACTAAAGATAGGCTCTTTGCTTTAGATGAACAGTTGGTAGTGATCCATATATGATGATTTAGGACTGTCAGAAATTATTGTTAATATCTGTGATAGCTAATAAAATTTATATCAGTCAGTAAAATTAGCTGACAACTATTAAGAAATAACCTGTGATCTTCCAGGAACTAAACCCAAAATGCAAAGCACATGTTTTGACCCTAATAGCTCACTCGAGGCAATGGAGTCTCTTGGACATTTTAGCTTTTGGCATCTATCTTCAGAATTTTATAAGTGCTCGTCTTCTGCTTTGTTCTTAATTCCTTTCCACTTTCTGTTTTCTGTGGACCACTTACACCTGCATCTCTATAATCTTGTAATGTGGTGTTTCGGCATGAAAAAAAGAAAAAAAATTACATTCAGAAGAATCCTTGCTATCCACTATTTCCTTATTGTTTCTCCTATCTCCTTTTTTTCTGATGGTGTCTTTGAGGCCCCCAAAATAGAAACATATGCACTTATGATGATTGGTAAGATTATCAACTAAATTTCCATTTTTTTCTACAAGATCTTGGTTTTGTTATGTTCATTATTGCTAGGATTAAGTTTTGGTATGAATTAACTGTTCGGTAGAACATGGGAGTTTTAATTGATTATTTGTGGATATGCCTTCCTTTTGTTACCCCAGTGTGTGGGAGTCTTCTGCACTGGGAATGTTTTCATTTATGCCTTCTTCCTGCTGCACTCAGCAAAACTTGACTGCGAGCCTATAAATTTCTGTAGGTTTCTAAACATGAAAAGCCGCAGGCCATTATTTTATTGAATACATCCTGATGACTTGCTGGTCTGAAAATAAATGATTGGAGATTGATGACATTCATAGGAAAGTTATGAAAGTCAATCCCAAGTCTTTAGGCATAACTCCTAAGAGTGAGCAACATGGGAGAAAGTCTGGTGGATTGCAATTCACCGCTAGTTGATGAGCTTTTTGAGAAGTTTTTATTTTACCCAGCTATATTTTAGAATATACGGTTATTGTTTTGAAAAGACCAGGTGTCAATTTGGTGCCTAAGGGTACTAATTTTAGGGAATAATGCTTTAGTCGGTGCTCACAAGTCCAATACTGTTGAATTGACAAAAGTGGTGGTTGAATTATGGGATTGTTTTCAAAGTTATGCTTACTCGCTATCTGGTCTTTGACAAAGTTGTTTTTCTCACTTATGGTAGTCTGTAATTAAGCATTTAGAGAGTAGCTACCTACAAGTTGTCACATAAAATGTGATTAATTTCTTTTGTTGCAAACACAAGTAAATTTCGCATCGTTTGAATTGCATGCTATGAATAAAAAAAGAAAAAGATTAGCATGTGGAATGACATTGACCAAATAAAAGTACACTAGAGAATTTCTATTGCAAACCATAAACACGGTACGATAAGGTACTCCCTTGGACCATTTCCCCTTGGCAAACAACCGCAGCCCCAATCTCATCCATTTGTGACTTGACCAATATGCATGGTCCAAAAAAAACAGTTTAATCTTTAAACTGTTGCTTTTGTGTTGCAGTGCTTGATAGTATGCCTTCAGCAAGTGAAGAAACTTGAGCCGGATTCAAATGGCACAAAACTAGGGGTCAAATTTTCCACCAAGCTCATTCATGACTCAAAATGAGACTGGTTTTACGATGGAGTTAGTGCTCTTTATATACTTGCTCAAATTTTGATTTTATACTGCATTTTTTCAGGATCCTCTGAAGAATGGTGTTTTGGCTGTTCAAACAATACGTAACAACATTATGGCATCAACAGTTTTGGCAACAACTGCAATCACCCTCAGCTCACTGATCAGTGTTTTTGTGAGCAGCACATCTAACTCTGGAAACACGGCTTCACGTCTTGTTTATGGGAACAAGAGTTCCATGATTACTTCAATCAAGTACTTCTCAATTTTGCTGTGCTTTCTTGTTGCTTTCCTTTGTAACGTGCAGTCTATTAGATATTATGCCCATGTTAGCTTCTTGGCCACTGTGCCTTCATCAAAGGGCAATAAGGATCGTATAGAGTACGTTGCAAGAAACTTGAACCGTGGAAGTTTCTTTTGGTCCCTTGGATTGCGAGCTTTCTATCTTTCATTCCCGCTGTTTCTGTGGACCTTTGGGCCGATACCCATGTTTGTTTGTTGCTGCCTAATGTCAACCATCCTCTATTTCTTGGATACAACTACAAGTTTTACACGGCTTCTTCACGAACAATCAGTTCAGAGAAGAGATGAATACCAAGTATGTTGAGTCAGCTGGTAATTTCTCACCAGTGCCTCTTCAAATAGAATGTACTGATGCTCACTAATCACAAGCACTATAAACTATCAACTAGAGGAATGGTTAAATTTGAGCTGCTACTCTGCCACTAGACTAAGCCACGGGTGGATACTTGTATATATATTTTCTTTGGTTAAACCCTTTATTTTATGCTGCTGTTTTTGACTTTTTGTTCTATTATTGTTACTTCTTGTGTATTTTTATTTGTTACAAACAATTATATGTTTTTAATGATTTTTTAATGAACAATTACTGTGTATTTTGTTCTTAATGGAAAGATGAGAGAATGTAGAGATTGAAAAAGAAGAATGAGTCTACAAGGTGGGAAGCAAGCATTGTCATGTGTGGAAAGAAAGAAGAGAAGGTAAAGAGAAGGGAGTACAAGTCTAGGGAAAGTGTAGAGAGAACTGAGAGAAAAATGTAAGAGTTGGGGGAGAGGGAATAAAGAAGAGAGTGTGGAGAGAGAGGAGAGAAGTAGAGAGTAAGATGAGAGTGCATGAGAAGAGAAGAGATATGAAGAGAGGGTGTAAAGAAAGAAAGTGTACAAAGAGAGCATAAAAGGAGACATTACGCAGGGATGGCACAGAGAGACAAAATGTAATCCTAGGAAATGTGTACATGGTGTAGAGAAAAGAATATGAGGAGAAGTTGTAGAGAGTTAAATGAGATAAAAGAGGGATAATGTTCAAGAAAAATGTGGAGGGAGAGTAGAAAACAAGTGTGAAGAGAGGAGAGAGCTGGGGGAACTTGAAAAGAGAAAGGGGAGAAAGAGGTGAAAAAGTGAGAAAAGAGAAAATTGAGAGAGAAAAGAATGCAAAGAAAGTAAGTAAAAGGTAAAAAGAGGAGAAAAAAATAAAAGATAAAAAATATAAAGTATATAGAAAAATTATGAAAAGAAAAAAAATAAAGAAAAAAGATATAAAAAAGAAGAAACAAAAATTAATTTCTTTAGAAAATAAAAATTAATTAAGAAAAATTTAATATTAATATTTTTTATATATTTTTTCTTCAAAAATTACCTTATATTTTTTAAAAAATAAAAAATATTTCTTATAAATGTCTTTTTCTTTTAAATGCATAAAAATATTAAAAATAATTAAAAATTAATTAAGTATGTATTTAAGGAACTCTTAATTATTTTTTAATTATATATATATATGTATATATATATATATATATATATGTGTGAGATAATGAGAAGTGGGGTACATAGAAACATCTTATTAACAACTTAAATAAGTCAACATGAAGGTGTCAATTATAATTATTACAATTAAAAGTATAATAATTTTTAATTTTACAAATAAATTATGGGTCATAATTATAAATATGTTAAATTAAATTATTTTTTATTATATTCAAGTTAAATAAAGGTAAAAATAAGACTTAATGTCAACATAGTTTAATAATGAGTAGAGTTCCGAGTTGAATTTGTTATTAACAAGTTGAATATATGAATTTTCAATAAATAACTTATTTAATAATATAATATTAATAAAATAATTAAAATTATAAAAATTTATTATTATTTACATAATTAAAATAATAATAAATATTTATTATAATAAAATTAAATATTTAAAAATAAATATTTAATTATAATCATATATGTAAAAAATAATTTTAAAAATAAATTTAACAAAAATTACTTTTATAATATAATAAACAAAAAAAATTTTAATGACCGAATATATAAATTCTTAAACAAAATTTATTCTTATTTGTATTTAAATTTAATATATTTATTAAAAATTTGTTAAATGAGTTTTGAGTATTATTTATTTATTTATATGAATATATTTATTCAAGTAAATATTTATTAAGTCAAATTAATTATTGATCCTTTAACAAATATATGGATTCACTTATAATTCTACACGCTAGTGCCATTAGAATCTCAACAGCTTAGGTTTCAAAATGACACCATGCATGAATCTATGGATGGACACTCACATCGATTTTGATTGATGCTTATTTATTTATTTATTATTATTATTATTATTATTTTCTCCGTTGCATGCAACAAATGATCAAAACTGGTCTTTCTCTCTCCTTCCCCCGTGTTTTTGATATCAATTATGTGGTTTAGGTTTCTTCACGAGCAGTCAGGTCAGATTACGAAATTAAATGAAATTATGAGATTGTAAGAGATGGGATGGGCCAGGCTAGGCCTTTTTTTTTTCTTCAAAGGCCTGTGCTTGGGATTGGGGAAAAGGAGCCCATAGTGCTAGTTGGGCTGGGCTTGGGTTGAAGAGAAAAAAACAGTTTGACTCGGTTTGCTCACACTGCATCCTGAGTTAACACCGGCTTAACCCATCCATTGAGCAGCTTGACCTGCAATCCACCGACAGCCACAGCTCGTCTGCAAATATAATGTTAAGACTTCCGATTGAAAATGGAGATAGGGAGCAATACGGGGGGTTATACAGTAATTTTAAGATATTCGATCTAATTTCATTCATTTGTAAGACTAAATAAATATAATTAATTTATATTTTCTATTATTATCGTCATAGTACTTTATAAGTATTACTTAGTTGTTACTTTTTTCTTCTCTGAAAAAAACAAAAAAAAAAAAAATTGAAAAAGAGTTGGACCTGAGGCTTATTGTAGACAACCGTACTTGGTTGCAGCAGTCCGTCATGGGCCACCAGGTGGGTGGCTGTGTCAGTTGAGACTGATAAGCACTGTAACTCTTGCCCAATGTCATAAATGGCAAGTTGGCAATCGGCCTGTAGATATTTCAAGCTGATTCCAGAGTAAAGTAGCGTAGCCTGCGGAAAAAAATATTTATCCCAGGCAAAAAATATTAGTGGCAAATTTTACAAATATTGCATTTAATATATATGTATATATTTATTTATTTATTTTTTTATGTAACAATGATGTTGAAAAAATTTAATTAATACGTTATGATTTGATTAGCTTCAAGTGGGAGTGGCACTCATATGATATTATTTGTGAAATTTTCTGAAATAATAATAATAATAATAATAATACTATTATTTAGAAAAGTTGGATGCAGTATTCATGAAATTATATCAGTTGAAGTCCCATTCACAAAAGTAAAGGCATTGCCCGCAGCACAGCATAGCAAGCGAGCATGTTTGTGCCTGCGCGCACATACGCAAGTATTAGTTCGGCGAACAAGACGATGTGTTAAGAACCACACCAAAAGGCCGTTTGGTGCGGTATTGATGGGGATTCTGAATTTCTATTTTAACAATATGGTCGTATTAACTACAATGGCACGTTGTTACGCATTTTGTAATATTTTATTGCTTGCAAAGTTGGATTTTTTTTATTTTTTTTATATTTTTTACTACCCACCTATGTTCTACATTGTATCTTCGGGATGTTTTTAACAAGATACGATAAAACAGTATATAGGATAAGTTAATCTTCTTTTGCTATCACACAAAGCACTGGTGTCACACATCTCTCGGGGCCACCATCCGGGGGTGATGCAAATCCTGTTAGAAGACATTGCGGGTGCCTGTCTACCTAGAGCTGTAGCTCAATAGTTTGGGTCATGACCCTCCTACTTACTAAAAAAGGAAAAAAAAAAAGAAAAAAGAAAAAACCCATCGCATCCTGTATACCAAACGCAACCCGAAGTATCGAATCACTTTGATACGTGATGCAGAAAAATAAAATAAAATAAAATAAAAAAAGTTCTTTTATCATGGTTGTCAGGCATGGCACAAACTTATAAAGGGTGGCAGGCCAATTATGGAGGGTCACCAAAACACTTAGCATCTAGCCAAAGTGTCCCTTCACTCAAGTCTTTTTCAAAAACAGTCTATTTCTAAAAGACAAAATTGGATATTCTTTTTTTCTCCATTGGGGATTTTTTACTCGTTCATCCAAAAAGATTAAACTAACTCTCTTGCCAAAATTCTTTTTTAAGATTTTTTTGAGATAATCATCGTACTAAAACCCGACAGTTGCTTTGGAACTTTTTGTTTTGATTGCACGCAACTGGCTAACAACTATAATAGTCAGCGATTAATTGCTGGTAGTTGTCCGGTCGAAGAGAACAATCAGACAATTAATGATAAGAGGGGTAGGTCATTATCATAGAAGGATGTGCCACGCTGTTTGCAATTGACAAGTTTGAAAGAAGAAATGGTCTTTTTTTTTTTTTTTTTTCTCTAGGTACAGTGGAGCATACTACTGGGACTTCGAATTTCTTGGTTCTTAACGGCATTTCAATGTGGGACTCGAGAGAATAAGTGATTTGGAGATAAATGATGGTCGGTTAGTTAGAATTGACTGTAGGTATTTTTCCGTGTGGATTCTTTAAGATGTTGGCAGGTTGGTCCTCTTGACTCATTTCTTTCATAAACGCCTATGGTTGGCGGATATATACTTTCTTTCATCTCCTTAGTTTATGATATGAGAAAAGATGGAATACAGAAATAGTGGGGAAAATGGAGTGACATGATGGTGTGTCAGTCTCACCCATTAAAATTATTAAAGTTTTTTCTTCGTTGGGAGACCAATGATGTACACATATTGTCTTTCTTATTGTACATCTTATATTTTTTGAATTTTGAGTGGACAATTTCAATTTTTTTCTCAAAAAATAAAAAATAAAAAAAATTTAATGATTCTACCTTTTTAATGTATAAGGCCCACATACCATTCCTTCTGGTCACATTATACTTATAGAATTCGAAGTTATTTTGGATCGTTGCCTGTGTATGTCCCTCCCTTCCCTTCCCTTCCGTTCTCTTTTCTTTTTCTGTTCTGAGACTACATTCACATACCAAGCCCACTGAATATATGAATGACAAGAAGGATGGCGAAAGCAATGCATTATCTTTGAAAAAATTTAAATTCATGAGAAACGAGAAAATTATTCTATTTAATAATTCCTTTTCTTTTCATAAATAATGTTTTTAATTAACTCATTAGGATCTCCATGGAGTTTCGGACTACATCATAAGAGGGTTTGTCTTTTATATTTCTTAAGTCATTCGTTCGCGCACATGATTTCTATCCTAAAGCCCAATGAACAAAAATTGATTTACGGGTGTTTAGGATGAGAATTGTGTTTTTGGGATTAATGGGCACAGAAGTGGCTTCGGCGTGTAAAATAAATACGTATAGTTTTTTCCTTTAATCCATTTGGATGTCTATAAAACCTAAAAGGTTAGAGACATATTAAAAAAATAAATAAATACAAAATTCATAAACGTATAATTATAATTATAAGTCATAACAAAGTGCATAATAATAAATAACGGTTACCCTTTAAGTGATATGGATTCATGTCCCCCTTGTCCACTGATCAGGGTCCTTATAATGGAACTCCTTCATACACCATACACAGAGATTTGAACATGGAACCCTAAGGGGAAAAAAAAAAAATGAAGAGTGAACTTGCCACAGAGAGAGAGAGAGATACAGCTGGCCGCTGGAGGTTTGACCCATTGGCCTTCCATTGCCTCCAAGTATCAGGAGAGAAAAGGAATTCGAGCATTTCAAAGGGACAGAACGAGGGTATGTCTCGATTTCAGTTCTTGCCAAGGTATTAGAAGACAACGGTTGGGGCAGATCACATCACACTTACAACTACGGTTTTAATTAGTCGACTGTGTTATTTCATTTATGGCCGCAACATTGTGCTCCATTCTCTATAATTACGGTTGCATTAATCGTAATCCCCACAAACGCCATTGCAGTATTACTCGTTATTCAAAACCTTGGTCACGATCAATTACTGTCAATTATATGAATGGTGGACATAAAATGTGGTCGTGGAAGTTACCACAGCCACATGTAGTACTGCTGCAGATTATAATTTGTAGCCAACACAAAATTGACAAATTCTTAATATGTCTCCAACAATACTCGATTAACGCATATTATTCTTAACTCCGATATTGTAGTTAATATAATTGCACAATTCACTTCTTTTTACCTAATATTATTTTATATGCGCATGACTATATTTATGTTGATTATACATTATAGTAAGTATTTGAATTTCTTGCCATTATCATACTTTTAAAATTGTTTGATTACATATTTACGGTCCTTAAATGAATATTCTCATGTCATTGGTATTATTTACAAGTTGAAAAAATCTGTATCTACTCAACACTTTGTTTCTTTCCCAACTCAATGTGTAAATATGTCTAGCATGGGATTCCAAGGAAATGAAAAGGGTTTTCCACTACTTCTTGGAACAAAAGACATCCGACCAAACCAAGAGCAAAAGAATGGTTTCATTTTCTTTCTCCTACTTCTAAAATTGTTACATGAATGTAAAGTTTCATAAGATAACCGCAAGGCATTAGTACTATTCAGATTGTCCTAACCGCCGGCAGTGCGCGAAAATAATATCTCTAAGAAAAAAGTTGGAAGACATCTTCCATTTCCATTCTTGATTCTTCGTATTGATCGAACAAGGAATGTCACCGGACACAAGTCACTCAACGGAGATGGAGAAAAAGTCAAAAAACCAAGAAGAAATCCATTTGCGGCAGCGGGAACAATAAATGCTATTGCCAATTGAAGCAACATTAGATGCAACATGATGTTCTGGGCCTCTACATCTTTCTCTTTCTCTCTTTGTAAATCGTTGGGCTCACTAAAGGTTATATTGTCCGTAAGTAAATTTCTGCAACGCTCTTATTTTGCGGTTAGAATCAGGGAAAACCTTATTGCCTTCCTGGATCTGATTGCAAGGAATACCAAGAAATTTAGTGGAACAGTTTCGCAACAGCCAAAAAAGGATAATAAAGAGTGACAGCAATGATAAAAAGTGAAGTCCATCACATAACCTACTTAGTTTACGCAAATATACTTCAGTTTGAAATGTTGAACAATTCAATATCAGAGTGATAAAAGACAAACTAACAAAGCGTAGAACATGTACAAACCTATTTGTGGTCTCCACCAATTAATCCTCAGGAGGACAAGTTTCAGCATGAGACAATATCCCGTTAAACTATGCAAAATGAAATCTTAACAAGTATTAAGGGACTCGGCTCTACGCTTAAAAAAAAATTAAAAAAAAATTGAAACAAATGCTAGACCCTAGTTGAATAAATTGTACTGCTTGATCTTAATTACTCCAAAATATAGAAAAGTAGAGGCGAGAGAACTTGTTTTCTTGGGGGGCGGGCCAGCGGGGGAGGGGGGGATTCCATAACTGTTGCATAGACACACTCTTCCCATTATCTTCTGCCCATTTGAAGGAACCATTCTTGTCCTACTTTAGACACGGCTAGTTGGTCGTATACATGAATATGTCGTTGACTATATTCATTGCTCATTCCCTTCATGTCCCGTCTTCCACAAATCATGTGGTCATTGTGGTGCCTACTGCTTTTAGGATGTTGATATTGAGAATAGCACCAGAATGTTGTCAGATTCATTATCCTCTTGTCTAATTGGAGATATAGAGAAACTAAAACAATATATCCTGCCAAAAAACCAATAGGGATACAATTCACTGACTAAAACACAAGATAAACACTAAAATAAGGTTGAGTAGTTAAGCTCCTAGTCCCACTACCGGGGGGTGAACCTAAAAATGAATTAAAACTATAAAAAATTCCTCAAGACCAAGATGATGCAATTTCTAGCAATTTAGAGTGGTCAAGAATATTTTGTTTTCTGGGAATAAAACACAGTCGGAGGAACTAATGCTTGATTTGAGAAAGAAATTAAAGCAAAACTCCTCAAGCTAACTTTGATGAGGCACACAAAGTAATTAACAAATCTAGATTGAACATGAACTTAATATGCGATCACATAAAGAGAATCATACCTGACTGAAAAAATGTGAGATGCACAGGAACAATAACCTATCAAATGAGGCCGATTGCAGAGTACATTCAAGGCATGGCCACAGCAGCAAATAAGAACCTCATCGGTTTTCAATCATCGAGTACACATTTCGCTTAGCTCCATGATCCCCAACACGCGTGCCGCTCGGAGAATTCTAACTGCAAATTACCAGACTCAAAAGCAGAATCATGTCAACTCTCTTTAATTATGAGTACTGGGCATACACTTTCAATCAACAAAAAGCCTCACTGTAAGAAGAAGAAGAAGAAGAAGAAGAAGAAGAAGAAGAAGCCAAACACTCGTGCTGCTTTCAGCATTCCAACTGCAAATTACCAGACTCAAAAGCAGCATCATCATGTCAACTCTCTTTAATTATGAGTACTTGTCATATACTTCTAATGAAGAAAAAGCCTAACAAGAAGAAGAAGAAGAAGAAGGCTAGAGGTGATGACAGAAGCATAGAGAGCACAAAGGAGTGAGATGCAGAATCCAAAAATTGCACACCATCATCTGTGCTCTCTATCTTCTGTCAAACAGCATCAGCAGTGCCTCTTCTCCCTCTCCCTCAAGTCCCCAATTCCCTATTCTCCAAATGGTATTTTTATTTTAAATAAATCTCTCCATAGCTTTTTGAGCCTTTTGATTTGATAACTAGTATAGGATTACAAAGGAGAGTTTTTTTTTTTTTTTTTTTCTCTCTTCGGACAGAAAATATTCACAGGGGATAGTTTCTTTAAAAGGAAGGGAAGCAATTTTGGAGATAAAATATAGAGACAGAGAAGACTTTGATTGGATGACCTATTAAGAGGCACCCAGCTGCCAGTATTTAAAAAGATGGGAAGCCCACAGAGTCACGATAAGGCTGTAGGGTACATAGTATTTAAGGCTGTGTCTAGGGTCATATATACGCTGCTACTGCTTCTTGTCTCCTGTACTATCTATTATCCAACCAATCCTCCCGAGATTAAAAAAAAATAATAAAAAAAAATTGTAAAAGTAATTTCACAGCACAACGGTTGTAGCCTTCTCATCAACCCTAAAACGATGCCTTCCACAACTTTACCAGGCAGGTATGCTACTTTTGACAGTCTGAGAAAAAGAAAAAAAAAAACCGTAAAAAAGGGGTTGGATTATCTTGGTGATTTGATGTGCCCTGTTCGCTAATCACTCGAAAAAGATAATGAATGGATTTTTATTTTTTACTAAAAAATTGTCATGAATTATTTATAAGAAGTATTTTTTTTTGTTTTTATAAAAAATAAAATTATATATATATATATATATATCTTTTTTTTTTTTTTCAGAATTAAAAACTGAGATTTTGCCGAGAGATAAAGTGGAAAATTTTCTTTTTGATTACCCAACATGTTAGGTTTTGAGCAGTTGAGGAATAATTGAGAGGCCATTCATAAACGCTTGCTAACCATCATTATCCCATGCATACAAATTATATATCCACTATAAGTTAGTAGTTTGGTTTGTTTTCATTTTAAAGAATTTGTGAGGTATATGTAAACCAACCTACAGATTGGAATTGATCTCTGCTGTTAGTCCCTCTCTTTTTTTTTTTTTTTCTTCTTCTTCTTCTTCGGAACATTCATAATCTCATTCTCAGGTACCGGAGGTTGAATAATTCAGCACCAAATGGTGTACCACATGACATCAATCTACGTACTCAAAACTAAATTTCATTAGCACCGATTTTCCAGCAGATTTATTTGATATGCTTCCCATGTGCATTAGGATTTCTGCAAATCTTGTGGCATCATTCTTCAAAGATATCCCCTCCTACTATCATCAGCCAGATATTCAGGTAAGTCGTTGTGATTCACGTCTTGTGACTTGTCAATAAAGTGGGTTTTCACCCCGCCAACAGATTAAAGATATACAGATAAGGCTTTCCAAGTAGTCAACACAATTTGAAAATGAAAATTCATGTATGTGGACAAATATGGTTCTGGGGAGTAAAAACTTTAATGTGACATGCTTGAAAAGGATTCCTGTAAACAGAGCCACCCCTTTGAAATGAGAACCCTGCCCTTTGAAAGGATCTATACAACCAGAATAGACGGCAGCTGATGAATTGATATTATACATTTATATTCTTTATCATTAGTTATATATTCATCTACCGAATTACTATATAAATGTAAAAACAATGATTATAATAGACAGAAATTATATTTAACGTGGGTCTGTTTGTCATCAGAAAACATGCCTCCATATATTATTTCCATTATATTTTTTATCAGCACGGTACAAAGGTTCTTGTTGTGTCTGATCTTCTTTGTGTTGGACTAAAACAGGCGTAGTTAAGGGCACATGAATAAAAAAATTAAATTATAAGATCTGTCTATCAAATCAAATATCAATTTTATTCTCGTGTCTTTGAGTCTATCCCATTTTTTGTTTGTAAATCTTTTTCCATCTCGAAAACCTTGAAGATATTTTACTTGTTTTTTTTTTTATTAAAAAAAACTTAATTAACAGTATAATATTTTATATTATTAAAATAACAAAATTTAATATAATTTATGATATTTATAAATTTTTTTATTTATAATTTTAAATTTATAAGTAAATGTAAAATTTTTAAAAGTCATTTGATATGATATTAAAATTTTATTAATTTCTATTATTTATACTTAGCACTCAACAATTTAATCCCTTCCAATCACTAGGTTTGATTTGTTAATTTAATTTTATTATATTACGTATTATTATTAAACCCAATACATATCAAAAAGACGAGTAAAAAAATATAATATTTTATATTGCTAAAGTATACAAAATTAATATAATTTATAATATTTATAAATTTTTTAACTTATAAATTTAAACTTTAAAATAAATATGAAATTATAATAAGAAGTTATTTGGCATTAATCAACCGCTAAAAATCAATTACACCTACTTGGCTCATTGTTCAAATCATGGATTTGGCATTCCTTATATATTTCTAGTGTAGAGGCAGGAATTCATTATCAGCTCACTAAATGTCCTGTGCTTGTAGACAACAAAAGAGATACTACTTAGTAGGAACTTGTGGTCCTATTGCTCAATGTTATGATGACTTTTGGTCTCCATTATGCCAAAAAAATATCAGCTATAACTAAATCCGGATGCATATAATCTACAGTTTTTGTATATATATATGCACTTATCGGTAATGAACCATAACATAATATAATAGAGAATAATTTTATGTAATTATATACCCGAGGTTGTTCTTGAAATGACGCCTCTTGGTCCCGTCAAGACCTGGATCTTTGACTCGGGCACTTTGGACCACTAGCCCATGTGTGGAGATGACCCATTTCCTCAAAGCAATTACAACTTTTAAATGTTCCAATGGGATCTATTAATATATTTCAGATTCAACTTTGTTCTATTCGAATCTGGTACACGAAGATTAAGAAGCACAACGCTACACTTCAATACCAATTTACCAAAACGAAAAAGATGGAGAAGTGTGTGGATAATCACATGGAGAAGACACGTCAAAGATGGACTTGTCGTGATTGCTACTTAGGTATTTTTGAAACGGCAGTTGATTTCAAGGCCAAGACAGCAATCCTGCGTCCGTCCATTGGCGAAATGGTACCAAGTTCTAAAAAACCAAGACAGATAGTTAGTGTCATAAACCTTTTGTATTCTCCTAGTTAGCATGAATGTTCCCTTATCATAAATTGCTGAGAGAGAGAGAGAGAGAGAGAGAGAGAGAGAGAGAGAGAGAGAGATCCTTATCCCACTTGGCAAGTTGCAGTTGTCCAAGAAGCGTTGGGAAGAAAAGGAAAGATTCAAAGCAACCACTCAACGCACATCCCTTATCCTTAATTCCGTATGCTCCGAGTCTCCTTGCCATCACCTGTCCACGTCGCACTGACTCTAAAGTGACAGAAACTTAAAATGGGGCGGTGGGTTGTTATCACATGGGTTTCCATTCGGTGAGACCATTGACACGTGTTAGAACCCCAGGTTATCCCGTTCCACTTGTAAGCGATCTGATTGGCGCATGGATAGAAAAAATCGTGGGCACCTGGCATGGGCCATGACTTTGACTTTTCCACTTTTTAAAAGTTTTGTTCTTTTTTACATGTAGTATATTATTATTATTATTTTTTGAGGACCATGAAGTATATTATCAATTTACTAGAGAGGAAGTCTGTAGATGGGATCACCTTGCCGTTTTTGGGCACTGGATATTTTTAGAGGCTTCGGAAGTGAGTTGGAACACTCTAAAAACAAGGCATCAAATAATATGGCGCGATCTGATCTAGTAACAAAATTGCTGAGATCTTAATTTCAATGATCAAGTTTTGAATCTTGATACCCGCGTACTCAAAAGAAAAATAACCTAATGACTGCAAATCATACAATTTGGATGATGTAAGATATAAAATTTTACTAGACAAAAAGAAAAAACAGAAGGGGGGTCAAATCATACTCGGTAGAGATTAAGTTTTTAGCAGCTTTTGGAAGAGCCAAGGGTTCAAATTTTTGCGCTTCAAACCCTCTAAATTTTTAATTCTGAAACACCAAATATTGTACTACACGGCATTGTGTCTCAATATATTACACATTTCAGTTGTGCTTGTTATATTGATTACCAAAAGAAATGCTTGTTATGCTATAGTTATCCCTTTAGCTATTGTACTAAAAATTATAACCAAGTTTGACGATGTTTGGGCTGGCCTACATTTCACAGTTCTCTCTCTCTGGTTTTTTTTTTTTTCTCTTTTTTTTCTTGTGAACACTTCTAATCTTATCCAACCATATCTCGATTCATCAAGCTTGGCGGATTGGATTTTGATGCAATCATTGGCCAGGTTTTAGATAAGCGTTAAACCACTCTGCATATAGATATCCATGTGTTCAATTATTATTGCAACTCTTCTTTGTTTTCACCGGAATTTGAAGGATACTTTCTTTTTTTTTTTGGTCTTGGTAGTGGGAAATGGGAATATATATATATAAAGTTTGGAAAAAAAAATTTGCTAAGAACTTTGGTTCACCCGTCAAACGAGATTTATCACCATATATACTACAGAGGTCAATCTCAATGTCTCTTTGTTTTTTATTGTCGCAATTGACTTCCATTGTAGCTTGAATTCAAGACCATCTCTTAAAACCATCGCTCAGGTTTGACGAGACAGACAAGGGAGAGGGTCGACAATTACAATGTTTGGAGCACTAGGGAGATCGCTCTACACGCTAGCTTATATCCTGAGGGACAACTGATGCAAGTTTAATTTAGTGTTGATATCTTCCCATTAATTGATTTTTTCTTTGTTTTTGAACTGCTAGGAACATACCATTCATAGCTAGCTTCTCAAAACAAGAAGCCAACCCCAAAAGCTGTACAGTTAATTGCAAAACTCTCCTAGCACATAAGTCCCTTCGTAAATCCAAAAAAAATTCCTACAAAGAAGCCCTCACCCAGAAAACTTTCAGCCCCATTTATTGATTCATTGTACTCAATACAAAATCTGATAAGTTATTAAATTTTGTTTACGATGAATTCGTCAGAAAAGGACTAAAAATTAGATGAAATATTGAAAATAATGATGTACAAAGCGGGAGACAAAAAAAAAAAATAATTTTGCGGTTTGGCTAGAAACATTGATCCCAGTTACCCCCGAACGCATGCCTCTAAAATTCTCTAGTGAGTTGTAGTTATTTTTATTTTTCATTGTTATTGTATTACAATCCATACATGCTGCGCAATAATTCGGTCGGAAACAAATTTCAATGATTCTAAGAAGACTATTCAGGGCAATATTTTCTAAAGAGACTATCGGACACCATTCATTCTATTCCATGATAAAAACAAAAAGGGCATTCCAGCATTTATCTTGTAGAGTTCAAATCCAAATCGTAATTAAAATGAAGAAGATAAGATTTATAAGGAAGAGTGGTATCTCCTGACAAACTAAACAAAAATTAAAACAAATACAAATAGACTAGCTTGCTTTTTAGAGTCAGTAAATTTGAGGAATGTGTTATTTGATATATATATATATATATATATATATAAAAGCACACAATCCTTTTTATATTTTATTACAAGAGAGACCAAAAAGTCAGAAAAGGAGAACAAAATCACTTAAAATTAAACTCAAAATTGAGAAGTTTTAATAAAAATGTTCCAGCCAATTATAATAGGAACCCAAGACACAATTCTTGATCTTTCCATGCATTAGAATCACAGCACACGCAGACGCGATTATAACATCAATTTCCTGAAGGTACTCGAGGACGTCGCCGCCAATGGTCCATGCTGTTCGTAACTGGTGGAGGTGGTGGGCTTGGCGTTGGTCTGCTGCCCAGTTTTCTGGGGCTCACCTCTGTAATCAACCCAAAATGAAACATTCAGTTCGCCGATGAACACTATGATGGGACATAGTATATCTATCGTTACTTTCAACTAAAACATTTTTTTTTTTTTAATGCATCGGATCGATTTTAGTAAGAAAATATAAGAGTAGTAGAGTACAATCTTAATAAATTAAAGTTGCTAGTCGAAACAAAGACTCCAAAACATTTAATTCATGCTTTTATAAGTTCGAACACACTTTTTTTTCTTTTTTCAAGGGATTAATCTAAATATGACACTACAGTGCATAGGTGTACAACCAAACATGCTTTTTTTAACTTTTTCCCGTTCGTGGAATTTAAAGGGGAAAAAAAAAAAAAACTTGCCTACCAAACTAGACATACTTCGAATGGCTTCAGCAAGGTACAAACATGAGTATTTCAAGAAAAGCCACCAAGGTAATGAATCCACTGAGGAACAAACAGGTTGTAGAATATACTATCCCGAACTAGCCTCTGTCGTCTGGACGATTATGTTGGAAGCCATCAACAAGATTATGGTAAGGAACAGGGAAGCTTGAGATGTTTTGATACTCATTGTTTTTGGATGAAAATAAGGGTGTGAATTCTAGCTTTTCTCCCCTCTAGATCGATGGCTTCATTGACATACACGGCTTGGACTTCTTCCTGCAGAAGTAACGCCATTTTTGGTTTTTGGTGATGAAAGTCGTACCTAATCAGTCGACTTTCTATTCAATATAGTTTATTGTGGACTTGTCAAATTTATTTTAAGAAGGCATCAATGTATGAAGTCTTCTTTGGGGCGGGCTTACCAACCTAAATAATCGCCTGTACTTTTCATAAAAAGTGAAAAACACAAAGCAAGCCATCCCGGAAAGAAATAAATGAATTCCAAAGATTTTGAACAAATCCAAAGAAGGTTTTCTTGTGTGTTCATCACAAAATATTTCTAGATCCCAATTCACTGAATTCCGGGTAGCCGCCAAGATTATACTCAATTCAATATTCTAACGAACTACAACGATAAATATTAGATAAAATGTCCAAAATAATGAAGCAAAGTACCCAAAGACAGAGATTAAGAGTTTCAATCATTACGATAGAACTTGTAAGAAAGCAGAGAACCGTCACATATCATGTGGTTTATAGCCTAATGGCTCTTTTGGAGTACTAAAAAAATATAAAGTAAAAAAAAAATTAAAAAAAAAAAAACAAAAAGAAATCGTGGTTCAACGATAACATTTTGTATCCATGGACGCCCCATCTCTGAGATGTTATATCTCTCTCAAACATACTCATGGTAACTTCTGTTTTTTTTTTTTCTCTTTATAATTGTGCTATAGCATTCAACCTGAGCTTTTGCAATAATACGAAGGAAAATAAATTATCAACAGAGTGGTAGCCCAAGTTGCTATTGCCTAATAGTCCATAGAATTTGAGAACTTGATGAAATGCCAATGCTTCCACACAGTGGAAGCACACACACACAGAGATGGGCCAATATAAGGTCAGTCGACTAGAGCTGTCGAAGGAGGCCTAACAGGTGGAAAATCGGGTGGAAAAAAGGCCATGCTGCCTGCTTGGAGCCGGTGGAGGCGGTGGGCTTGGCAGAGGCCTGCCGCGTAGTCTTCTCAGTCTCCCTTCTGCAATGAGTGAGCGCCAAACAACCTAAAAACATTCTTCGGGTTTTTGGTGGATATCATGGAGGGAAACATTCTTACGTTGATAGCCCAACATAAAAACATGTCAAAACTTTCAGCCTTTTGAGTTTCCCAGCCCTTAGTTTTTCAAACAACCAATTTTCATTAGTAAGTATTTTTCAATCTTTACATTTATTTAAAAAAAAAAACTAAAAATCAAAAATAAAGAGTGAGTTCATGTTTATATTAACTATACATTCATTGTTTTAAGATGAAGAGAGTTTGAGATAAAAGTAAAACACTCCAAAATAGTCCAAAATGATCAAAGAACTACACCACATGAAAGCCTTTCGTCATGAACTTACTCTCTCTCTCTCTCTCTCTCTGATAAGTCAAGATCAATTTCAAATGAACATGTTTAGAAGTGTAAGAAGCACCCTTCGTGGGATCTCTTCAAATACAAGATATGTGCATTTACAAGAAAGTAATTCGGCTTTTTTTTTTTTTTTTTTTTTTTTCAAAGGAAGCAAATTATAGCAACATAATGTGCAATCAATCATGCCTTTTCACTTTATTTATAGAACTGAGAAAACCATTTTATTAACAAATTAATCGCTTCTGCAAACTGACTTTTCTATTTTCATTCCGTTAGTATAAAATCGAATTATGCCGGCCAAAAAAAGGCTTCTGCAACTGCGAGCCAGAGACATAGGAATTACAAGAAAGGAAACGAGATAAATGTTATTCCAGTGAGGCACAAGTTGCATATATACGAACCTGAATTAGCCTCTGTCGCCTGGACGATAATAGTGGAAGCAGTCAACATGATTACTGTAAGGTATTTGGAGGAGGCTTGGGATATGTTATTCATTGTTATTCTTGGATGAAACCAAAGGGATTGATGAATGCTGGTTTTCTTCCCTGATCACTTCATTAGCATACTCGATGCATGCTGTAGAGTGAAGATATATATAAATGATTGATCACTAGGCTGACTTGGTACCAATGGGGGAAGCACATTCCGGGGCTCCTTGCGGCGTAAGATATGCGTTAATTATTTATGTTTTTATTTTCTTTCTGAGCAAAGTCCTGTGCCTAATCCACCAACTTTGTGTTACACGAACACGTATTACATCGCATTATTATAATTATCAGTTGTATTTTTTTCGCAGTAATTTGATATATAATAATAAATAATAATAAAAACTACAAATATGTAATTAATGGTTATAATGTCATTATTTCATCTCAATCTGTTCCACGTCAAGTTTAACGAATCTCCGATAAAAACAACTTCATTTGCGTATGGCCAGGGATGCAGGAGGACGAGTGACTTCTGTATTTGCATGTAGTCACACTTTCGCGGGATTTTTCCTTTTTTTTTTTCTTTCTTAAGAACAAGTCGAAGGAGTCATGCGGAATACTCACTCACCATTCATCAACCACAAGTGCATATAAAATCATGGGTTTACTGGATCTTAATAAAAAACAAATCCCGAGTGAGAAAAATATTAGACAACACTTAAAAAAATATTTCCACCAACGGCAAGGATATATTAAGTTCATAGTCTAGCGAACTAGCTCTTTTATCTGGGGGTGTATTTAACCTGTCTATTTCTCTATTTGTGTTTTCTTATTTAATTACTTTCTATTTTCGACTTATCAGTTTTTTTTGTAATACATTTCACTTATCAATTATATATATATATAATATTCAGCCTCGATAAACCCACCAAAATTCTAATTTGAAAAAGCCCCTTATAAGTGTCATGCAATACAAGTACCTACAGATTAAAGACGATCCACTTTTATATATCCAGATCAAATAGGTGGACCTTAAAACAATAAATGAAACCCTTATCAGGGGTTCGGTGTTGAAAATTTTAGCTATTAAGGCCCCACAGACTCCATTTTTCCTTCTCAAATTAATGTCTTCTGCTGCCATTTTGGTTGAAGAAAAACGCGTGGACAGATAATTGAATGCTGAAAACAAACAAAAAAATCTCTTGAGAATTAATTATATCAAACTGACCTTTTACATCATCATGGTCCCTACAACAAACAAGAATCTGGAAATATCTCCCTCGTCCTTGTTGAGTAGCTTGGCAGTGATGCAAACCAAAATTTAAATATGTTCTAATCCCCGTGGCCTAATTGGCAAAATAAGTGTTCTATCCAAATCTCCTAATTAGGTCATAATGTATTGGTCTTTGTGCATTCTCTAATATCGGCACGGCTGATATATATATATATATTTATTATTATTATTATTATTATTATTATTTTGTTCACAAGGACTAAAAATTGAATTTAGATGTTAAATTAAAAGTTAAGCTAACTTTATCATTATATCGTGTGTTCAGTAATAAAAATTTATATCAACTAATAACTGCAATGTCAAGAAAAAATAAAAAACACAACTCAAATCCGTTCGTCTGCCATGTATAGCTGGATGCGTGTCCTCAACCGCGGCTCATGGACTGGTCTATCAACTTTTATGGCATGGTTTTTAATTGATTTAGTCCATTCTCCAAGATCTGGACAAGCATTATATTATGGTGTTCCCCTAAATACCTCAATGACCTCTGTGTAGTAATATTCTTGGCTTTATGTAAACTGGTAAGGTTATATAAAATAAAATAAAATAAAAAAAAGAGGGTGCACGACTAGGAATTATTTTGAGCATAATTTATAAAATTTTAGCATAATGTTCCAATAAAAAAAAGTTCCATAAAACTAGCTAATTATTAGCTTACGTCATTGCTGGAATGCTTCGTGTATGGCATAATGGGTTTTTTTTTTTTCTTTTCTTTTTGATAGGTTAGTGTTAAATTAACATATGGTAAGCACATTTTCCATTTACCCTTTTTTTATTATTTATTTTCAATTGGTTATGACTAACACTTAAACTCAAAACTTTCGGCTAGAGAGAGTACTCCAGTACCATTTAACATCTTTGATTCTTTTACTAAAAATGAAATCGTGCAAGCATGAGTTTTTGAGGTTTTGACCATAAGAAAAATGGCAGAACTGAACGAAGGATAAGCATTGGAAATATCGAGGCTCACAATACATATCATAAATCTATAAACTTAGTGATTTTAGAAAACTTCTTCCAAGTTTGCCAATCAATTCGTGTCACATCAAGATCTCATCCATAAATTTAGGCCTGTGTAACCAGCTTGTTTTGAAGGCAAAAGGCAACCGGAAGAAGCCTTTGGATTGGACATATTCCCCTTGAACAAGAAGTTATCACCATTGTTCAAGTATGGCAAACGTCCAGCAAAACAAAGCATCATCCAAACATAAGCATCTCTAAACCTTCTCAAGAAATTGATGGGCAATGTAGTTTTGGGTCGCAGTTTTGGCACTCTAATCTTCCTGTACCTCCTCTGGCCTCCAGCTCTCACCCTTTTCTTGCCATTCAGCCTCTGATATAGTCTTCTTCTTCTGCCCCTCTTCAGGTTTGCACAAAATGTAGTAATCCATGACTCCATACTGGTTAAAGAGAGCGAGTTATATGTGACCAAAGGCAAAAATAGGTGACTTTCAAGCACCATGCACGTGGGAGGACATAGCTAACTACTAGCACACATGCTTAAACGGAAAGTATAGAGAGTCGAAGCTCGTATGAACAAGGAGACAAAGATATATTATTGAGTGAATTGCCTTAAAATGGGGCAAGCAAAGGTGAGCAGGCGATGCATGTAGCATATGAGTTCTAACTTTTATAAAGGGAAGGCATCGACAAAAGATTAAAGGACTTGAAAGCCAAGCAATTTATGAATTGGCTTTATTGCTTGGTAACAGTTAACAGCCAACTGCTTTTGCAGGTTGCAGTTTGGTTTGGTGTGTGTTGTAAAGACAACCGGACAGGTCACAGTCGTCGAGAAACGAATTTTTAATGGTAATGTTGTACATGCTAACAATTCTCACTTATATAAGTCTCATGGACACCAAAAGCATCAACTGGAATTACACAGCATTATAAGCGAATCTGACAAATGTCTTCAGCATCCAACTCTTACAAAATCATTGTATAAATAGTCATCGCTCGCAATTAAGAAAAATCTAAAGACAAAAAGAAATTTCGTTAGGAACACTAGGAAAACAATAGAAGATTATTGTGTCTCAAAGTCAGGAAACTAAAAATAATTAGAAATATACATCTTATTTTAATCCATTTCTTTTCTGAACTAATACTAGTCAGAGAATTAAAAGATGCACAGATGAAAATAATGCCTTGCCTTCAGAGTGCTCTCTACTTTTGTTACCTGATAATGCTGAACTACAAAATGGGCTTGCCTTCTGTTGCTTCCAGGCCCACCTAAAAGGCTAAACCTGAAAAAGGCAGGAACTGGTCTTAAGTATGTTTATGAACTCAACATTCTCCGTGTGTATAATTGTGCATTTAGGCACTGTCCTCTGGCACCACATCAACTAATTAAGAATCCTATATTAATTCCAAGAACACAAATACAATCCTTTTCTTTTGGCTTTCTTTATCGAGGTAGCATTGTCATGGCTGGTCTTTAGGTACAGACTGAGTGCAATTATTTGAGTGTCTACCATTCTCTTAGTGTCATGCATGGTAGAAACTAATGTTCATGAGAGAACATTTTCCTAGTCCTTAAAGCAGCCTTAACCCACTAGAGAATAGAGTAGGCACTCCCAAATAAAGACATTGGAAGTGCCTACCATTTCAAAGTAGTGACTCTATCTTCATGCTATCATGTGCTAAGCTCCACACCATCTGGACTCGTGACCATATTGACTACCAGGATGCCGGTTAAACAGGCCATGAATCTAAAACCTTTTTGAAAAAGCTTTAAATTCCATGGCCCAACATGTGGTTGTGCCAGAAGTTTGCTTGGAACAAAGAACACCATTGTACTTTAAACGAAACTAGGACTGGTATGCATCAAACCAGCTGCACTGTACTGCTAAAATAAACGAAAACTTAAGGGAGGCTCAATGCCAGGATTGACACTCTCAAGAACACGAACCAATGACAGAGAGGATTAACGTGACAAACAGTGCATTATGGCTTAGTTAATTTTATTACTTACCGCATTGTTCGCAGAGTCTGCCTTTGGGTTCCGCTTTTCTCATACAGTATTCTCGCATCCCGAGGGTATGCAGAGTGCACAATTCTTAGAAAAAAGAGGCTTTGCTTTCATAATCTGCCACTTAAAGGAGAGTTATAATCACCCACAAGTATCCGAAACATTTTATTCGATTATTTAGTGCTATTCAAGCAAAGTCCAAGATGCATAGTCTTTGGTTGATGCACCTAATGAAGATTGGTAGAATCTTGTGGTGAAAAGCATTTCCAAAATTGTGATTTCACAGTTACTGTTTTCCAGTAACTAAGTTGGTGTTCAAGTCAAATCTTCTAGTTAGCTTCTTAATTGGTTTTTAATTCCTTGTTGTAAACATTTTATGGGGCAAGTATGGAACTCCATTTGCGCATTTCCTTTCCGGCAAGTAATCTTCTAATTCTGAAAAAATTGAGGCTGCTTGTAATTTTGGTTTAACTACTTTTGTAAACAAGTAGAAGCTTATAGGTATAGTGTCATTGTACTCATGTAACTATCACTTTGTAACTACATCATATAAAAGTGAAATATATACATCAAGGAGTGGTTTTTTGGTCCTATTCTTCCTCTTTTTGTTTTTCTGCTCCAAAAGTATCTGAAATATCAAAAACGTTGTTCCTGCAGCAGCCTTATTATTCCTTCACTTTGTGACCCTTATTTGTAATCTTTGCTATCATTGGGCCTATGCAGAATACACCTTGTAAACCAGTTGTGCAAATCAATTCCAACAAGGCTTTCACCTGAATGAACAAACTAAGAATGGATAGTTCGCTGTACATTGAACTAATATGGCCCTACAACATTCTTCATTTTACGAACAATAGTTGTATTTAACAGAGAGGGAGCTAATTAAAGTTGTTTGTCATGGATCTTCGGACATCATAAAAATATATTCTAGCCCATAGTCTTATACCATCCAAAAGCCGGTTAGAGGAGGTGGGCATCAAGTTCTAACCTCCCCTGCACACGACTTTATGATTTTTTTTTCTTTAATTGTGTTGAAACACATGTTATATGCAACACCAGAAAATCATACTCTTTCTCCCATCTAACTGTAACTTAAAACGGACTGAAGTACAAGATGAAGAAACAAAATTTAGATTCTTGTGATAGGAGTTTAATATAATAAAGTGCTTCTCCAATCTTTGGAAGGCAGGTGTCATGGGAACTATGCCCTTCATGGAACATAGAAATTGCGTCTCCCACAAGTAAATTTAGAGTAACAAGGGGGAAAGAAAATCAGATTCACTCTCAAAGTTCAAGGAAAACAAAAGATCCCACCATTCTTGGATACATCACCACTCCCTCCCCTTCCCAACTCTATCACCAGTGCTAGTTTTACTAATCCCACCACCATTCAACTGAACTACCCTGACTCTATTGAATCCTCTCCAAGGTCCCAACCCGGCAACACGTTTAACAGACCCTCCCGCCCATCCCAGGTGCCAAGCTACACCTGATGTGCAGCTATGGAGGCCATATAATCCCCTGACCCCACAACAGGTCTCTCTGCTACATAGGAGGGGAAACGAGGATTCTAGCCATGGATCGCCACTCCTCTCTTTCATCTTTCTTCTCTTGCATTTCCCGGACTCTCTTCAATGGCCGGCCTTTCACTCTCATGTACCGGCTCCCCAGTGAAGACCTTGACTCCCGAGCTTCTGTAACCATGGATGAAGACCTTGACAAACTTGTTGAAGAATATGAACCAATAACTGCATCATCTCCAGCTTTGGCCCCTGCCTATATCATCTTATTCCTTTTCTTTAACAAGCATGAAACTGCAGCCTCCATGGGATCACTTCTTGACGATGCTTAGTCTGAGACATCGTTTGTTGACGTGCTTAATGGCACTGGACAATTAGTTCCAAGAAACCTCTCAGATTCTGCAAGTATGGACAGTTGCTTTGTCAATCTTGACAATGATCTTGACTTGGAGGTGCAGCTAGATGATGAGGTAAAAGGTAAATAGGCAGATAATAAGCAAGCAGACAGTGCAGTACCACTACAAGATGTGAATGCTACATTGCATGATACCAGTTATTCTTCTTCTTTCCCTTCTATGGCAAACTTTCCACCTATTCAGGTCCATTTAGAGGATCAGAAACTCTGAGTTGACGAGCAATTTGCACATTTGAGCTTTGCACAAGTTGTGCAGAAGTAAGATGATAGGCATGGCCTTATTTTGTCTGCTGCTCTGCCTCTGCTACCTATAGCAATAGCTGCACCTGGGACTATGGCATCAATTCATCCTGCAGGTGGTTCTAGTGAGCTCTTGAGTCAAGTCTTATCAGATGATGAGAGATCAGATCAGAGTGTGCCAGTTACTTTTGGCAAACCTCCACAATTACCACTGCCAATACAGTAAGTGCAACAAAGAGCTGGTGGCTGCTACAATCTGCCTTCACCTGATCCAGTTGCCAGGTATCATTCAAACTGCATGTGTTTCCTCGATGGTAGTCACATGCCATTTGAAACACTGTTTATCCTCTTTAACCTAAAAAAAAAAAAAAAGTGTTTATATGGTTGATCATTCTCTTATAGAAAAGATTGAAGTCAACTGTGGTGCTGCCATTTTGCAAACCTTGGAAAACAAGATACTGTTTTGGTTCGAACTGACTATCAAAGTTTGAAATTCAGTTATGACAGTTGAGGAACAAATGGTGGAGTTGTTGTTTGTGTCTTGGCACTTGCTGATTCAAGCTCCAGCAGCCTTAGTTTCATTTTCAAATTTAACTTTGCCTCTTGTTAAAGTTAACAATCATTGTATATTAGTTTTACTTTTGATGATTGTACCTTTTTCAATTTGTAAAACGTCTGCAAGATTGTAACGGCTCTTTATTTGAATTTTGTAACTTGAAAACTTCATATATAATGAAGTTAGAGTGCAATGAAAGGCATCCAAGCCATCTTTTCTGACATCATCAGCTTCTTCTCTTTCTCTGGTTCTGTTTTTGCTGCCAGTGTTGTATTTTCTTGCTGTTACAAAAACAGCAAGGAACTCCAGTAAGCTTTAGCTCAGAAAAAACCGACAAAGATCTCTAAATAACAAGGAAAGATTTCAAGGAGTAAAAAGAATGAGGTGAAACTTGCTGCAATTACTACAATATGAATCCTAAAAAGGCTGTCGAAATCCATATTATTGGCACAGATAGGAAGTAGAAATTGCCCATTTCCTGCCAAATTCAATTTTATATATGGGTTCGTGTTTCTGACTAATGATCAAATTATAATGCAGTGAAACTGGTAGAATTGCATCTACAAACTCTCTCTCAAAGCCCACTTTGTATCAGGATCAAGTTCATGCTGCACCCAGAGGGGATAGCAGTATTGTGCCCAAGTGCGCCTATAAAAGCCCCTATGATCCGCATGCGTGCGTGCATGCCACTCTCCATGGTGTCTTCTTTGAGCCAACTAGTTATATGCCATTTGTCCCAACTTATAAGCCCTTTAAAAGCCTTGTTTCTTTTCCTTGTAGGACTTTGTCCCTCTCTTTTCTTAGTCCCCTTTTGAAAATACAACATGGGGCTCCTGCTAGCTCTGATATAAATGCTGATGTTTCAGTATCAAGCTCTCACAGTAAAGTACAACAACTTCAAGATTCCGGGTACACATTGCCTCTACAGGTGGATCAGCAGCCAACACAACAATTCATTCATGGTAGCACACATTTTGTGCCCCACCCCGCCTCAACTCTAGTGCCAATGTCATCTTACGACCCGATTTATGCTCCTCCATCACAGAAACAGCCTCATCAACCAATCGACTTATTGTTATGACACTCATCAGCACCAATATCCAAAAGCTGCACATGGACATGTATATTACACTCATCAGCACCAACCTGCTGCCACGTTGCCTCCTCAGTACCAAACTATGACCCCTGCTGCAGCTGTAGCACTGCCAGATGCTTCAAAGCAGCTTCCAAAAAGCAACAGCGTGCAGCAGATTGCAACCCCACAGCCACAGGCACCCTAATAATTGATAAGCAAAACAGTTCTGATGGAGTGGATTTGGTGGTTGTTCCTCTTCTTTTACATTGCAGTGATGGATATATGTAACATAGAAAATAAGATGATACCCGATCTTCTTTTTGATATTGTTCTTCTTTCATCTGGATATCATTTGACGAAAAGTCACCATATAGTTAGTACTTCTGATTGTTTATTTTAAAAATAAGATATATCCATTTAATAAGTCTCTGAATTAATTGTTTAATTTGTCACCTTTTTGTGAAGCAAATCGTGCAGAATCTGATACCATTAATTAACTTCGGCCTTGGCCCTTCGGGGAGAAAGTTTGAACTCAGAATCTTAGTACCAACATGCGACTATTGGTCACTGCCAATCAGCCGTGTACACTCTTCAAGCATAGAATGGTAGATAGAGTAAAAACAATCACCAGGCAACCAGACCAGTCCTTGGTTGTCCACCTTCTCACTCTCTCCCTCACTTCATCTTCTTCTTAACTTGTTACTGATCATCAATAAATTATTTGATTACAAGAGGGAATATGTAAATATTAAAAAAATATGTAATATGAGATAGTTTCATTAATTATTGTCTGAATAAATAATTTGCAATCCTTTTAATTAGAAACAAAAGTGGTCAACAACAGCTCTGTCTGAACTTTGAATCTTTCTATATTGAACACTCTCACACACCAATGCTTCGGTGCTCCACTCTCATCTCCAATGGCCACCTCCACTTCCTCTTTTCTTTCATTTTCTCATCTCCTATGTCTACAACCGTCCACAAAATCCAGGCAACTCTTTCTCTTTCTCTCTGAGAATGCACGCACAAACACACACATAAAATTTCGGGCGTTGTACTTTCCAAGTTCTAGTGGAGAGAAGGAGGGGGCCAAAGTTATTTTGGTGCTCGGAAGGTAATCGGAGGCTAATGCCACTAATACTGATTTGTTGCATTTGTATGGTCCGATGTTGATGGAGCAGAACAAATTGCTTTATAATATGGCAAAACGGGTTCGAGACATTTGAAGAGATGGAGGGCCCTGTCAAGAATGATCCCCATTTGGCACCGTAAGTTCTAGCCGTTGTTTTGTGAATGAATGGGTTTAATATGTTCATTTCTCCTTTTTGTTCAAATTGGAAGACAGATACTTTCGAGTTGTGTACCATGTAAATGGATGAGCTTGTAGTTGTGGAATGATGTTGAATGCATATCAATGAATTCCTTCTCATTGCTCATGTGAATTCGATGCTCATTTGAGGCATTCTCTGCAAAAGTTTCAATGCGGAGATGTTAAAAAACACATGATAGAATTTAGCCTGAGACTTCAACAGCACCTGATATTGGCTGTTGAATGATAATCACCGTGCATACCTATTTCAAGAAGGGTGTTTTTGCTGTTAAATTAATTAACACGAGTGCGGCTCATGTTATTTAAAGTATGAACCAAGGTTTGATATGATATCGGTTGCACATATGTTAATTTAGGTTATCGGGTTTAAAATTCCTCAACTTTAACTGTTCAACTATAATTGTTATTGAAAAAAATAACTGTTACAAAAAAAAAAATTAAACTTCATCAAAAAAAAAAATTTCTAATTAAAAATAATTCTCTTAAAAAAAAGTAACTATTTGTTATTACGGTCTTTTTTTTTTTAAATAAAAAATAGTGAAAGAAAGAGTAGGAGAAAAGAAAAAAAATTTTCAAAAATAAATCTGAAAAAGATTTTTACTTCTGTAATAAAATCTCAAAATTATGAAAAATAATACGTCAATTTTATTACAATTTGTGTATTAATATTTACATAAATATCTTATAAAAATATAAATTTTTATTAAAAAAAATTTTAGAAAAGTCAAATCCCCGTATTGTGGGAGCCGGAAGAGATGGAAGGATTTGATTCCACTGTCTAATTATCCACTCTTGTTGATGTTGGAAAATAAAAGGGGAGCAAATAATGGAAAAAAGACTCATAACTCAAAGCATTTAAGTGTTTTCTTTTTCTCTCTCTTTTTTGGTAAGAAATAATGTCAAAGGCCAACAAAAAATGTTGCTTGCTCCTACCTTCAAAAATTGTTCACTCATTTTAACCGTCATTTGCTCTCGTTGCTACAGCTTCTGTGTTCAGTTCCAATGAGAATTCATGATTCGGAAGACAGAATGTACAGCGTCTTGGAGGGCAGATTTCTACTTTTTTTTTTTTTTTTATGCCGTTTACGCTGCCGAAAATAGAAGCATTTGAGTCCCAGAAGGATCATTTTGTTGTCTAGAAGGAGGGTACAGTGTAGTGACGTTCCGTGTTTAATGAGTTGCCTAAAGATCTCCCCCAACCAACATTTTCACGTAATTGGGACTAAATTGTCTGCTTGATTGGTTGGACAAAGCTGTCAGGCGCGGTTTTTCTTTTTATGATCACCAGTTATCAAAACTATAATTACCTCCAAATTCAGATGCTCTGGGTAACAGCTAAATGCCTTGCTATTTGATATGCTTAACTAGGAGATTATTGAAGGTCGAAACATTTGACTGTTGGGTGTTTGGTGCAGATTTTGGGAGCTTTTGTTAGCCTAAGAATTCCCAAAAGGCAAAAGCTGAAATTTTAGTGTTCGGCTACAAATTATGTGGAGATTTTGGAGGCTTTTCATAGTCCATGGTTACTCCTATTTCCAACATCTCTCATTTCAATTCATCCAATTATTATTATCATTATTATTATCATTTTTTAATTCTAAGCATACACCATTCTTCCTCAAGCCTCATATGTTTCTTTGAACCGCGAGAATTTTAGGACAAGAATCAATGAACTACATGTTCGAATTGCCACTAATTTAATGACAATGAGAAATCAATCGGATTTTTTGTTCTAAATCAACAATCATTTGCGGATGCGCTGTGTGGGATCTTCCTCTCATATAATTTGGTGCACGTGCACATAGGCTTCTAATGTTGAGGGGAAGAGGAAGCCGAGAGGGTGGTGGGGACTGACGGGTCCTAGAGAATGGCCTGAGATATGCTAGAAAATTATTGAATCGGTAATGTTTTATTTTATGACATTGTTGTGTTTATCTCATTATCCATTTCTATTCAATGCCACGCCCACCATGCCAAGTAACTGGGAAGTAGGAGGACCAAAACATTACCCAAAAGCCTTGTCAAAAACGTGAAGATTTCAAAACGTGACGTGCAAGACACCCCCATCTCCCTTTTTTTTTTTTTTTCTTCTCTGCCTTGCCTTTCAATTCACAATCAAAAGGTTTAGATTTTTTCTTTTTTCTTTCTCTGATTTCATTTTCACCTCCCGATATGGCTCAATTTGTCGGCCCTTCTGAGATTTAAAAAAATAGAATAAAAATTGCTGGTTCCTCACTCGATGCAACCGACGAAGAATGTTAGGTCCCACCCGATACTTCCTAACTCTTTTTTTTTTTTAATCTTTTTTCATAATTATTGTGGTCATGATTTATAATTTGTTATTGTAATATAAAGTTAATTTGGTAGCTCAAGGGTACACATTAAAAAAGAAACATTTTTGAAAAATAACATGTATCACAATAAATAATATAATAAAATATTATTATATATTATTTTTTTATATTATTTATTGTCAGAAGTGTTACTTTAAAAAAAAAAGAAAAAAGAAAATATTATTCAACGCGAACGTTACTGAATAATCCGCTTAGAATTTCTGATAATATAATTAACTGGCGGGCCAGAATAAATGTCATCGTCAACAGTCAACATCTGACAACACCGCCCCGCCTGCTACCCTTCCCGCTATAATAACAACGGTAGCTAGACAATGGCAGACAATAGCAACAGAAAAGAACAGAACGACAATGGCAGCTATCCGCTTGGATATTCCCAGCCCGACCCGGTTCGCCAGCCCCCTCGTTGCCAACCCGGTTACGAGAAGCCGGTCTTTTCAGGTGGCCTCGACCAGAGTGGGAGTGAAGGGAAATGCAGAGAAGAGTGCGAGGAAGCCGGAAATATGTACGGCCGACGAGCTCCATTACGTCGACGTTTCGAATTCTGAGTGGAAGCTCGCTCTGTGGCGCTACTTGCCTTCTCCTAAGGTATTGTCAATATTTGAACTTTTTCTTTCTTTTTTCTTTTTTTTTTATTTTTAACATTTTAGATTACAACTTTTGATATTGAGTTAAAAAAAAAAAAAAAAAAAAAAAACAGTGATATGGGGTTGTCCTTGACAGGCGCAGAAAAGGAACCATCCACTGCTGGTATTGCCAGGACTTGCAACCAATGCAATTGGATATGATCTCTCTCCTGGGGTGATTTTTCTTTTCTTGCTTTTCAGTAAAATAACTTTTATTGTTATACTAAGGCTTCCTTTGGTTATATTTACTATTCACACGGTTAATTTCTTTGCTCAATATTGTGCTATGTCAACTATTCATTTCGGTGGTTGTTTTGAAGTTTGATTTCATGGTACGATTAGTGTTTGTGTTGGGGGTGTTTTGAACTCTTTGTGAACTGCAGTGTGTGTGCTAATTTGTCTATGTCGATTGAGATTGTTGCATTTTTCGACTAGTTGACCTTGGCTGCAAATTTTTTGAGTAAGAAAATATTTTGGATTCGAGGATTTTTGCCAATTCTTGGATGCAATGCAAAATTTTCTTTGAGAGAAATGATATGCAAATTGCTGGATCACAGTTTTAGAGGTTTTCTCAAGTAAACCCTGTCCGCCATCATATGTTCATGTATCTAACTTAGGAATGAAGCTGATTTTGTGTAAACTTTGCATGCCAAGCAGAAATGTCACAGGTTTAATTGTTGGATCTGTGACTAAGTTAGTGGAATGTGCATGTCTACTTAGGAGTATCTTCCCCCTCAGTAGGCACCACTCTCTATGCTCCTTCTTGCCTTTTGCAGTGTGTCCCATGGGTAACATTCATGGAAAAGTCCCACTGTCTATGTGACAGGAAGGGCGTATGCCCACCAAGCGTATTAGATGTGACTTTCCCTTTATTGTTGACTTTGCGGACAGAAAGTTTTATGGTTGACTTTTGCTACCTGGCTGTGATTTAATCTTCTAAACCAAGACTACCTTTCCTGTTTCTAAGCTATTTACTAATGCATGCTTCTGCTCAGTCCTCGTTTGCACGCTTCATGTCCAGCCAAGGATTTGATACATGGATTCTTGAACTTCGAGGAATTGGGCTGAGTGCTCTTGGAATTGATTCAAAATCTAACAATCCTCAATCAAAGCTGTTGGAAACTTTTCTGCATTTGTCTGAAAGATTCTCAAGCTACTTAGATGAAGGTTTGTCCAAGTAGCTGAACTATATCTTTTAGCGATGTGTATGGGGTCTTGGCAGTATGAAAAGATAAATTAACGACTGTTTTATGCCAGCAGGTCAACACTATGCCATTGCAAGCCTAGGTCGGGATATCAGTCGAAAGTTCATGAATATTATTAAAGAAAGTCAACTATCCTTCAAACCACCATTTTATGATTTGAACAAGCATTTATCTACTCAACTAGAAGATTTTCTTGAACAATTTGAACTTTTTGTAAAGTCTGATTGGGACTTTGACCACTATTTGGAAGAGGATATGCCTGCAGCGGTGAGGTGACAATTCTTCTATATAAATAAGTTAATAGTCCACTTAGTCCTTCTTACTATTATATTTACATTCATTGTTGTAGAAATCCTTACATTTTTGGAAGATGTATAAGCCAATATTTAATACAAAACCGGAGATTTTGTTTAATGATATTCCAATTTTGTTGTATCGTCTCAGATTGAGTACATAAGGAGCCAATGCAAACCGCAGGATGGGAAGTTGCTTGCAATTGGGCACTCCATGGGGGGCATTCTGCTGTATGCAATGCTGTCACAATGTTGTAAGAATCCATTCTAGACTTTTTCCATGCTCAAAACCATTGGAAAATTCTATGATCAGGATCATGTGATTGATTTTATGTTTAGCATGAGATTTACCATTATATTTTCATATTTTACTTGATCGTTTCTTTTGTGTTTCTGGGTTCCACCTTCATGTGATATGCCCATAGAAATTGGAATTTTCTATAGTGATTTTATGGCTGAAATTAAGACCAAATCCCACTGTCTAGTAATTAATCAGAGTTTTAATTAAAAATGATTGTCTAATTGGTCCAGTTGTGGTTTCATTAATCTCCATAAGAAAGTCAAAGGAAGTGAACAAAAGAAGTGACTGAATGTATATATCTGCAGGTTTTTAAGTTGATTTTCTGTTCTAGGAGTGTTATCTTTGTTGAGAAACTCATTGTTAAACTGTTCATTGGATGAGCTCCTTGATGTGCCAGCCTTTGATAACTCTCAGCCCAACTGCAAACCTGTCATTCCCAGGTTTTGGCAGTTGTACCAAAGAATTTGGCATATCTAGACACAATATGTTTGATGTAATTTATATGTGCATGATTTGTGGGAAAACTCTGTGAATTCCTGAGTTCATATAATCTTCACTGAAGCACTTATTTCTAATAATGCTTTTGTGGAGATTGATATTTTGCTTTTTACACTGGTAAAGTTGATTAAATTCATAATAAAAAGTATAAGCCTGGTTACAATTTTGGCTCGGCATATTGAAATTTAACAAAGGTTAAGCTTACGTGTTGTCCACACAAGATGTGTTGTATGTATTAAGTTTTGAGCAACATCAATATGTTTTTCACCCGGGACTCCATCTGATATATTTTTGGGTATGTTGTGGAGTATTGGGCACTTCTGGAGTTTTGATGCACAGTTTGAAGATAATGAAGATGATTTTATTTCTAAAAAATGTGCATGATTGCATGCAAGTTGAAAGAATGCTTGTTCTCATTTGCTAAAGTGGAATTGTTTATACAAGTTTTTCTAGGAAAGGATCCTGGCTTGAAATCAGTTGCTACTTTGGGGTCATCACTTGACTATACATCTTCAATGTCATCTCTTAAGTTGCTCCTACCGGTGGTAAGTGACACAAAATCAAATTGTGCTGAAGAATACATTTTCTTGAATAATTGCAAAAGTGAAAAGCCAATCTTGGTTCCCGATGTTCCACAGGCTGACCCTGCTAAGGCCCTCAATGTTCCTGTTATTCCAGTTGGTGTATTGGCTGCTGCAATTCATCCTCTTGCATGCCGTCCTCCTTACGTCTTGTCTTGGTTAAATCATCAAATTTCTGCTCCAGGAATGATGCATCCAGAGTTGTTTGACAAACTTCTCTTGAACAATTACTGTAAGTTAAAAAGTGTTTGGAATTCAGCTTTGAAATTTCATTCATAAAGACGTAGGACATCTGAAAATGTATCCAGCCAAGAGGGGTCACTCAAAAACCCCATGTGATGGTGGTTCACATGACATAATTCTTGGTAATCAATTGATCGCATATATCATAAGTAGGCAATATCTATACCATTGCTAAAAGTAGGGTGGGATCATCACCTTAGGTGCAAGGTCCTTGCAGGCTGAGACACTGTTATATCATCAACAACTGTTGAAATTACTAGTAGTTAACCCGGCTTTGGCAATTATTTATCACTTTGGTTCCTAATATTTATGAAGCATCTGATTCAATTTCAGTTCCTTACTCATTTACATAAACAAGTGCTAAGGCTGTTGAGGTGCCTTGTTTTACAAATAAATATTTCAAACAAAGACATTAGTATTGACTTGTGCTAATTCAGCTTCAGTGAGGCTGCCAAATGTGCTTGCCTTCTGTTGGTCACCTAGAGATGTATTTACGGTATAACTATGTTGGCTAACAGCAAATTTTTTGAGAGATGGACTAAAAGCAAATTTAACTACACTGTTCTATCTGCTGTTGTTTTTGAGGGCTTTTAGTTGAATCCATCTTTGTCATTGGATGTGGAATTTCCCTTTGTTTGCTCGTGTACTATATCTGTTGTGTACTATGTCTAAGAGCCAAGTGAGTCCTTCACATCCTATCCATGACCCTTCTAGGCTTTGGCCTTTCCGAATGGTTTTATGAATTACGTCAGCTTATGGTGGGAACCCATTTACTAATCTTTCTTTTCGGGCCGCATAAAATAGCAACAATCTGCCAGTGCTTCGAGTAGTGTGACAATCTCACTGTGATTCACAGGCACAGTACCTGCCAAGCTTCTCCTGCAGCTGACCACAGCATTCCAGGAGAGCGGATTACAAAGCCGGGACAGGACATTTTCTTACAAGGAACACCTAGGAAAAAGCAACATTCCTGTGTTAGCAGTTGCTGGAAATCATGATCTTATTTGTCCACCAGAAGCTGTATATGGTAGTATTTTATATTTTGTTTCAGGCAATTTATATGTGCCTTTAATTTACATTAGGTATTTATTTTTAAAATTCTCTTCTTCTTATTGGAATGGAGCAGAGACAGTAAAGCTGATTCCAGAACATTTGGTCACCTACAAAGTATTTGGAAAGCCTGGTGGTCCACACTATGCTCACTATGATATAGTGGGCGGTCAACAGGTATGAAGCTAATATAAGCAAAATATTAGGGAGGCTTTAGATTTTGCTTTTGAATCCCTTTTCTCCCTCCTCCTCTTGGAAGGCAAGGAAGAGGGAGTAGAGTTGCAGATGAGTGCAATTACATGCTTAAAAAGCAAGAAAAAATTGATGTTGTTTCACATTTTGTCAACTAATCTTTGATCGCCAATTGACAAAAGCATTTTATCTCCGGTATTTGATTATCGCATTCTACATTTTTCTTATGGAACACACTCTTATTTTCTGTTCTGCCAAACGTAACGATACTTCGTACTTAAAATGATGGCGAATCGTAGACTTCACGAAATACATAGTGTGTCCATCCGATCAGTTTCTCTCTTAATGGTTGCCCAATGCTGTCAATTTTCTGCAGGCTGTGGATGAGGTTTATCCATGCATAATTAATTTCCTACACTGTCATGATACATGACTTGAGTGCCTGCAGCACCTATCGCCGTTACAACCATTTATCCACGAAGAACAGAAGTAGCTGAAATGAAAAATTCTTATCAGTACATATTCTTGCATACAAGCAGGGTAGTCAGGTTTTTACTGTCACTGTTTGTACATCGTGTATTGTGATTATGCATTGTGGAGTATATAGCAGATATGAAAATAGAGGAGGTATTGGTCAAAAAAATAAAAACAGAACAGAGAAGAGATAAAACAGCAACAAAGATTGCAGTGTTTAGTTGGAAGCTAACGTTGTGAAATGATGCCGAGATGCCTTCTTTCTTGTTTGTCTCATTGACATTTGAATGTGAGATTTTTTCTACTAGTAATATAATATAATTAATAAATGATAATTTTATATTTTATTAAACTATAAAAAATTATAATTTTACATATAATTTAAATATTAATAAATATAATTAATTTAATTTATATATATATATATATATATATATATATGAGTGTGTGTGTTTGTGTGTGTTTATAATTAATATTTTTTAATACATATAAAAATTATAATATATTGTTTACAATATTATTTGTAAGAAAATATTTAATTTTAGTATATGAAATTAATGTTTAATAATATTATTATTTAAAAAATTTAATAAATAGTATCAAAATATGTATTTTATGAATCTTATATAATAAATTATAAGTATTATAATATATATAAAAAAAAGTATCATGAATAAACAAAATATAGTTATCCTAATTCATACTAAATAATTTATAATATTATTATATTATTATTATTATTATTATATATAAATATAATAATTAATAAAATAATTTTTATATATATTAAACAGCAAAGCATGCAGGACCACTGCCAAGTATTAAACAGCAATGTCGAGTGTGGTTCGCTCTGATGCAGAGTCACGGGGGGTCTGGAATTCCCTATCCTATCTAAGCAGCCATCGTATCTTCCCCAACTCGTCCAGGAGAGGAATCAAAATAGTTGGAAAAATAAAACAGAAGCTTCCAAAACAAGTACCGAGCATACATTGCTGTATTAAAAGCATCTACGTACATAAAATTTACCAAAGAAATTGATGTCTAGAGCATGGATTCCATTCAAACTCTAATAGACTTCCATCAAATTCCGTCTCCATAACCTTAATCGGCATGAATACATCGAATCATAGACATAGGGCCCCAACATTTCACGCCAAATTGGGGTTCAAGCTTCATGCCAAAGAATAAGCTCTTGATATGCATTAGCATTGGAAATATATACACCAAATATATATAATACCTTTTTCCCAGGATATATAAAGAAAAACAAGCACTACCCCCGTGCCAGCGGTTCAGTCTTACAGACTGGGCAAGTATTTTTCTGTGAAAGCCATTGCTTTAAGCATTGGATGTGAAATCCATGCCCACATTCCAGCTTCCCCAACTCGTCATCAATTTCGTATTCCTCCTGTATGCAGATGTATATGCAAGAACGGATGAGTTAGAATTATCAAAAGGCCAATATTAAATAATGGAGGTACAGGTTTTGCCATGAACTCACCTGACAAATACTACACTTCTTATCCATGATTATGGACTTCTGGGATGGCAACTCGTTGATAATTGGGAGCTTAATTTTCTTGATGCAGCAGCTTATCTCGTCTTCCTTTAGTCCAGTACAAACATAACCAATCCTATCGCCTAGCGCAAGCAGTTCCTATTTGCACCCCCAACAACCAAATAAATCAAATGACTAGAAACCAGTAGTGATGCAAATATATCAAGAATGTTAAACACCGCGAGTGATATGCCCAAACAAGGACATTAAATGGGCCACCAGCACATAGATTCAGCCTTCGGCAGAAATACAAGGATTTTGCAACTCAAAACTCATAAATCTACATTTGGTAGCAATGGGGCCCTAACATGGAACAAGTGGTACAATCAAAACAAAATTGAAAACCTTATATTGTAATAGCAAACATACCTCATATGACATGTGATCAATGTCGAGTCGCCATTCTCTAAATTGATCCAATCTTCCTCCCATAATGATTCTATTTTGAAGCATCATAATCTGCAATTAGTCAGTGCTGATTAGGTCTTGATTAATGTCACAAAAAGTCATTAAATCTTATCTAAAAGTAGGGAGCAATTGAATCCTGAATCATCTTTCACTAAAAAAAATTATTCAGTTCTTTTATCTGTTGTCCAAAAATGATGAATCATTTCAGTATCAAATAAACCCATCGGTAGACTAGTCTCTGCAGTTCAAATCCAAACATCTGAGCAGAAGATGGTATTACTGAGGCCACATGGATTCTGACAGGAGTTCAAACCTCACTTGCTAGAGGGAAGTAAATAAATAAAACTTGATGATTCTTCAAAGGTCTGTACGGTTCTTTAAAAGCAACCCAGAAGCTGCAGCACAGTATTGCCAGACAGAATTCTCTTCCAAAGAGAAGAAAACTCAGACAAAATTAGGGGAAGAAAGGAAATTGGAGAAACCAAGAGATAGTGTTTCCAGTTCAATAACTTATCAATTCTTGCTCAAACCATTACAAAACTGATTCTTTTATAGGAAATTGAAAAGTAGAAAAAAACAAAGACACAACTTTTAACTTAAAACATAAATTAATTCATACACAAAAGCAATCAAAAAGATAAGATTGTAGGCTAAGAAAACAAGATTGAATACAATCTAGACTACTACAAATCACACTAAATTCTACAACCAAGTCTGTTAGATGGTACTTATTTGACTTAATCCAAGAAAATGTTAAAATAAAACTTTTTGTTCTTGGTTCCTCATCCACTGCTTTCCATAAAATGGCATGTTGACATATCTTCAACAGATTACAGACATCCATATTGCATGACCACTCGTTAATTGCAAACTACATTAGTTGGTAAAATTTCATCAGGTTGCATTGCAGACACAGGAAAATGTTGTGATAGCACCAGCAAAGTGAGGCTTTCAGAAGAGAGGCTACTGTTGCCATGGTGTTCCCAAACCTTAGGTCTAAATTCAGATATAGAGAGAGAGTAAAGATGAAAAAACATCAACATAACTTGTTTACCCAGCCATGACGTCTGAAAATCTCATTCTACACTTGAAAAGCAACATTAAGCTGCATGAATAACAAGGGCTCGCTTGTGTCCTTCAGTTATTAACTTGAAAATAAAGGAGAAGTTTGCAATCCTAAACACATCAAGTCTTATTCCGTTCTGAGATTTCTAATAAAATCAGAATATATCCTCAAAGAGAAAAGAGTTTGATGCAATTATAGGCCTGTCGATATGCAGCTCCAATCAATAACACAATAATATGTTTTGTAGCAAAATTTAGTTGTCAGCTTTGTCCCCAAATAACTAACGAGAAAAACATCACCCCTCATTGAAGATAGCACAACAATTGGGGGAGAAAAAATGGAAATGTACTGATGCATTTAACTATGTTCAATATAAGTAGTATATTTCGAACGGCAACCATTCATGAAAAGGTGGACAAGGACAAGCGTATGCCACAGTGAAAAGCAATCTTTCATTCCCACCACTAATTAAATGTTCCCTGATTATGGTTGCCACTTGAGAAAACAGATCATACAATTAACATGGCATGAGCCAAAGTAAATTACATCAACAGTAATACCACCAAAATTGAAATCCTGAGCAGTGAGCAGTGAAAGCACCTCAGCAAATCCATCAGGAGAAGGATGTTGAAAATGACGATAATACCTAGTCCCAAAGACTTCTGGTTCAAGCCGAGGTGGTGCAAAAGCAGGATCAGTATCCAAAAACGAAAAAGTTTCAGGGTTCACTGCTGCTCTCCTCATTAAACAAGAAGAACGCTGCCAAGCCAAGATTGATGCAAAAAAATAAGCCAACATAAAACTACCATTAAAATTACAAAAAAAAAAAAAAAACTTAGTTGGCAAAACTGAATAAGAGAAACACAAATAAGAAAACAAAAGAAGTACAATAAAATCACATCTTTAATCAACAAAATAAAGTCCAAGCTTCCAACCCAAAACAACAAATGAACAAAGAAACTTATATAGGCACTTATCAATATCATAGCCAAAGTGGAGTCACAGTCCTCCCGCAATAAAAAATCTAAAAGTACTTATCTGCCTGTAAGGTAACTCCTAAATAAAAAGGTGGGATCCACAATATTGGCCTTTAATCTCAAAGGTAGGAGTTTAGGGTCAATGAACATATAATGCCGATAAGCCTAAAGAGATCACCTAATTTAGGTGCATTAATTGATGAAAATTTATAAAAAAAATACCATTAAAGGTGATGAGAGAGGAGTTTGATAAAGAGGCCAAAAGTTCATCTTACGTCAAACAATTAAAGTTGTTTAAACCTACTAGAACACCAATAAAACCCAATTGACTTAAACTCCAAAGCAGCCCCATCAGACAATTAGAGAGTAACACACACACACACACACACACACACACACACACACACGTATAGAGACATTTTATATATGTACACCACATACATATTTAGAGCACTAACTATTAGTTTAGGTCCTTTCAAGTAAAAAGCAAAGAAAAAGAAGGGTAAGGGTTTGGCCACCTTGTACTCTGAAGTTGGTAGGCCTTTTTGTATATGGAAAGGGAGATAGAGAGTTAGTGTTTCTTGTAGTCCCCAAAAAGCAAGAATTTTTAACCAATATATGTACGAAGATATTTATAAACCATGTAAGCCCTCCTTTGGTTAACAGTTATGGTTAAGATAAGGTAATAATTAAACTGGAAAACACAATTAAATAACAATAAATGACGAAGGCGTCTAACTAAGCCAAAATCTGAATGGGAAGCATTTTGTTGGCAATCCCAAAAGTCTGAAACAGCTCCTCGGTAATCGGCGGACACGAGAACACCATAAAAGGACTGGCATAACCGGAGGAAATTCAGAAATCAAAAACCAACAATTAAAAGAAACTAAAGGAAAAACATAACAGGATTAATGAAATCAAGGGGAAAAAATCCCACCATGAATTCAAATAAGAAAAGAAAAAAGCAAAATCCAGCTTTGAGAAAAACAGCAATGTCCAAAAGCACCATGAATCCATCAAACTCAGATCAAGCACACAAAAACCGTCACTAACTCTAAAGGGTGTTTTAAAGTTTTTTAACCATACACAATGAAATAAGGACAGACCTATTTTGACAGGCCAAAAATAACAAGAGAAATTCCAGAATTCCTCCAATTTCTAGACCAAGAGACAAATTCAGCATGCATACTCACAACTCTAACAACAACATGATGAATAGAAGAATGAACGGATATAAGAACTACTTACCTCTACCTCCCTCTCTCTTTCTCTCTCCCTCTCACTCTCTCTCTCCCTTTCCCTTTGAATTATTTTCTCCCCATTATCAATCTTGCCTCTTCCAGGCACATTCCTCCTGGCCACAACACAATCCACAGACCCCACAACAGGATCTGCAGACAACCCAATTCCAGGCCCACACCATACATCCTGAATCACCATGCAACTCCCTGGATTGAAGCTCCCTCCATTACCTCCATTACTATCATCCTTACCCTGGCTATTGTTGTTGTTGTTACTGTTACTGTTACTGTTACTGTTGCTTCCCTCAGCCAGACCTTGATGGTTTGCCTTGTTATTGTTCTCATCCTTCTTCCTTTTATGCTTTTGTTGATTCTTTTTCTTCTTCACCCTCTTGGCCTCCCACTCTGCCGACGACCGTATCACCGCCGGCACCGACACCTGCTCCGCCGCACCTGCAGTGCATCCCAGACCTCTGAAGGTGGGGCCTTTCTTCTTATTGGCGGTGGTGGGGTTAGTGTCAGCGGCGTTGTTTGTGGAGAAAGGCGAGAGAAACAGAGAGGTGATTGCAGATTTGGAGGGGCGAGTGGTGATATGTGGGTTTGGATCCGTTTCTGTTGAAAAGAATGGTTCTTGATTGATTTGGCTTCTGGGTTTTCTCAGATTGATTCGCTCTGCTACTGCTGATGATGTACTCTCCGTAAAAACAGGCATGGTCGTCTTCTATACTGAGAGAGAGAGAGAGAGAGAGAGAGAGAGATGAGCGACGAGAATGGTGGAAGGTTACACTTGATTATTAACCTCTAGAGAGAGAACGTGTTTGCGCGCCGAAGAGAGAGAATATAAAGAGTTTTTCTGGTTTGAGTTAGTGGAAAAGAGCAGGTATTGGAGTGTCTTGGATGACTTTCCTTTATGTTTTCTTTTACTTTTTCTTGTGATTATTACAAGAGTTGTTTTTTCATATTTTCTTATGAATATTTTATTTTTCGTCTTTCAAACTCTCACGAGCTTTCTATTCTAGGCTAGCCATTGCTTGTCCTCTCGTTGGAAGTGTGGTTATATGCCTCTCAAGTCGCAGACTGACTCCTGGAATCCATCAAAATGGCACCTTTTTTTATTCTTGCTTTTATTTGCATTTTGTAAGCCGAGATTGATGCAAACTTGTCACAGAAAAAAAAAAAAAAAAAAGAGGGTCGTAACAAAAGCTTTAAGATGCCAGAGATTAAACATTTAAAATTGATTCAACCTTTTTTTCTCTTTCTGTACAGCTTCTTTCTTTTACTGTTTACAATGTTCCACAGTCTGAGGCTGAAGTGGAAGGGCATTTGGGGCAGAACAAAGACGGGTTGGAGAGCACGAGGAGTACAAAAATGTCAGATTATTGGGTTAGTTTGGAAGACATTTCAATGGGTCCCATTCAAAAGCGCAAGGTCAAAAATTGGTATCGTATTGCTGTATTGGGACAACAAGTTTACACCCATTAGCCGTCCGCCCGACATATTTAGTCTGCTGTAAGTTTTGACTAACGGATGCCTCATGTGGAAAGAATCTTTTGGTGGTGGGAAGGCTCCAAGGCTTCGGTCATTTGTGATCCGTGTCTGCCTCCTTCAAAATTTTATTATTTCTATTATCTTATCACGAAGGAAGTAACGTAAAAGCTAAAGCCTTAATTTCGAAAAAATTTAAAAAAAAAAATAAAATAAAAAATATATATATATATGGCCTCAAGACAGTCTATTTGTTTGTGTTAAATAAAAAAAAAAGAATGTTTAAATTATTAGCATCAGTGGCAACAATTCCCTCTCTTCTTTCAATACGGAATATGAATACGGAGGCAACATGAAATTCCACTTGTTTTGATGACTTCTGTATTATGATGATTCTTTACTATGGTCTGTACTAACAACGGAGAAAAAAAAAAATTATTGGACTCTTTCCATTTTAGAGGGTACGATACCTTCTTGGAGTTTGAATTCGAGAATTAACAAAAAACTTTTTTTTTTTTTTGAACAAGAATTAAGAATTAATGGTAAACACTAAATTAGAGAACCCCAAGTTTTCTTCTCAAACATTCTCATTGTCAGTGAATTAATTTATTTTTTGTCATCGGTGGGATTTTTTTTTCTTTTTTTGTACATCAGAAAGTCGTCGGGGGATTTGATTTGTTGATTATATCCATGTGTTATTCACCGCTCTAGTGCAGAAAGGAAAAACGAAGAAAGAACACGAAAATGAAGTACATGCACCTTAATTAAATTCTTCGTTTTGGTACATCAAAAGAGAATTTTTAAGTTGCTCCTGGTCCCACGTGTATCTAACCTTTTTTTTTTTTATTATTATTTTTGTTGGGTTTGAACCGAAGCCCTGTTTCTAACCAAAGCAATTATTCCACGTCTCTTGTATTTTTGAACAATATAATACACTTCATTCATAAGGAGTCAAAAAGGTTCAAAGTCATATTCAATCCTTTAAAAAAATAAAAATTAAATAAAAATTAAAAGTTCAAAGTCATCATAAAATACAGGGTACAAAACTCACTATAATAAAATTTTGTATATAATATAAAATATTTTTACATAATATAAAAAATTACTTTTCAGTTCATTTAGATTTTCTCAAATTTATATTAAAAAAAAAAAAAAGGACTGCTGTCTAGATGACTACAAGCAATGATGTAAGCTGTGCCAAGAACCTTCAAGAAAATTTCACCTTTTACTTAATATAGATCTAGAGCCAAGATTTCCCATTTAAATGAGAGCTGTAAAAGAACCAGAAAAAAAAAAAAACACAAAAAAGATTATTATACCTGAAAATCCCGAAACCCCATCACCACTTCTGCACTCTAATTGTGTACTGACCCCTTAATTGTTATTATTATTATTATCTAAAGCATAATCAACTACAAGGCTTATGTAGTATGATTGCACTCAAGCCATTTTGTTGGATGCCTACTAAGAATTCGTAAGACTCCATCCACTTGCTTCAAAAAGAGTGGGACATTTTTTCGGCGTTTCTTCTGTCTCCTTTTTGTCAACGAAGCTTTTGTTTTATTTCCCTGCCGGTGAGCACCTCAGTATTCTTTGATTTGTCACGAGTTGAGTCCTACCCTTATACGTTCTAATAATAGAGAGAGTCGTTTGTTTCATATAAAATTATGAATTCGACTCTTTTTTTTAAAAAAAATATTTAATAAAACTAAATCTATGTTATAAATATACACAACTATAAAAAGTGATTGTTTTTCTTAAACTCACGATGTGTGTTCTTCCAATAAATCTTGTAAGAGAGGCAAAACTATGAGTTATCATTTCTATTACTTCTTCTTCTTCTTCTTCTTTTTTTTTTCTATTTTTTTGGATTAAAAAACAAGTACGTCAATCCTATTTATTTGGAATTCGTTTCGATCGCTTGAATCTAAAAACGCTAATCATATTGGTTTGCGAGTGCCATTCGAAGATAATCTAAGAAATGACACGCGGTGAGGCCTAAAATGTATTACTGTTCATATGACATTGTTTTATCAATTATTTTTTTGGTCCACATTACAATTAAGAAAGTTAATTGATAAAAGTACACATCTGATGACAAATTATCTCAATTTCCCCCTTATAAAAGAGATTGGTATGAGATGCTTAATTTTTGATGAGTTGGTAACGAGCGTTTGCCCTTTAGACCAAAATATTATATATATAAAAAAATAATATATATATATTTTAAAGATCCAATCTATCAGTTACTAAATTTCTATTAATCTGTGAGTTATACGATAAATACATTTCGCCCTCTCTCCTACGAAATGCCTTCATTCTAGGTATTTGGCAGGACATGATTCTAAGGGCCTATTAAAAAACCCTTAAAACCATGATCAATGTATAACTCGTGCTTGATCAATTGAAAAAATAATAAAAAATAAAATTAAAAAAAAAAAGGTCAGAACCGCCATTCATGCCATTAATTAATTGCTACACTAGCTGAATTTAGTAGTATAAAACAGCCGGCAATTCAAACATCGCCATTCATTATTTTTTGATGCAAAATGAGAACATCGCAATCGTGCAGTGCCATGCGTTAATCTGGATCAGACGGCACCGCATTGCTAAGTTCTCTCCTCCTCCTACTCTCTCTCTCTCAAAGCTATTCTACGGTGTCGTCGAAGAACAGAACCTCTTTTTTTTTTTTTTTTTTTTTCTCCTTTTCTTTTAATTGAAGTTGACTCGAGCAGGCGAATCAAAGCATATGTTCTACCATTTGATATACGTTCTTATAAAGTTGAATACGAAACTTTATAAAAAGAAATGTTGGTCGATAATGGCTGGATTTTTTTTTAAAAAATTCAGAGAGTAGAGCCGTTAATCAGAATCTGAAACTTTGTTTAAATTGTAACTTAAAGTAGTCAGTACACTTTGACTACCCGTACTCATGATAAAAAAATACACAAAGTAAAGTTGTTAAAGCTTAGGTGATTCGGAGAAGGGTCGTTTTGATGCAATCAATGGCGCTGATAAAAAGGTGTTTGTGAGTGCAGCCTTGATTGTGACATTTGGCCTGTCCAAGACGCTGTTGAAGAATCTATTTTTGTCTCGACAACCCCAAAAAAAAAAAAAAAAAAAAAATCTTAATTCTGTCGCTCTTCCCTAACATTGCCGGGCAGTCCCAAAGCCAATTTGGATTATGTGATTAGGGAGGGTACGGCCTCTATTCTCAATGACACTTTAGAGCATAATGTTTTGAATGGTGTTGGGAACCCCGAGAAAGTCACTGTGCTAGGTAAAGTCAGGCATCGGGCAACTATTCTGACTTATCCCGAAAAAGAATACAAAAAGGAAAAACGTAAATAAATGAATAGAACAACTATTCTGAGTGCTGTCGGTCGTTGTAGTTTTATGGAGCCACCCGGGACGAACTTGAAGCCCTTTTGGTGCGATTGTTAGTGGTGCCGGGCGGGAAGACGTCCGGGCCAACAGTGAATTTAAGGAGAAAATTGTCACGAATGAATGACATGTTCGGTTGAAATGAAACTTCCGGTAAAACGGGTGTGTGGTTAAATAGTAAGGAAGGCCACAGCCCGTGGGCCTCGGGACGAGTTAGAGATTATGGACGAGGAACGGGATGATGGGCTTGTAGCTTTCAAAGCTACGAATGGTGCCTGCTGAGCAGCCCAGTGTAGATCAGGAGCAGACTTGGCGAGGAGGCATATGGTATCAGCCATGTCTCCCTGGGACTTGCAATGCAGGCATCAGTTTTACAGGATAATAGTTCAGGAATAGTTGGGGGTGAGTCTAACAAACTCTGGTAACACTAACAAATTCTTCTCGGGACCTGAATAGGAGTGTCAATGACCAAACATACAGATTGTTTAAATCTGAGTACAAAAACAACAAAAATTCAGTTCCATTGTGCGGCCTATTATAAAGCTGAACGAGTCAAATGAAATCGATGCTACGACAATCGGTCAAACTAAAGTTAAAATCTTAAACACTCTTTTAACTTGGAACATTCTTCAGTCCAAACAAATTCTCAAACAATTTTGGGGCCATAAGAGGGAGATTCATGGGCTGCGGGGCCATGAAGTTGACAATCTTTTCATGGACGTTGTACCTACATAATTTTCATTTGTGAGCTAAATAGAGGTGAATAAACAGAGCATCACTGTTGAAACTAAGACAACTACCATCCAGAGTATGGAAGGAACGAGCCCTTTTGGATGATGTACCTTATCTTGCGACTCTTTGAGGCACGCCGATCAACAATCTTTCTCTTCTTAGTTTGCAACCTTTTCAGAGCGTAAAAAGCTGTCTCTGAGGACAAACACATGTTAGTGTAGTTTGCAACGTGTGGAGGGAACAACCTCCCGTGTGGAAAAGAGAAAGTTATTAGCCTTTACAAGGAACTACTTAAGACTGTTAACATGCCAAAGGAAGTTATTATGACACAAACAATTGTCATGTTTGGACAGTTACTGAGGCAACAGTTGCGCTCTTCTGTATAAACGGACACATTATTACCCAGACTACATAAATTCTGCGAGTTCCTTCACTGTTGATATATCTTTTACAAGTTTGATTCAGAGAGAGTTTTGAAAGGCTTTCTTGTATCCTAAAGATATCTTGTTTGTGTGATTAGTGAGCAATGATATATTTAAGATCCGGGATCCTACACGCCTCAAAGCCACAGAGAATTCTGTTTCTAACAACAATCTCGAAGATTCAAAAAATAGATAAAGCTACCAGTTAACGGATAAAAGAGAGGTGGTATCACTGGGAAAACTCAACCACCAGTAAAACTCCATGGCTATTTTGAGTAAGACAAACTGTAATTTAAGATTCAAACTGTAGACGTGCTCACCAGTAGAGGTTGGGTCAACTGTTTCAAAAAATTCTTTCAACAACTGCTGATAAAATTCAGAGTCATCAAGAAGTTCAGGATCTCCATCAGGACTTGCTTCCTGTTTGGAGTAAAAACAATTCACAAAGACCTCATTAGTCTGATGGAGATTGTAATTTGCTTAATGGAATAATTGAGCTTATCCCATACATTAGGCCAAGTATTCATCCCATTAACTCAATGAATTTGTGTTTTGCCACCTTGTACACACAAGGAAGAAAATGAGTAATTATAACTACTTCTAAATTGCTAGAGATTGCTTATTTTAGTACTATGCACCAATATGGAATTACCTGTGCCATGCCATTATCCATCCTATTAGTATCCTGCCCAAGAAAACAGCATACTGATGTCAGCCTATCTTTGCATCCTCTAAACTAAACTAGACTGATGTGTCAATTCACTTACACTTCCAAATACACCAACAGTTGATCTTCGCAGTTGCATTTGCTTGAGCATCCTACTTGGATCCCTCATATAGGCTGCAACTTGTTCACTAACATTCTGTGTTTGGAAAAAAAAAAAAAAAAATCACGTGAGTTTTGTAGCATCCAGCAGCACATTGGCATCAGTTAGCCATAGTATCAAACCTGATTAAAAGCCTGCAACTTGCTTCTAATGGCAGCAGCACCAGTAGTGACCTGTGTCTTTCTCTGCCACTTATCTATTGATTTGTCCCTAAAAGCAGATATTCTGAAAGAAACAAGCATTTAAAATTCCACTCAATTAATATTTGGCCACACACACATACACAATGGTTCCAACAACATAATACAAATGGCCATTGTTCCAACAAGAAAGAGAGACCTGCGGCCCTCTATGGATTAAGAATTACTTTCGTCTACATGTAGACCACAGTGGCAATGCATGAAGCATGCAAAACCTTGACACTCCTCTTTTTCAAAATAAAAGTTAATTAAACTCTATACCTCTTATGCATTTCTGAAACTTGATGCCATTCTTCGTCACTTTCCTGATGGGCTTTTGAATCTTTTGAATGTTTCTTTGCAGACAATGCAGAATTTCCTTAAGAGAAACAACAAGAGAGGCATCTTGAGCTCTCAAGAATTTAAGCATAAAATAACACATAATTATTGTCAAACAGAAATCAGTCCAATAAGAAAAGAAAATATTAGGTCAGACTTAAAATTGGAATCATAGCAGCCAAAAAACAAATTCCGAGACTTCCAGAAAATGTGCAAAAACAAATGGAGGTCTTCATCCACTAACAAAGGGCAAGTCTTGGTGTAATGATAAGGTTATCTCATTCATTTAGAGGTCATAGGTTTGACTCATAGAAACAAACTCCGTGTAAGTAACTTTTCTAGACCTTACAATGTGGGAGCCTGAGATGCCAACACAGATAGTTCTTTTGAAAACCAATCCACATACATGGAAAAAATGGTACTTTTCTAACGAGATTAAGACTTAGGCAGAGACATTTCCAAAAATCAGTGAGATAAAACATCCACATTGTTATTGACCAGAGTTTGCTAGAACTTCAGTAAAGCTGGATGTGTGTGTTTGACATACCATTGAAAGGTTGCGAAATAGACGGATTCCTCTCAAGCAAAGCCTGAAATAAAATTAGAGCAAGATCAAAAATGGAAAGTGACTGCGTATACAATAATATATATTAACTGAGCATCAAATAGCAAGTTTTTTTCATGATCATACCTCCTGTAGTTCGAGTAGAGAATTCAAGGTCTTAGTGGATGATGCTATCAGATTATCATATGCTAAGCCCACTTCAGATGAATCACAGAATGAAGACCTTATCGGTTCCTACAGAGAACCCTTCATACTTGATCATAATGCTTCATAGATGTTATAGAGCAATAAAAACAGGGAATACAATGTATACCAGTGGTAATCTATTTGAGCTTGAGAATGCTTTCTGAAGCAAGAACCGAAACTCCAGAGTTTTATCCCAGAGAGCCTTTAGAAAAGGAAAATAAACAGATGTTATTGAACATTGATTGTCTGATGAAAAACGATAGCTAAAAATTCAAGCACTACAAATGACTGCATGGTTGAAAGGAAAAGGGAAAAGACAACTTCATGAATGAAACAAAAGAAGAGGTACCTTCTGGTTCTTTACTGCTTGACCTTTGAGAAGATCCTCATCCTTATGCTGCTTAATATTTTTCAATATATCTCTGAATGAAAAATATGAGTACATTATTAGTGGTTTTCACAGGCCTTGTGTCTTTGAGAATATAAACAACTTTTGTTAAATCACATCAACATTAAAGTTCCTTTTTAGACTACTCCAATTCTGATTCTAGATTAATGTAAACTCAATTGCAAGGGCAAACACACTTTAGCCCCCCACAATTCACCCAACCAATTCCCTTTGCAGTTCTATTAGTTCTAAATATATACATTCTTTACATGCTTTATCAAGCCAAAAAAGCAAGTAATCAAACAAATCAATAACCATGATTTCTCACAGAAAGAAAAATGTCACAAACATGCAAGTTGATCCTCAGCACAAATTTTCTCCAAAACCAAATTCATCATAAAGAACAAATTGCTAGTTTACTATTTCTCTTTGTTCTTTTTTTTATTTTTATTTTTTTTTAATCCTTCCTTTTCAAACAGATTGTAACCATCTATCTAACAAAATGCACCAAAAAAATAAATGATATTCTAACAAAAGGTGACATCAAGCAAAAGCCGTATAAGGGGAAGGGCTTACAGCTCTTGATTATGAAGATCCCTATACTCTTTCTCAAGATCTTCCATCTCAGCAATTTTATGGTCATGATTCTGCCCGTCTTCATCTTCTGATTGCTCATCTGACTCCCTCCCTCCTCCCTCTTCTTCACTTTCTTCTTCATCATCTTCTGTGCCCTCATCTTCCTCCTCCACGGTATCATTTTCGTCATCGTAGTGCAAATCTTCGTCTTCCATCTCGCATCACAAACTGAATAATATCATTCATTGACAGAAATATAATGAACCATGGCTAACTAACCATTAGCTTTCCATTCTCCGCAACATAGTCATCATTACTATCACTTGCACCTAGTGCCACCTTGAGACCCCAGAATTCAAGTTAACCTAATTCTCATTAATTCCCCCGCCGATTAATATTCCTAAGAAAAATGCAATATACACACATATGCATATGGTTTTTCAATACCCAGCATTCGAAATTGAACACAAATGGACTCCAGGAACAGGCAAGAACCATACTTTGCGAAAACGGTTTGACAAAAACCATTGCAGACCCAACAACATAATGCAAAACAATAAAGCCCAAAACAGTGTTTTAGCTGGTTTAATTTCATGTCAACAAATAATCCAAAAACCTTTTCACCTAATTATCTTCCCACCCTCAACAAAAGTACACAAGCCAAAAAAAAACAAAAAAAAAAAAAACACAACAAAGATTGAAACTTTACAACACAAACATGGTGCACAAAAGACTTACTGAGTCTAACAGAAAATACGTTTGATCTCTGTCTCTCTATCTCTTGCCGGGTCGGGTTTTGGCAATTGGATCAAACCTCCAAAAAAACACCTCCTTAATAGAGAAATAGGAGGGGGGCAGGCGACCGTCAAGGCAGAGCACAATGAGTGCACGGGAAGGGAAAATAAGAGAGTTATTGTCCCTAGCAGTACAATTTAACCAAAATATTATTATTTTTTATTTAAAATTTTTTAATTTTTAAATTTAAAATTAAAATTTTAATTAATTTTATTATTAGGTATTAGGATTAATAATTAATCAAAATCTTTTTAATCAACAAAAAATATTCCATTTAGACTTGTTTAAGACTTTAGTTTATATAAAATTAGGTATTTTTTATTTAAATTTAAATTTAAATTTGTTAATAAAAAATTATAATAAGCATATTAATATATTTTAAATTTAATAACTGAACAATAACAATTAAAACAATACAAAAGTTAAGAAAAAAAATACAAAAGTCCACTTACTTATTTGGAGATACTGTTAATAATAGATAATGAAAAGTAAATAAATAAATAAAGGGAAAGAGAAAAAAAAAAAAAAAACCTTTATCAGAGATAGAGGAAGCAATTCAAAGACTAAAACCCTAAAAAGAAGAGTGAGAGAGAGAGAGGGAAGGGATGAGACGATCTCTGATCAGAAATGCGTATTTATACACTCGCAATCTCGTTTTCTCTTCTTCAAATGCCAACCCCAAAGTCCCCAATTTATCGCTCTCCACTCCGACGCGTCGCCCGGGACTCAGACTCTTCTCGTCCGATCATGAGTCGAACCCGGCCGCCGATTCTTCGTCGGTGGTCGCTGAAATCCCGAAGAAGGACACCTCTCTGGACGTCAATAACAAAGGTAAAGCGAGCAAAAAAGAAAAATAATAATCTGGGGTTCAGTTACTGTTTTGTTTGGTTACTGAGAAAATGGAGGAAAGTGGGGGGGTGGGGGGAGGAAAGATGAAGGGAAATGAACGTTTTGGACTTGGGAATTGAATTGATTTTGCCTTCCTACGTCTTCTTAGGAACCAAACATTGATGTTGTTTCGTTCTTTCTTCTTTTGAATTTTGGGGATTAATTTGCGAAAAGTAGCTACAACAGATTTTAATTAATTGAAATGAGTGTGAAATTGTACTAATTTATCATTATGTTGTATAAATCGGTGCTGCTTACGCAGCCTTCGTTCCAGTAATATGTATTTGGTGTTTGCATTTCTTTCCTTTTTTTAAGGATTGAACTGGGATTAATTTTGATTAGCTTTGTTGCTTGGCATCAGAACTGAAGGAGACGATGGAAAAATACTTCAAAGGCGATGAGATGGTGCTCCCTTCCATTATGGAAGCCATTTTACAGAGAAAGATGGCAGGGAAGCACGAGGAGACGGACGATGAGTTGATGGAAGAGCTTCGTATGAAGCCTCTGGATGATGTGAATGACAGAGAATTTGAATCAGATTTTGAGGAACTCTATGAGACTGATGAGGAACTTGATAACTTGTATAATGTTGGGGAAGATGTGACGAAGAAAATGGCGAATGATCAGTACTTCAACATGGATGACAAGAAGTGGGATGAGATGGTTGAGGAGGCAATGGAACAAGGCTTTATAAAGGACACAAGGGAATGTGAGGAAATTCTGGAGGACATGCTGAACTGGGATAAGCTTCTTCCAGGTATGATGGATTGATCTCTTGCTAATTCTTTGTTTTTCACTGTCTCATCAATTTATTTTTGAATTTGAGTGTGTTTTATCTGTTTAGTTCATAATTTTTCAAATTTTTCATGTTCATAATTTGTATAGGCTGAAGAACTCTGGTTTCTATTTTCTTTTCTTTTTATTTTTTTGTCTCTTTTCTTTTTTGATGGATTCTTTTTTTGGGGGGTGGGGGGTGGGGGGAGGGCAGAGTTGACTGTGGTGGTGGTGTTCACCACTTGGCCCATTGGGAACATATACGTGAGTACTTCACATATTGTTAGAAATTTGGAATTTGGTGTTTCAAAGATTCTTTGAAGTGGTTTGGAACTTTTGGTTTTTGTGGTGGGACCTAGTGCCTATAACTTTAATGGATGTTATGCATTATATTTGCAAATGTTTGTATTGTTATTTCAGATTGCTTTAGCAAAGCTATTGAGCTGTTTGATTCTGTCTATGACCCATCATAAAGAGTGGATGGGGCGGGTCTTGCCATTGGTGAACAATTTTTAATGAATTAGTAGATGCTTGGATATTAATTACAATATCCATCACGGCATATGAGAAAAGTTAGATTGTATAAGAAACTTGTATGTAAAATGTGAATGAGAAACATATTAAAGAAAGATGCTTTCATTTGGAAGCCATTTTATGATTCACGAAGATTAACAGTACTATTATTGCCACTGTTGAAATATTATAAAATGGAAATGGTAAGAATGACCCTCATATTCATGCACTCTTTTCTATATTCATGCATGGTACTGTTCTAGTTCAATGCCATCTGCATTTGTGAGTTTTTGACAAATTCATGATTTGCATCAGATTACATGAAGGAACAGGTGGAAAAGAAATTCAATGAATTGGGGGATATGTGCGAAAGAGGCGAGCTTGAACCTGAAGAGGCTTATAAGCTGTTCAAGCAATTTGAGGATGCAATGGTTATGGAATATGGAAAGAAAATGGAGGCCGAAGGTCCTCCACAGTTTGATGAAACTGCAGCACCAGACAACAAAAAGCAATTGGATGACCCACCAGGCGAGGGACCAATTCTCAGGTGGCAAACACGTGTAGTATTTGCTCCGGGTGGTGATGCATGGCATCCTAAAAACAGAAAAGTAAAGATGTCTGTTACTGTTAAAGAGCTTGGGCTTTCTAAACATCAATATAGAAGATTAAGGGAACTGGTTGGAAAACGCTACCATCCAGGGAGAGATGAACTCACAATCACCAGTGAAAGGTAAAGTCATCAAACAATTAGTTATTCAATTTTTTTACGTCTACCATGACCAAGAGAAGTTCAACATCTAAGAAATTTGCGTCCTCTTGGGATCTGCAAAATCACAGTGCTTTATTTATTTAACATTCAATTTTCTCTAGGCCTCGAAAAGTAAAAATAAAAAAGAGTTTGGGTTAAAAAAGTGAAGAAATATCTAGAAAAAAACTCAGTACCATGATCGTTCATCTCTTGGCTAATGCAGGATTGTTTTCCTTGTATTAGACATACTTTTGTCTCCAATTACCTGCCTTTCCAGAAACAAAAATGTCACAATAATGTTTGCTACATGCGACTTTCTTTTCCTCTAGACATCTGAGGACTGCACGGCACTTTCTGCTAATTCTGGTCCCATCAGTTTTTCAACCAAGGACTTACGTATCAAACACCCTTCATATAACAGGAAAATGATAAATGATTTCACTTCCACAGGTTTGAACATCGTGAGGAAAACAGAAAAGATTGCCTTAGGACACTCTTTTCACTCATTGAGGAAGCCGGGAAGGCTAACAAGTTGGCAGGGGATGCACGGGTATCATATGTCAAGAACCGGCTGAGAGCCAATCCAGCTTTTATGGAGAGGTTGCGGGCTAAGACAACAAGTCGAGGGTCAAGTTCTATCTCTACATGAGAAATTGAGAATTCATTTATCATCCCCAGAGGGAAAGAATACATGGGTGTTCATCTGGTTTGGTTATGGATATTCTTTAGACGCCGCAAGCCGCCGATTCAGCCATCATTAGGGCATTATCACCCGCCTGGCTGGCAACGTGTTTTTACTTTCTCAGCAACTTATGCTGTTTCACCTGCATTGTGTAAGGTAGCTTCGCTGGGTGAGTAATCCAGTTTTTCTCTAACGATAACACTGCCTCTTTTTCGTCTTTGATTCGGTAGGAATTCGAGAGACAGACATAAAACTAAAGGGTCCAAACAATTTTACCAGTAGATCTTATAATCGGTGGCATTATCATATCATATCCCTTTAATCGTTATGGTAAGAGTCCCTCATTAAGCCAGTGGCTGTAGGCATGCATAAGATAGTTTTTTCTTGTTCTGGCAGACGGTAAATTTCATATTTTGTCGTTAAATCTAAAAATAAAAATTTTAATTTTAATTTTAATTTTAATTATTTATGTGTAATTTTTAAGGACAGAATGAAAATTAATCATGACCCCACGCCCCTTTTACCGAATGGATTCGTGGTCAAAGAAGTGCCGTTTGGGTTCAGTAAGTTGACTAATCACTTTGGTAAGTAAAACAAGGCCAGAAATGGCACTTCTATTTTTCATTTAGTTTTAGAAATGGTTTGTCCAAGTAAATCTACTCCACCAGTCACTCGCCAAAGTAACATAAAAGCCAATATTTGAAAATCTGGTCATCTAACAGCTGATTAAGCTGAGCGTTAGGCTGCACGAGAAATTACATCAGCATTATTTTTACACTTGTAGACTACAATTGCTGCCTTTAAATATAATTATTATATTTATAATCGGCTCTTTATGGAAGAAATTAGGATGATCTACAATCGTAAAATTGATTTCCTACGGGCCGTCAATTAATGGTTTCAAGATACAAGAGGGCCCCGTTACGCATAGCTAATAAATATAAAATCGTAACCCCCCTTATGCGTCAGAAGTTATTAATACAGTAATTGAAAATTTAGAGTTTTTTTTTTTTTTAAGTTTTAGATTTTAATATAAAAAATATATAGCAACATTTAAGTGATAATATGGGAATAACAAAAAAAATTATAAATTAATTATATAATAATACTTTATTTAAAAAAATCTAGCAGTTAAAAAAATCAAAGAATATTCCAGATCACCTCAGTTGATTATGGAAGGTGGGACAGGGACATGGCCAGATGGCCCACACAAGGAGAAGAACAATCTGAACAAGCGACTGGTGAGAAAGATGAAATCTCCTACTCCAAGATTTCTTAACATTTATTAATTTCCTTTGGAATCTTATCCTTCGATTAGCTATCCAGCAATTGGCCAGAAAGATAAAACCTCCGACTCAAAAGATTTCTTGACGTTTTTCCATTTCCTTTGGAATCTTATCTTTCAGTCAGCTATCGTACCTTTTTTTTTTTTTTATGTTTTTTGGTGGCTGCAAACTAAAGGCAGATTTCTCCTTCAAGACGAAGCAAAGTAATATACTGTGATTGAACAATTCGATGGAGGCAAGAGGGGTTTCTGATTCTTGTTGTTGCCATTCATCCAGGGACCAAGATATCAAAGACTGCTGCTACAAAGTTGCTGAGTGTGGTTGCAGTGCTTGCTTGCTCTGTGTGTCTTGCCCTCTTTGTATAGCTTGGTGTTGTATCAAGCTGCCCTGCAAGATTGGACTGAAAGCTGCAAAGCATGCGGCTAAATCGGTTAGTTGTGGATCAGAGAAGAAAGTTTATGCATCCTACTCGTCATTTTCCGATATTGAGTCTGATGTCTCGTCTGCCAAAGTAAGCAAATGGGATAACTCTTCTGGGTCTTCAAGATATTGGATGAGACATGGGACTAAAGGAAGCAAAAGATCTGCGGGAAGCTGAAAAGGAAATGGTAAACCAGAAAAACTTCTCTGCCCCACCACCCAAGCCCCCCCCCCATTTAGTAGGTAGGTAGACTTTGTCTCAATTGCTATTACATGGGTTCTGTTCATTTGGGTTGGTAGTTCGTCCTGTGGCGTTGATACCATTTGACCTCATGGAGCAGCTTGTTTGTGCTTCTCATTTCAGTGGCATAGCACATGTGTTGCGTTTCAGAATCAGTTTTTTTTTTTGGGGGGGGGGTCCCCTCCAAGAGAACAACGCCACTTTGTATCTCTTGTTTTTGGCTCAATCACCAGGAAAAGAAAGTTTCAACCCAAAATTTATTGTTTTCCTTTTGAATTGTGGAGGAAGAAGTCAAGTACACGAGTCCTACTCTCGAAATGGGACAAGAATAAAAACAAGAGAAAAGCTTAATTGTAATTTGCATTGTTAAAATCGAGCAATTGAAATGTACTAACAAATAATTGGCACCGATTAAAACTTGAATTTGAGGCTTTCAACCATGTAGACGACTCCAATACCATTAAACTAACAAGTATCTTCTGTGAAACGAGACAAGTCGGTGAACGAAACTCGAGTGAGAGCTGCCACTCGGCACACGGGAAGGGGGGTCAGTCGTCAGCCTCTTCCTTGAGTGTCGGTGGGTAGGCTGGGCCGCTTCTTCTTCAGCACCAGTGCTCGGTGCGCATCTAACGGCCGCTCTCTCTCACTTGGGCCTTGGCCTTTTCATTTAATTTCCCATTTTTTTGTTCGTTTTCTTCACCCATGAGAGAAGAAGTTTAAGAACAATAGACAAGGAGAAGGTTGTCTTCACTTTGTTTTGCATAATGAAAAATATTTCACGTCTAATACAAACTATTCTTACAAAAATATGTGACACACCCAAAAAAAAAAAAAAAATCATAATACATCTGGCCGAGTCCTATCAATTCATTACATGTGAGATGATGATAGATATTTATATTGATTTATTTTTTTAATTATTAAAAAAAAAGGTGGACCTAACCCAGTCGCAATCACATTACCGAGTCGATGTCAATACAATCAATAATAAAACGATTGAATTTCATTCAAATAATAATAATAATAAATATAAATATAAATATAAATCGAATTGAGAAAAAAGAAAAATAGAATACAAATACTAAAATAATAGTACTCTGTCAAGAATGGGATTCGAACCCATGCCCTTTCGGACCAGTACCTGAAACTGGCGCCTTAGACCAACTCGGCCATCTTGACGGTTGATAGGATGATGAGTCATGAAAAAAATTAAAATATATATATCTAAAAAAGAGCGAACAAGTAATTATTCTTTTTCTTTCTCTCACATCAGTTGTACTTGTACGGGGCTTTTTTATTATGAGTAAGGCTATTTTTCTGAATTTATTTTTTCGATGAAATTGTCTGAATACAAAAAAAAAAAAAAAAAAGAAATGCAATAAAGTTAGATTAGAAAATCTTCTCTTTTAATGTTTTTACTTTGTTAAATTAAATTTATCCACATAAAGTAAAAAACTATTTGTACAACTTAGTTATATATATATATATATATATATTAATTACTAGTAACCTAACTCGATTTGTTACTTGCTTTACCCACCTATGAACACAAAGAAATATGGATTAATACAGGGTATTGAAAATAAGTAATCTTATGGTTAGAAAATAATTGGACACAAGATAATACTTATACATAATGTAGATTGAAAATTAACTCACATCTTGATAGTAGTAACAAAACAGCAAAAGTTAAGAAAAAGTAATAAAAAAGGGTATATATCTGTGCAAGATCAGTAAATAAAAAAAATAATCATTAAATAAAATCATAACATATTAATTTTTGTAATCTTAATTATCAAATTATAAAATTTTGAAATTGCAAAAAAATTATTTATATTTTACAATTTTAATTGAATATAACTACTTTTATCTATAACAGCTTTTTATGAAATAGATATACATACTCATTATATGTTCCTATCATTATTTCATACTTACCCAATGAATTGTCAAAACTTCGCACTATCTATGCACCACATAGGAAAGATTTTCATGCACCATTCGATGTTGGACGACAGCAAATGTAATTGACTGCAAGAAGTTATAGGAGTTTGAAAAGAGGTTGTGAAACGTGTAACAAATAGATAATAGAATTTTAAAAGTTTTTTTTTTTTTCATATTAAAGATGATAAATTTATAGATTGATAGATGCATAAATAAGCTAGGAAGAATTAAGAATGTAAAACAAATAAAATGATATAATTTTAAAAGCTTTTTCTTTACCTGTTGATCTTCCATTCATCTTCTTCTCTAAGTTCAAAAAAATTTAATAATGTATGAAAAATGTAACATATCATGCATTTTCGTCCTGAGAATTATATATATATATAGACCCTTATCCTATTTCCTAGAAATATTGACTAATGCGACAAATGGAATTAAGAGGGCTGCCGACAAGCAAGCAGGAATTCAAAAGGTGAATGCGGCATGATGAGAGGAACCCACATAATCATTTCTAAGCACATAGAATCTCGGCTATCAGGCTCTCGAAAGGGGTTAATAGCCATCTAAAAATTTTCCACTGTAATTTTATTTTTTTTGTCAGTTTTTCTTATCGCTGTCATGATACTATGTTGTACAACAAACTAGGTTATCTTCTTGGTGCAGTCGAAGGTAAGTAAAAACTCGTGAAATTCGAATAATATATAAAAAGAAAAAAAAAAAAGGAGTAAAAATCCTCATTGGCGGATCTTAAAATCAATGGGTGTTTGGTAAGGTGGGCAATCCATTGAACAATAAGGCCAATCTTAGCTATGATAATTAAATTTTTCACTTCAATGTAGTATTTGCTTGAGTTTTCAACTCCCGGCGTGCTCGGGCAAATGATTGTGTTATCATGATAGGTCTCCTTTTGTCAACCCCATTAAATGACAGGTCCAATAATTACCTAGGCACTAGCCTGATGATGGATAATTTTTTTTTTTTATAAAAAAACAAGAAATTAATTTGTCTTCATGTCTTTTTTTTTTTTTTTTTCGTTTTTGAAGTTCACTAGGCAATTTTGCTACCCCGTCCCCCAGATCAGGCTATCGTGCTTTTGAATCATTAATTCTGAAAATAATAACGTGCAGTAGCATAAGTAGGTTTGCAAAAGGGTCTCTATTGGTGTTTTCCCCCCATCGCTCTCGAATTATTCAGAATTCATAATTTGTAGCGAAAAATAATTTTCAGACAAATAAATCTTAACAAATATTTTGGGACACCCGACAATCTTGTTATGCAGCGGCAGTGTATACTCGGTGAACATATTCAATGAGCCGTGAATAGCGCCGTATACTTATTTTTAAGATTTATTCATAAGAATCTTTTGAATTCTCAACTGCTGTACCAGGTGTTATCTTGGGATATAGTCTATCCGTATCCCGAAAATAAGTTGTGGGAATGGGACTTGTGGGCATGTTTAAATAAATCTTAACTATTGGGATCTAGCCTTGGAGTCCAGGCAGCAGTGGTTTATGAAAATCGGTGGACAAAATGCGATGAAATCCAATGCCATTCCATCATTCCTCCTCCTTGTTCGGACAAGACCAACTCCTAGTGAACTTATGATAGTATTGTTTTTTTTCTTATCAAAACATAAAAAAAAATAAAAATTGATACATTTATTTATTGTATTCATATATTAAAATCAGATCACTTATATTGTATTTTTTATTTAATTTTTTGTTATAAAAAATTCATTACTCAAGAATTATTAAATTCAAATATATATATATATATATATACATTTGATTTCAGTATTCATAAATTTATAATACAATACGTTATAAGTTCTCGTGTTATATTTTGACAAAAATAACTCTCCAACTTCAAGCAATGTAAAAAAATTATATTAAATTATTACTAAATTATTAAATTCAAGTGTAGTTATAATTGATAATAAAAATATTTTGTTGTTTAAAATACTTGGTATCAGCAATTGGAGGCTGATCATGGTAGCAAATTATGAGGACCTGGTTTATGTAGGAATAGTGATAATATTGTGTAACAAATGACCACTTCTCAGCATAACAATCACCTTCAAATTACAATTGCAGTCAAATTAGTTATCTTGAAATCATTGGCTGTGGTCCACGATGCTCAAAATTATATCATATACATTAGCACCGATGGAGTCGATGAAGAGAGTACATGTGGCTGCTTGGACGTGGTATAAGGGGAAAAATATGGGCATCATGGCATCAAAATCACCGAAAGCGAAAAGGCACGGTGGTCAAAAGTGGGCAACACAATCCATTGCTCCATTGGGAATTCAGAAAAGTTAAGAAAATATAAAAAAATAAATTTAATATTAGACGCTAATTTATCATAATTAATAATATTTATTTATTTTACATATATATATATGTTAATTATAATTAATAATTATAGTAGATATATATTTAATTTCGCATTCATTTCTTTTTGTCATGAGTTTCATAGGAATTACGAGTTTCGTCTTTTCATGATTAATAATAGATAGCTCCACAATGGGGAAAGGAAAATGTGCTGCTGGGTCCACATATGCACGCTTATAACATTTGTTAGTGGACAAAATTAGAAAAATTCGGTTAAAAGGTAAATAAAATTTTTTAAAATAATATTTTAATTAGCCTCGACACTCTTTTCTAAGGCTACAAGCCAGCCTAATAGAGGCAACCTAAAAAAAAAATAGATTTGCCATTCGAATCAATTATTTACTAAATTGAGTTGAATCTTAATTTATTTAATTCGTATTTGTTTAGTGAATGAGACCTAAGTCTAGAGCATCTTGTTTTTTGAATACCTACCTTTATGTTTATAAGATATTAAAAATATAATTGAAAGTTTGAAAAATTATTTTAAGAATAAGATGAAAATGAAAAATAACGGATCAAATAATAATAGAAGCATGCAATTTCAGAATATAGCTAGAATGCATATGTAGAAGTGAGACTCTCAGCACATTAAAAAAAAAAAAAAAACTCTAATTGCGTCACTTACGAGTCTTAACAAATCGAGTTCATACTTACTCGAGGCCAACTCGTTTGTTGCAAGTTCCAACAAACCCAAGCAACTTAAATGACTTAAATCACTTGCTATTTTCTTTTTAAGGAATTGAGGTCAAAAGAAGTGGCAAAGAAAAAGAAGAAGGAATCGCGTTATATAATGTTATAGTTCAAATATTAATATTTCTGTTTATTATTTTACTTTTTTTTTTTTTGGGTATTCATATTTTTATTTAAAATGTTATGAAAATTATACAACAAATTTGTATGGCATTTATAAATCATAAAAACAGAAATACAATTATACATATCCTCTGCACTTAATCATGAATAATATTCGGATAAAGCAGCTACAAAAGTCACCCCCTGTGAGGCTAATAATTTGACCTTATGAGCAAAAGATTCGTCATTTTGTGCAATTTTTATTGATCTAATGAGGAGTTTGGGGGCCTTTTCAAAGTGAGTGGACCCAACTTGTTTTGTTCTTCTGTTTGTTTTTCTTGGTAACTACGCTAGGTAATTGGAATGGCAAATTGCATTCTCGTTTTAGAATATTTTCATTTCCTTTTTGTTTTTTCAGGGAGCTGAGTTTGTTTTATTTATTCATTTTTTTCTCACTTCTTCCGCTATAAATTGAGAGGCCACCGAAGCCTTAATGCATCGTACACCCGCCTCTCCCAGTCTCTCTCTCTCTCTCTCTCTCTCTCTCGCTCTCTCTCTGTGGCGCGCGCGCACACACGCACACACACACACACACGGACCCTAGTGAAAATGAAGACCTCGGATGTGGTGGCACTTAGTGCTCTCCTGCTGCTACTCATGGCAGAGGCACAGATCACAATGGCAGCGACATGCAACCCAACCCAGCTGAGCCCCTGTGTGAATGCGATAACATCTAACTCTCCACCATCCAAGCTGTGCTGCAGCAAGATCAATGAGCAAAAGCCATGCCTTTGCCAGTACGTGAAGGATCCAAGGCTGGCTAAGTTCGTTAACTCCCCTAATGCCAGGAAGGTTGCTAAAACCTGTGGAACTCCCTACCCCAAGTGCTAGATTTTATACCTTTACCATAAGATTGCTTCTCTCAATTTAATTTTCTATGCCACTTATTTCTTATGTATGCGTCAGCGTCATGCATGTTGGTGCATGAGTCAAAAAGGGGTAGAGAGAGTATCTTAATTTGGGATTTGGTGTGTTATTTTATGTCATATCCGTGCTACCAATATCTAGTGGAAATAAGCGGGGGGGTCTTGGTCACATGGCCGTGGCTCCAACGTGGACTTTGGTGTGGTTTGATTGTCAAATACTTAATCAATGTTGAATCCTCCCTCTCTCTCTCTCTCTCTCTCTCTCTCTCCCACAAACCTTATTTCAACTGGGCACTCGTAAACGCAACGGTCAACCAACTCCACGAATCAGTTTATATAATAGTACTAATTAATAGTTGTTATTTATATGATTCAGAAGGATAAATAGCCCAATCAGCAATGTCAACTATGCGCGGTAATAGGATTTCATAACCAAATATTACAAACACAAGTAAATGGAAAAGCAGTGTCAGGTGTGCTGCATGCCACGATGCACTGCCTTTTTAGATAAAAAGAGTGAGTTGTCACGAATAATAGTCAAACGACAAGAAGCAGGGGAAAGGAAAAGTACAACTCCAAGGAGAAAGTGAGTCAATTCTTTTATTAGGAGGATAAAAATATGAAAATCATCATTATCATTTTGCAATTCTAAACCATCATCACACATTTGGTGGGCTGCGCTGAATCAGTCTCATAAACGATGACAATAAAAATTTAGACTAGACTGCTTGGAGAATACAAGGCTCAAAAATCAATCTACATGTACAGAAAGGGGAATAAATTACTTACAAAAGGACTGAAGTGCAGAAAGTGCTCACAAATGAAGGAGGTCTGATATTGGGTTCCAGCCCATGATCCAGGACCTCTTATCGGTGGGTAGTGCAAAATTGAGCTCAAACATCTCTTTTGACATGTTTCCCCCCTCACAGAACCCCACAAGCATTGCCACTATCTCCGCACTCTCCTGCACATGTCTTGCATCGTGAGGATCCGTCCAGAGTTTGCTCACAAACTGCAGTTTCCTCTGCTTCCCTTCAAGTGGGACATCCCATTTAAGGTATAATAATTCCCTCTCTTCAGCGCTCAAACGTGAGGTCAGCCTCTTGGCAAGGAACTCCCTTTCACGTTTCAACGCTCTAATGCTGCAAACCAACATAATATGGGAAATTTGAGTGCTCGAGTATCTGCAAGAATTGACGGTAATGAGAAATGGCGTAATCTATTAGTACCTTGATGATAACGAAATTGTCGGCTCATCACCGACGCGAGCTGGGCTTGCATTGCCAAGTTCGGCTAAATGCTGCTGCAACCATGTCAAGCGTCTAAGCTCCACTTCCATGTATATTTGATCGGCAGGATCCCCTCTGAATAATAAGTAGAACTGTGTCCTGTGGATGATGGATACATAGCACACATCCCACAACTCAATGATCTGCTGCCTTTGCTCCCTAAAAGTTAATTGCCACGAAACTGGAGTTTCCCCTGCCTCATTTATAGTCTCCTCGTCCTCTGGGGTATATCCAGCAGCTTCATTTGCTTCCAGTTCAAGGACCTGATAAAACAGTAATAAATATGCAGACAAAATGAATTTCCCAAAAGCTAAACAATATGGACGATGGTAGATCAAAAGTACATATCAGTGCAACTAAACTGAACAAGTTACTGTAAAGGAAACTGCTGTACCTGGCAAACGAGTAATTGCTTTTGATATTGCAGCTTAGCCACTCGTTCCTTCAGCTCTGTCACGTAAGCTCGTATGTTTCTGACATTCTCTTCTGCTGCATTTTGAAACATTTTCTGCATTTTCTTCATATTGACCGAACTTGAACGTCGATAGCCAGTGCCTTCCTTTGATGAGACATCTCCAGCTTCCTCACTCTTCGTAGGGGTATCCTTTTCGGACTCTGGCTGGGTCTCTTTAGATATAAAGTCATCATTCTCTGGAACCCTATTCTCAATCTCGTTATCCACAATTTGCCGAGAGGCAGATAAAGGTGAGCAAGGAGATCTTATGAAATTTTGCCTGTTGGCACCATTACTTGAAGCCAAAGGAAGCATCTTCTTCTTCTTCTGTTGATTCTTTGATTTTGGAGTTGCTTCAAAATTCGAAGTTAGATTGATGCTCGGCAGGGACATTACCAGTTTATCTATGGATTTCTGAACACTTTCTAATTGCTCTTCAAGATTTGCAATAGTGCTACCCTGCGAGTGCAGTCTAGTTATCTCTTCCTTCAGGTTAGCACTAACACTCTTGTTAGGAGCTACCATGTTTCCAATTTCAACTTCTTTTGCAACAGGCTGGATGGCACGCATTTCCCTTATTTCTGCTTGCAGCTTAGCAACTGTCTCAGCTGCATCCTGGTTACCTAGTCTATGGCAGGTGACCTCCTTCTGTAGTACTTCTAGAGCTCGATTTGCTTCTGCTCCAAGTTGCTCCTGAAGGTGTTCAAGCTTGCGAATTTCATGCATCAAAGTGAAAGGTGCGGTTGATGATTGCCTCATGGACTGCCTCAACAAAATTTTTCTTTGTTTGTCACAGTGTCGTAGCTCCTTACTATCAAGATCTGGCAACAAGGCATCAGAATAAGAAAGGCACTTCTTCACAGAAGGACGAGGGGATTCCAGTGTACTTGAAGGCTGCTGGTCATTTTGAAGCTTTTGACGTAACTCATCAACCTGAGATTGTGCAAGGTCTCTCTGGCGTCTAAGTTCTTCCATTTCCATCTCCATCTAGAGACAAAAGGAAATTGAGATGCAAATATAATAAGTTATTTTATTACAATAATGATGAATCTCGAGAATCAACTTCACCTGTGGTACTTTACCTGCTGTATTTTCAAGTCTTTGTCTGTTGAAGGGTCAGGAGTGCGCAGCTCTGCTTCCAGCCGAGCTACTTCCTTCTGCAGATGTTTCACTAGCTGCTTGTCTGAAACAACCTGGTGAAGTTTTGAAAAGGAAAAAAATCAGTATTTGCATTGTTATTTGAAGTGAGGAAGCAGTTATAATAAACAAGTTAGAAGACCGAAGATCAATACCATGTTGACTTGGGCATTGTTAGTAACTTCCTTTGCTCGTGTGGCAAAGAAGAGAGTATTCCGAGATTGTTCGACATGGCTTAGTGCTGGACTTAAAGTGCATATGATGGCAGTACGAGCATTCCCACCAAGTGAGTGCTGCAATATGCGAGTCAACTTCGAGTCTCTATAGGGTATATGACCACTACGTTTCCCAACACTGCGAAAATGATAAAGGGTGCAGTTTGAAACAACAATTCATTGATATCTTATTCAAAACATAAAATCAGAAGGGCCCCTTATCTTCAATATGATAAATATCATCTTCAGTGATTGTTATATTCATTTATAAAGAGGACGCCAGCCGACCTTTATAAATTGATACAACTAAACTTCACAGGTGCTCAATAGATTTTGTTAAAACCTCACAAATCATGTTTTGCAGTTGAAATTAGAAGATATTACTCATTAATCAAAAGTCCATCAAATTGACCACGGGTCAACATGAAAAATAAAACTAAATTTGGACAAAATTTCACCATTTGAGAAGTCTATAATGCAAACATGCAATAGCAAAGGTAAATTCTAACCTAAGCTTTCTAATCACTGTTGTCAGAGTCATCAAACTGAGATTAATATGGCAGCCTTCTCTCAGCCTGGCTCCATCTGCATGTGTCTGTGAGGCTCTTTCACTTCCAGCTAGATCTACAAAATTCTGTAAACAATTGGTTCACAAGAGATAATAACGTAGGAATCAGTCAAACAATTTCAGTGAGGGCTTGCCAGAAGAACCATGTATGAGTTTAAATAAGCTAGTTTTCAATTTCATACCAGGCTTGCAACAAAGGATCTAACACGACCCGAATTTTCACGGAGAATACTTTCTATTGTCTGCATCATCCACAACCACAGGTGGGTTCAAATGTCAAATTTTTGAGAAACAAAAAATTTCTTCCTACGCGCTTCAGTAGAAACCATGATCCATGAATCTTACCAGCCTTATAATCTGGTGTGACCTTGAGCTAGTATCATTGAGTGCAGTTTCACCAACTTGCCTTTGGGCTACAACAGAACCGGAAGTAAATTAATCAAATACAGATTGGCACATATTCACAATGGAAAGTGAAGGCCGTGGCCTCAAAATTTACCTTCACAGATACTGATCAGATGCCGCAAGTGTTGATCATTGCTGGCTGTTTCTTCCACCAACTTCTCAACCACAGTACCTTTCTGTACAAAAGAATGCAAGAATTTAAGTAAAAAACGAACGAGTACTCCAGAGATTCATGGATGTTGAATCATTTTATTTTTTTGTCAAGAAGTTCGATCTTGATGTTGAATCATTTTATTTTTTTGTCAAGTACTATGGAAATGAATTTCAAGATGTAATACCTCTGGATCATCTAGAAGCTTGAGATTGCGTCCTGATTCTGAATTTAATAGGTCCCTAACGTTTTCATTATAAATTTCTAGTCCAGAAATCTTAATTGTAAAATCTCTATCTGGTGTCTGCAGTTGAGCCAAGAACAAACGGATCAGTTCACAAATTTCAGAACTCCAAATGCATGTATTTTAATGTCCAAATTTCCCAATTCAATCAGCCAAATCAAGATTCAAAGTTCATGCTCCACCAAAAACTACTGAACAAATTATTGGAGAACAACAGTGTTGAATTCTGATCAAGCTTACATTCATTATATGCTTATAGATGTCATTAACAGCTTTCTCAGTTATCCCTCTCATCGTGTACGTCTTCCCGCTGCTTGTTTGTCCATAGGCAAAGATGGTTGCTGTAATAAAACCAGTCAGTCATAAACTGCAGCAGAAAATTTTCTCATAATTCAAAGCACATAGCAAGATTTACAAGCGTAAAAACATATGCTTTACCATTTATGCCCGTCAAAGCAGACAGAGCAACATTCTTTACTCCATCCTCATACACAGTTTCCGTTAAAGAAGCAGGACCAAAGACTTTATCTGAAGAAAAAAAAAAAAAAAAACCCATAATGCCTATATTACACGACAGCAAACAGAAGATCACACAGACAACAAAGTTCAAAGCAATAGACTGCAAAGATAAAGAGGGTAATTGGGTGCAGCTAAAAAATTACCAAATGTGAAAGAGGTAGGTTGAGCTGTACGTTCCTGAGATGGGGGTGGCTTAAAAACAATTGTGTGCTCATCAACACATTCCCATGCTACTTGGTCTTTGGCTAACTGCTCTCTCTTGTTTAGAGGCCTTAATCTCACGGTAACTACAATCTTCTCTTCTTTGGCTTTTGGCCCTCCTCCAGGGGTTGAAAATGGTGTTCTGTCAATCTTGGAAGCTGGAGTTCCAGGTGTTCTTGCTGCCATCTTTTTTTTTTTTTTCTATCAAGATTTGCTCTCACCCTCTACAATTAATCTTAGAACAGACCAAGTACAAGGCACAGCCGCCCGCCCCTCTCTCACCAAAGATGCTAAGGAAAGAGTGGAGGCTTTGTGCAGAGAAATTTGAGATGAGTATCAGCAGCTGCAAAATTCAGTCTCTACCCATTAAACTTCCATAGATATTAAGCCAATCTACGATGAAACTTCAACTGAAAAATACATAAATATTTTGATAGCAATTAAAAAAAAGATTTAAAATTGAGAAATATCTTCCCCCCCCCACAAAAAAAAAGAAAAAGAGAAAAAGATCTGAAACGATTAAATGATGTAGTTCTTGTGATCTAGTAATCCATGATTGAAATTTCAACAGTCAGATTAAACTAAACATCTGATCTTAAAATATTGAACATCTAATAACTCTGACACAGATCAATAAAAGGAAATTTTGATCAAAATTCAGAGAGAATCCAATCCAAAACCGGATCAGAAAAGGCAAAAAATTCAATTAAAATTTTTCTAACCATATTAAGCTCCAGATTTTATACCTTAAAATTTTTATTTTTTGACAAAAGGCACACAGACAACAGAAAAGGAAATTTTTTTTTTTTTAAAAAAAGAAGTAAACAAAACCTCACAAATAGATTTCGAAGCCGAGATCTTCAAGAACCAACCAACAAGATCAACACAAAGAACAAGCAAATCGAGAGAGAGAGAGAGAGAGCAAGAAAATTCTAGAGAGAGAGAGAGGGGCTTTTGGTTGGCTTGTTTGCTTTTCTATTGAAACGAAGAGGGCTCTCTCTCTCGCAGTCTGCGTTTGTTCCTGTGACCAACGGAATTTGAATTCTGTGTCCCAACGGCTAGTTTCCTCTTTTTCCCTTTTTTTTTTTTCATTTCCTTATTATTATTATTATTATTATTATTATTTAATAAATTTTTATCTTGTTGGCGTTTTTTTTTTTTTTAAGAATTGCCGAGTGGAGCGGGACCCAGTTTCGAAGTTTTCAAAACGGGCGATTCGAATTTATTTAATTATTTATTTTAATTGAAAGGAATTTATCGAGACAAAAGGACCCAAAAAAAAAAAAGCAAAAACAAAAAACAAAAGAAACAAAGGGTCTCAATTGCTGGCAATCAAAACGCCCCTGTGGGGCCCACTGGCTCCGGGACTCGGCATTATTCAAAAAGCTGTGTCGCATGTGAATTTATTTAATTGAAAAAAATAATAATTTAATTTAATTATATCGAACAAAGTTTACAATTTTTCTCGTCCTTGGTCCGCTCCACAAAAGACAGAATGAGAAGGATTACAGTGTTCTGATGATTTACAACTAAAGAAGAATTACATTTCAAATATTTTTCTGTAAAACGAAATCTTCGAGGGAAAATTTTATGGAATTTTCTCAAAATATTCAAGAAAATAAATCTCTTTTTTTAAGTACTTGAGGTGAGAACTTAATATTTAATGTACTCTTTTTTATTAATACGTAGAATTTTTGTATTGATATTTATTTTTAATATATAAAAATTTATATTAAAAATGTAGTATTATTTTTAAACTCATTGACGTTAAGGGTGGGTAACGAGAAAATTCTTTTATATAAAAAAATATATAAATAATAATTTTTAATAAAAAATTAATAAATAAATCTCAATTTTAATTTATATATACAATAATTAATATTATCTATTTATTTAACAAAACAAAAAAAATAAAAGATAGTGTCACGAAGAAATGATATCATATCTAGGTTCACATGTTGTATTCTTAGTCTACGTCTCGATCTAGTCAAAAGTATATTACTTATACTAAAATTTAGAATTAAACAAAATATATTATTTTTATGACTTAAGTTGAAAATTCAAATTCTAAAAACTAAAAAATGAATGAGGCTGTCAGTTCCTTTGTTGTGCAATGAAATATATGCTTTTCTGAAAAAAATAAAAATTAAAAACAATGATAAATCTACTGAAAGGAACTACTATGTTTTGGCAAGGCATGCAAGTACTCTTAAACCCCCCCCCCCCCAAAAAGAGGAGAAAAAAAGAAAAGAAAAGGGGATATAAGTACTTCGATCATATATATGCTTTTTCTTCAAAGCATTTGAAGAGCATATTTCTATAGCAAAGTTTAATGTCGGGAATAAATTTCCTTTTTTTACTACACAAAGTAAAAATAATACTCCACAATTATGTCAAAAAAATATTTAACTTACTAAATATTTTGACAAAAAAATTAATTTTATAAGTTGTAATATAATAATAAACAATATCTTAATTATTAAACTACATTGTTGGGTGATTTTTCAACAATCTTCTAATAAGCAGATAAGCCCTTCCAAGACATTATTGCTAGTAGATAAATACTGTTTCAACCAATGAAGGAAGAATGAATCCGAGGGTGGACACCGTGAAGAACAAATGAAGGGATTTGGTGGCAGTCCTAAGACATTCATGGTGCCTTCCGCCATGGCTATCACTTCCTCTTTGGACGGCCTATTGGATGCAGTTGTCTGTATGCACCACAAGCCCACCAATACCATCTTCCTTGCAATTTCATTTTCCTCCATGTTCATGATATCTGGCAGGACAAATGAAAGGATTGAGTCTCATTATATGGTGTAGGGAAAAAAAGAAAGTGCTCTCTTTGACTTTTCCAAGCCCTAAGGGACTGGCTGGTGGTGGTGGGCTCAAAACAGGAGTTCAGTAGACTCCATGTCATTTTTAGGCTCAATGGGAAGTGACCCATGACTGGTTATATGACTTTTTATTAGTGTGAAAAATTAAATAAAAAATAATCGCTGAATATAAGATAATATAATATGATAGTTATTAAATTTAAAATTTAAAATAATATTTAAAATTTAAATTTTATACTTCACTTATAATTAAAATTCTCCTTCCCACTTCAATTAGATGAAAGAGAAAAAAAAAAAACCCAAAAGATAACAGAAAAAATAGGAAAAAATTTAGCGTTAATTGTATGTAGATTAATAGGAGAAGAACATAGTATTGGAAGAAGGAAATCGAACCTGCCGCGATCATCACGGTCTGATGGCCTGCAGCATAACATCTGAAATAGATGGGCTTCACACGAACGAATCACTAGGGCTACATGTTCCAAGATATTCGAAGCAATAGAGGACTCTTTTGGTCTGGTCTACATCAGAATTAGCTTTAGCGGAATTTCGCGTCATATTTGGAGCAGTATATGTCAATTTTGTTCATAGGAATCAAATATTACCATATTCTCCAGAATATGTGACAATGCTTTTTTAAACTTTACACAAAATAGAACTATTTTTTGTTTCTCTTTTCTTGGGTTCTTCAGGATTTAAATCATGTTACTTGGACTAACCAACTAAGTGCTAGTTATCGCACTAGACCACGACCTCCTAACATAAAACAGAACCATGTATCTGCAAACCAGCATGGTTCCGATCGAGAGAAAGGGGTAATTTAGAAGATACCCTTTTCTAATGGTGTCGGGCTAGGTACAGAAACAGTAACAGGAACACCATAGCAGAAAAATTTAAGCTTGGAGTTAGTCGCACACATTCCACCTGCACGCATCCAATCTCTACAGGCGTCCCGGTCAGCATTACATTTAACATCAACCCCATATCTCAATGCATCTATTAGTGACATATTTTCGGCCCAAAGCTAGAAACTAACTCCACAGGCCTTTAGTTTCCCATCAGAGTCAACATCAGCCGGCTGACCTCCCAGCGATTGATCGACAAAATACCCATTCTTTTGTGTCTGATTAACTTGGCAACTAAACTAATTTCAGGGTTTTTTCGTGTCCCGAGGACACTCGGGCAAGAAACTTATGTTTTGTACTGGCGAATTATAGCGAAACAGCGTCCTGAGAATGGTGTTGGCCTGCGGGACATCTCGATCAGGACAGGCGTGCCGGAGGTCCCGCCGGGCAATTCTCGTGGTGGAGTTCGTTTCGTTGACTTTAATCACCCTGACTGGTTGGTTGCGTTTCAATGGACATGGCCGTGCCATTCCCACTCTTCCACCAGAGTTGGAACTTCGGGTGGCCACAGTAGTATGGTCTGTTGGGGCCCCAAAAAGGGCATAAAAGTGCTTCCGCATCTCCGCACCTGAATGGACAAGTGCATTTCTTGAAGTTGAATTCTAGCTCGCAATGGTATGGTATGTCCGGAAGCTGGACAAGAAGGCAGTGATCACAATGAGAAATTGGATAAGAAGGTGTAGGAGAAGATGGGGTTTCATAGCGGTCAAAGTTAGTTGCATAACCCAAGTTTGCGATTATACGGAAGCGACAGAAGAACTTTGAGGAATTCGATGCTCAAAAAAAGTTCGAGGAATTGAAGGGCATGTTTATTTTGGCGTCGATTGCACCCCTCTTGTTTTCTTGCTTTCAAACGAAGAGCCAGGAGAAATTGTGCCGTACAAAATGGCAGCTATATTTAAGAAATGCAATAACACAATTCAAAAAACAAAAAGAAAATATGTACAATCAACGTCTCATTGGGCATTGTGTTTACAAATGATTATACTAATTTTATGTCAAGTAGGCATCTATTTTATTTAGTTCTGTAATAAAACTCTTTTCGTAAATCAATGGCGCCTTCAATGATTATACCCCACATTTTTACTCCAAAGGGGAGGAACTCGATTCCAAACCCACTGGCGTCGTTGCTGTTTGCACGATAAGCCTATCCCTATTCGAGAAAGGTACCCGCACTCATATTTTTGGAGCTTGTGATGGCCTTATTTGTGCAACTCTTTTGTTTTTTCCTTTTTATTATCGATCTTGTCTAGCATCGGACAAAAGGGCATTTACTGGTTACCCGAGGCCGTGTCACAAATGAGCTCGTGGGCGGCTGCTCATTAAAGAAACTTTGAGGTCGGCAGATGCTTTTGAATGAGTTAATTTGGCTTTTCTCGAACGTGCGTGACGGTGACTTAGCAGGAGAACTTTATCTCCCCGAGGACCCCCCCCAAGGGGGTGCTGTTGTCTTCAGATAATTGGAAATAAGATTGGTGGAAAGAAGCCGAGCGACGACAACACAGTATCATCATTGGTAATTACCTATAACTTATTAATATTAAAATAATTTTAAAAATTAAAGATCTTGTATTTGAGTTTAAACAAAAAAAAAAAAATTTTTTTTGATATTAAAATTAAAATATCGTGTTTAAATCCAAACAAAATGGCAAAAGCATATTTAAAGTGAAGCAAATCTTTGGCATAAAATACCAAACAAATATTTAATTTAATTTTAAGGAGTCATAGGAAATAACAAAGATAAAATAACTAATTAAGATTTTTCTTTTTTTTTTTTTACTTTTCTCAAATTAATCCACCATAATTATTAAAAAAAATTGTTTTCATTTGTACTTTTTTTAACTTATGCCCACATAACGTGGTTCATAAGATATTAAGTTTTATTATAAAGACACATAAAATAAATTTGAAATAGATATAAATTCATTATAAATTGTGGTTGATATATATATTTTTATATATAATAATTACTTATAATTAATGATTGTAATGAATTTGTATCTTTGGTGTTTTTTTTTTATGTATTTTGTTATTTTTTTTTTTGAACGCATATTAGTGCATGCTCACGCCTTGCATGACAAATTGCCCAAATGGGTTTTAATGATTCGTTAGATAATTTTAGAAACATACTTAACTCACGTTGCTTGTGGCTCTTAGTAAAAATCAAAAATTTTTTTTTATAGATTTTTTTTTATCGACAAACAAGGGTATATCACCAATATATTTATTATTATATTTACAAATTAAAATAAAAAATAATTAATATATTTATTATCATATTATGAATTAAAATTAAAAATAATTTATTTTATTTTTAAAAGATTATTAAATTTAAATAAAATTTTATTATATTAATTTTAATATTAATAAATTTAAAATTTAATATTATATTTCTGGCCTAAATCTTGCATTAATTATTAAAAAATCAAAACTTTCTTGATAAAAAAAAAATAATAAGAAAAATTATCTCTTTAAATTTAAACGTACACTTTTTCTAATGAAGTCACGCACTTCTCTACTTAAAACAATCAGCTGGATCTTGATTGTATTATGAAGACCAACCGTGGCCAACAACAGCAAGACGTCGATGCTCATGGCGTCGAAGGAGGCGGATCGGTCGAAGCCGCTGAGGCAGCAGTAGATCAAGTACAAGATCCACATGGTGAAGAATTGCCCCAAGTGAAGGAGAGACTGTGCCTGGAGGTTGAGAGAGGCCGTGGGGCTGAGCGCCACGACAATAGGGAGCCAAAGGCTTAGGCGCCACCAGGAAGTTAGACTGGGGAGCGTTAGCGATTATCGCTTAAGACACGGCGGCGCTTCCTGAAGTTGGTGTCAATGAGGTCGTCATCAAATGCCAATTTTCCCCAGACGGTGGAGGAGGGGGAGGCGAATCAAAAAGGTTAACGCTTTATTATTATTATTATTATTATTATTATTATTATTTTAATGTTTCCTTTGATGTTTAATATCAAGGTATTAGGTGGCTCAAGATCAAATTTGAAAAAAATATAAGCAGATCTTGAAAAAAATATTGAACATTGACAACGTCATCCTATCATTCAATTCGCTCTCAGTAGAAATTTATATTAGAAAAAACTTTTATGATTTTTGATAGCATCGAAATAACAATATATATATATATATATATATATATATATATATATATATATATAAGTGTTAACTTCTTTTTTTTAAAAAAAAAGAGAGATAAAAAAATAAGAACTAATTATAATAATAATTAAAATTTATCTAATAATTCGTTAAATTAATAATAATTAATTTAATTATTTGTTATCAAAAAATTTTATTAATATAAATAAAAAAAAATTGTTAACTACTAATTGCTAAAAATTAAGGTTACGGAGATTGTCTTAAAATTTTTGATGCCAATTCTTTAAAACTTGTTTGAGCTTATACAATCATTTTTACAATTAACACATTTTATTATCACCTGATGTAGCAAAACCTTAAGACATTTTCTTATACGTTTATTCAATTAAATCTCCGTCAAAAAGATATTATTTACATTTAATTGATGTATATGTCAATGTCGAATAGTAACCACTAATTATAGGAATTTCAAAGTGGTAATTTTTCTCGCCGAAGCAAAAGTATTAAGGTAATTTATGCGTTTCACCTATATAAAATTTTTGGCTACTAATTACCCTTTAGAGTGTTCATTAAAACCATGAAACTTATATTTTATGTTATAAATCCACTTAGAATCAATAGTTTGTTTATCTTTTGAGAGATCTCGTAAAGTTTAGGTGTGATTGAGTTTCAATATATAGATTTCTTATTGTGTAATATGTTTCCACTTAGTATCTCATACAACTTAATAATAATTCTTAAAGTTTGTCAAAAGACGATATGGATGCAAAAAGAGTTTGGTGGATTGGCGTAATGCATGAATAATTTGAATTATGAGACCCCCCCCAAAAAAAAAGACAGATTTTATTCAAATTTACTATTGATGTGGTGCCTTGAGATGAGATTAAAGATGACAGTAGAGTATACTCAAAGCCTATTAGTTTGTGAAAAATCATTCTCGACGCATTTTGGGGGAGGTGAGGAAACTATTTCTACGTGATTTTGGTGATTCGGTGTTGGGCTGTGATTGATTGAAAATTATGATGAATTGGTTGCCATTTCTATATCGAGATCAGCATTTGTTGGTGGGATACTTTGGTCATAATTTGTTAAGCTCGTTTCAGTGAATTGTACTTGTGAAGTTTCAATAGGTGGAATGTTAGTAGTTATGTTGAAGCTTGTAGTGTGATGTCATAAGATGGAGATGTTGTATTTAGTTTAAAAAATATATATATTTTCTCATAAAATACAACATCTATGGAGACAAATATCTTCTTCTTCTTCAAGCCGCAATTCCATTTTGGAACACCCAAATTGTGGACAAACAAAAAAACAACCGGATGGGATATTTATGGTATTTTACATGTTTGCAGATGAGTTACCTTGATAAGAGTATTTCCAGATCTGCACTTCCATTCCATGGGCTGTTCTCCATGTTAAGATGTACTACATAGCCATTGCTGTGATAGCCAACTATACCAAGCACGATCTTGCAGAAAGCAAAGTACAGCTACCTACGCTATTTCCAAAACATGTCTATCTAGAGTAGACTACTTAATATTGCTTACTACACTTCGATATTGATGCCTAGTCTATCATCAATTACCATTGATGTACCTTGGAGATGCATTTTCTCCGTCTGATGATGACTCAGACCTGGTATAGCCAATGCCAGCATCACTTGTTTCACACTGATATGGTGAAGTAATTTGCCAATTGTATCCGAGATGGGCATTGCTGGGCAACATTCCAACATCAGTGTATGGATCGGCCGCATACCCACTTTGGTGGACTGATTTTACCATGGCCTGTCGATGATTGCAGTGTTCATTCACTTGCTCACCTATTAGCAGTTCACCGGCATTCTGTCATTAATTGGAGTAAAAGAAATGCCTTTCTATGCTACCATTTAGGTTGCCAAGGGAATTCAGCTTACCTTGTGTAAGCAAAGGAATTTCACTTGAACTAACGACCACCTCTTCCAGGGAGCGCCACTCTGCATATGCCTTTCTCACCAAATTCTCAATCAAGCTCTGGTTCAACGGCCAAAGATAACATAATCAAGTAAGCTTATTAACAAGATTTCATTGCAAAAACCATGAAATTTTCCTACTAAAGTTGAACTCATACCCTGTTAATGCTTAAAAGATCCTGAGCGCCATACATTTGCCCGTTAATCATGGCATCAACCACTTGACATACCGGGTTTAAGGTAATGCCAAAACCTGGTCCTCGGAAAATATAATGCTTGTTGCCCAGAGAGCAAGTCCTTGCATGCTTCATAGTTAATTCCCACATTCTTTCAGACATACTGGGGCCTAGTATCTGTACAGAAAGGGTATTAGAACCTTGGATAGAATTTTAGCTATAAAAAAAAAAAAAAAAACAGAAAAAAAAAAGGAGAATTTCAATTGCATACTCTTCTGAGCTTCTGTGGGTCCACAGTGGACAACTTCAAGAAATCTTGCACTGTATTAATGCCCTCAGATTGTAGCTTTTTGTGAAAAGCGCCATCTTTTCCAATCTTCTCCAGACGCCATACCTCGTCTTCCAACATTGGTGGATGATGCTTCTTGTATACTAAGTGCATAATGGAGAAAAAAAAAAATTACTGTGTAATTTATGCAAATATATATATATATATTGATTTATTTATTTATTTATGCTTCTAAAATCCAAATCAAATTCTTAATAAATTGTTTCTATGAAGATTTGAAAATTGACATTGGAGGTTTAAAACTTTAACAAGATAAGAGGTTAAAAATGCAAAGCAATTTATGAAATAGGGAGAATAACCTTGTTATATGATTCATACATAATGGGCCTCCTATCAAAAAAATTTTGAAAAAAAAAAAATCCTAGTATAGAAAATTGAAATAGATATAAAAAGACTCAAATTCATTTTTGTTTTTTTAATAAGAGAATCATGTTTAACCTAAAGTAAGAAGGAGTACACAGAAAGCGTCTAATGAATAATTATCTATGCAGTCAATTTTGACCTAGTTTGTTACTTTGTGGATTTAATGCTCAAAGGATATGGGTGCTCGTGAGACCTACTGCTCTTTAGGCAAGTTTATAACTTGAAGAAAATCCCATATGACATTGCAATCTTAACACAATACAATACAACGTAATGTAAAGTTCTCAAAAGTCTCCTTCGTAACATTATCATGCGGTAAATTTCTTCGCATCCGGGTTCTAAGTTGAAGGAGAACTTCACCAAAACATACATAAGCCAAACCTATCGGGATCAAAATCATGATCAAACTATCTAATAGTGACCATTCTTGAAGAAAATCAGGTACAATTTCTGGGTCTTCGAGTCTATGACAGAATGTACGAGTTCAATGCATTAATCAAAGTTCGGCGCCGACCGGAGGTGGAAGGAGGAAGGGATAAGGTGAACTTAAAATATTAATTAAAATCAGAGGCCCCGTTTTATTTGTTAGGGGCTCTTACCAATGGTCTTGTGGTTGCATCGACGGCCACATGTGCTTGTCTTATCTAAAAGCTCCAAAAATTCGTAGTGCTCGTTGAACCACTGATTGAAAGTTACTGGCACGTCACTCTTTGAATGTACGATGCAACCCGAGTGATTCAATAGCTCGTGGTCCCCCCCCCAGTCAATTACAGTGCAACCTCCTGAGTTTGATTTCTATTTTGTCTTTCGTAATGGGAACATTAATCATTCCGATAATGATAAGAAGGGAACTTAAAAAAAAAAAAATCATAAAATGTTTTCTAATTCCACATATTTTTTGAATCATAGATAATTGCCAATCGCCTTATGTCACAAACTCTTTGCCCACTCTTACATTTCACGAGTGTTTTACACTAGAAATACCGATTTACGAAATTTATAAAGTTATATAGAAGAAAATTTGTTTAGATGAAAAGACTAACTTAACTAGATAGTATACTTAGCAAAAGAAAAGAAAAGAAGAAAGGTTTGAATCATAATCCAAGAACTAGAATTTAAAGAGGAAAGAAGTTGAAAAATAACGAGACAAATAGTAATTATAAAAACATATATATATATATATATATATAAACATTTATTTTATCAGTAATAAACTATAAAATATAAAAATTAAAATCTAAATAAATCTGTCATAGCACGCGTCAGATGCCAGCTTGCCGCATGAATGCTAAATGGGAAACTCCTACACATGATAAAGTTGGAGCTTGTCGAGTGATTATTATGTAGAAAACGATAGCCACATTCGGGCACACGTCCGAAAGCTAGTTAACTAAAGGGTCCATTACTTAAATGCCCAACTTACCAAGCAGAGCATATTGTAATGCTTTATGGCTACAACCAGCTCGGAAAGCAGTTTCTCCTTTCCCGGAGAATATGTACAGGTACATGGGTATAGTTTTTTTTTTTTTTTAATTTTATTTTTTCTAAGCAGCAGGTACATGGACATAGTCAACAGTACACGGGTTTGACTGAGAGCCTAACAATTGACTTTCTTCATCTGAGTTGGTAAGCTGTGTTAGCAAAACATAATTGTGCTTCCCACGATCTCCTATACAATAAGCTGGAGGGAAGGAATAACAATCTAATAAAGCATATTGAGCATTTTTGTAATCTCAGATACTTGAGTGTTACGTCGGTCAAGATTCAAGTGCCAAAACTAAGTGGCGAGGGTGCGGTCCTCAATTTAATGACCTATTAAGCTGATTTCACACGATCAAAAATTTAATCTATCGAAGGGGAGTCTACACACTCTCACAAATATGCATGCTTTCTATGGGAGCACAAAAGTCTGCCTAAAATGATAACATCAATTAAAGGCGGAGGGCCTCTAGGTTAAAAGACAGTCATATCAAGATGAAGATTAATTGTGTCCACCATACGAATGCATAAGATCATATGCTTTGAGAGGGGTTTCAGCATCGCGGAATTGGACCACTAGAGGTTTGTGAATGTGAGCGTGTGATTCTCTTTTTTTCTTTTTCGCTTTTGCAATTTTTGATACTTGGAGAGACATATAGCTTTGTTCGAGAAAACACCTATATACGTGGGGTGCACAAAAGCTGTAAGAGTGTGATTTTATTTCAAAGTTTAGGGAAGGAAAAAGGACAGGAGGAGGAAAATAAAAGGGAGAAGTCTGGTATAGAAACCCTAGTGTAAATAATTTTGCTTATAATTTATTGGATATTGCTATATAAACACGTATATGCTAATACTAATTGATTAGTTTTGACTCAAACGACATCAGGTTGAAGATATCTATATCGAATTCAGTCGAAGTCAGATAATTGTAAAAAAATAAAAAAATAAAAAAATAAAAGAGTTAGTGGCGACTGCATGCATATATGTACATAATAAATACATCAATGGCAACTGAGACAAGTATAATATATGCAATTGGGTAATAGAAATTGAACTTACATTCTCCTCTATGATCCCTGACAACGAACGGATCCGTCATTGCTTCGCGGATCCTAAGACCTTGAGAGCTTCCTGGAGCCGTTCTTGCACCAAGCCTGAACCTCCTGCCCTTAATCCAGCTAGAGTTGTCCGTGAACTCAATTTCCCCGACTGGTGCAATTCCATCCCTCATTGTCACAATCAAGCAGTCTCCTGCAAGCAAAGGCCGCTTGCCTTTTCTCTCCTTCACAATATTATTGTCAAATTCTTCGCTAGTCCAAGCATAGCTGTCATCAGGAGAGAAGTCTCCATCCAAAGCAACGATCTGTAGCTTGATTGGGTGAGGGAGACTTGTGAGAACCATACTGCCCCCTCTTGTATCGACGAGGGCGATTTGAAGGGACTCATTAGAGTCAGCATCAACTATTTTGCTTCCTGTGAATATAGGAAGGTAAAGCTTTTTGGTGAATATTAGTTGTAGGCTTGATTGTTGGAGCTCTTCGATTCTCAAGGATGGAGACTTAGTTAAAGAGCGAGAACGTCTTTTCAGGATATTCTCCACTTCTTCTTTCACCTGAGGTAAGGTAAAACAAAGCTTCAGTTTCTTCTGCCGGGGCTTTCTGTGCATATAAATTTTTCTTATGTTTTTCAAAATTGTATATACGTGCACAAATTATTAGAGGAAAATAAATAAATTATTATATATCCAAAAACAAAGTGTAGCCAAAAAGAGAAGAGTTAAAACTAAAAATCTTGCAAGCACTTCTAGTAAAAGTTTTGAGAATATCAATACATAATTAAAAATTATACGGAGGATTAATTCTTGGAGCCTTAACATACCGCTGTCCTCAGCAATGGTTCCAAAGCCAAGAAAAAGTTATTCCGCGAATTGAGTGCAATCGCTTCTTTAATCACCCTGTCGACAAGAACGGAAGAGGTTATTGCACCATGAATTTGGGACTCAGTTTTGACATACCCCTCTAGTTCAACATTATTATATGATCGTCTCTAAGGTCGTCTGGTGCATCAAATGCAAAGATATGATAAATAATTAAAAATATATATATAGAAAAAAAAAACTAAATGAAGTTGTTTACAATTAAAGGAAAGGACGGGGAGAAAGACGATGATGAAGGCAAAACGGAGACAATTAGAAAAACAGAAACAAAATTAAATATACATAAAAAAAAAAACAGAGAGAGAGAGAGAGAGAGAGAGAGAGAGAGAGAAATTAAAGGGAGTCGATGAACATGAAAATTGAATACATACGAAGCAAATGAAGGTGTAGTTCTCAGTCTTTTCTTCGTTTGCTCATCCGGGTCGGCAAAAGATTCACCAGGAAACCGTTTTGTTGCCATATTTAGAATCTCCTAAATCGAACGATCGAGAGAGAGAGAGAGAGAGAGAGAGAAGGGAGAGAGAATTTCAGTGACGGGGTCTCGAGGGCCACAGGGTTCGGTGTTGGTAAAGGAGCGCGATGCTAGCCAGCTGCGTCCTGGATGCGATATATAAAGGGGTCACAAATATGGGGCTTTTTTTTTTTTTTTTTATAATTTCTGAGATATATAATAATATAATCAATACGAAGAGACTTCCAGGAATGATCAACGAAATAGCCTGGCAAGAGTAGTTATAGAGTAACGAAGTGCATTAGGCAATTGCGTTGACGTTAAATTTTGCCCAAGTCAACCCAGAAGATTTTCCTAATCACAAATATTTGCATCTTTTTGTGAAAATCAACGGCCCTGATCAAAGCCCGACGATGATCAGATGGTGCCTCAGATGCCAATTCCATTTAGTTAACTCAATGGCCTCCCAAGTTTGTAAGCTATTGGGACCAGTCAAACTCTTGGTCCACTTCCGGGAAACATCCAACAGCTGATGTGGGACCCCGGTAAGAAAGGTCCATCACCTTACTTATATATCGTTAAAATTAAAAGAAATTTTAACTATAATTTGTAAATTTAAGATAATAAGATATATTATAATTTGTACAAATTTAATTATATATATATATATATATATATGTGTGTGTGTGTATGTATGTATGTATTGCGAGCATAAGAAAAATATCGTGATATTTCATTTCATTTGTGCATGTTTCAGGTGTTTCTACAAGTAAACATGTGTATTTCTCTCTGTTTTTTTTTTTTTTTTTGCTAAATAATACTAGTCACTTATTTTGTGAACTTCTATCGCACCTAATAAATCGCCTATTTATTTAATACCCCGTGTGCTAAAGAATGTCACCCTATTTATTGAATACCCAACTCTCGTAGCAGTCCAATTGCTGAGCTTGTTATCACATGAGTGAGAATGATCTCATTTATTTTTAACTGGCATGTTTCTAAATTCTAGCTTTGAATTGCAACAAGAAGCAGTCATTGTTGCGTCTTTCATTTTCTTCAAAGCAAATGGGTACTGACAATGCAGGCATTTTCCACTCCATCTTGCCCAAATCTCCCAAGCTTGCTAGTTTTAAGTTAATTATTATGGTAGATAGGTTTTCAAATGAAAGCTTTTATTCAATCCGCTTTTAAATATGATGCAGTCAAACGGCTGACTCCAGCTCGCTCACGATATGATATTCACGCTTTGTGTTGCTCGCATTTCAATTATTTTAATAACCGAGCACCCCCACTTGCTGTTTTCTTCATTGTCATTAAATTTATGTTTAGTTTAATTTTTATTTATGTCAAGGGAGACAAAATTTATTTATTTATTTATTTTATTAATAAACTCGTTATTTAATTTATCAGTTATATAATAATAATAATAATAATAATAATAATAATAATAATAATTTTATTTATTCGTATAAATTTTATGTACAATTTTTAATTAAAATTTAATATCTTGTCAAAAAAAGAATTAAATTGTCAAAAATATTAAAAATATAATTACTTATATCAATCTTATGCATCCAAAATCTTACTTAAAAAGTATTCCTAAAAAAAAACAAATCAGAGTTTAAATTAACAATGTTTTATTATGCTTTGTATTGCCCAAAATCTATCGCGACGCGTGAAGCCACAATTGTGGTAACTTTGAGCTTAAACAGCATTAGCCAACGTTCCCTTAGAAATTCTTTTTTTTTTTTTTCACTAAATAAAAGAAATTACAAGTATATCAATTATTTTATTTATATTTTTTTTTTATAAAAAAGAAAAATACATCAAATCAATGTGAAACTACCGTCGCAAGATCTTAGAAATTCATCTCGCGCAGGTAAAATACGCTGACCTTATTAATGTCTGGTCCAAAGCATGTCGGAAACAAAAGCGGCCTTTCGAATAAGCAGGGGGTGAGGTTGCACTCAGCTCGAAGCATCCTCCGCATTGTTAGGAAGTTCAGCGCGGCCTTCACAGAAGGGCTTCCCTCGTTGTCGCCCTGTCGCTGTCAAGTTCACCTGTCATTATTTATTGTGCCTTTTTTTTTTTTTTTATGCGGTTTCAAAATCCAGCAATTACCTGGAAAATCACAGTATCCAAAATGGTCTGTAGGTTTCTACGAATGAATTTATTAAACCCAACAAGTTTTATTTATATGCTACAAACCATTTATCGATTGAATTTGGTGCTGATCTGAATATGGTTAGGGGATTATTAGCCACAGACACACACACACTCGCACCACCCCAAATTAATTTAAAAGGCCCTTTTTTAAAAAAAAAAAAATAATTTTTATTAATGGTTTCGCACCACCCCAAATCGTGATTTTCTTTTTGGGTACGTCCGTGTACTCGGTCGCAGGATTCCGGCCAAGATGGGTTTGAAAAACAATTTTCTTTTTCATCAGTTTGAAAAGATTAATGAACCAACCATGTCGTGGGACTTTTGAAGCTTGTCGTGTCACTGGCGAACGGCGTTTCTTTACTTCCAAATTGTGCGCAGACATTTGACCTCAAAAAATACTAAAAAAAATAAAAACTAAAAATAAAGAGAAGCTCATACCCATTATATTTGGCAATTTCCGGGGCTTCTCCTCAGCCTAAGATTTTTATTGCCCTCTCGTGATTTCGGCTTTCTCTCGAACGTCTTTTTCTTTATTTGATTGTTGCATGTTGATCCCGTCCACACATTTCGCTACTTAATTGTTCTTATGCTTTTATTAGTAGAATATGATTTTATCTTCTTTTTTTCTTCCTGAAAAATTCAAATCACAAGCTGTTAAGTGTATCTTGTTTTGAGTTTTCTCCGTAGATTACAAATATCTATATATATACTAATAATGAATAAATTGAGTTAACTTTTAGAGGCCAACATTTGAAATTGATGATGTTGTAATCATTGATCTTTTTTTATGTAAATATATATTTTAATTATTTTTTTAAGTTATAATTTAAAATAATTAAAGTGAATATATTTTTTTTACTAAAAAAATTTAAGAAAGTTAATTACTATAAAAAAAAGTTACAAAAAAAGAAAAAAAATAAGAAAATAAAAAATAGCATTTTTCGATCTTATATTTTAAAAAAAATGTATCAATATTCGATGAAATTAAAATTTGAATAATTAATAAAAAATATTTAATTTTTATTTTTAAACAATATAGATTAAATTTCATAACAATAAATTTTGATTCTTTCCAATTTTAATTTTAATTTTCATAGGTCTGTACAATTTACAACGAGAATATGTTAATCTTCTTCAAGTGTGTGTAACAAAAAGAAAAATGCTTCGTTAATTAGATCATTAACAAAATGTTATTACGAGAATGCCACTGAAAATGGTCTAAACATACCACCATAATGTGCCAGAAAATGTTCGCAGGAAACCACAGCTTAACTTCCAAAAAGGCCCGAAACTGACAAGTACAAGTCTGCCCTTAGAATCCTTGAGATTCCATAGAAGACTGGACTCCTGCTAACCACAGAAGCAATCCACGGTATCTTGTAGCCTTGTCCTTGTAAAAACTTCCAACAGATCAAATTCCGGGACACAACAAATTGCATCTCTTCAATCGTTAACATCTTGCCCCCCTCGCAACAACATTTCCTTAAAAAGGCGAGAGATTTCATCCTTGGTAGTAATACCAGCAAAAGCCTTATTTAAGAAATCATTGACCCCATTCAAGTACGAAATCATTGACCCCGTTCGGGTACGCATCACTCGATCTATAAAAAGTCATCTAACTTCTATGTTTTATGTTCTCCCGACAAGATTAAATCAAAGAAAGTAAAGATACTTGGGCGCAACGCCCGAAGAACATGTTGCAAAATAGGAGATTTTTTGAAGATACAATGGAAGCCGAAGTCTAAAAGCAAAACTCGAATTTGTAACCAATAGCTGTGTACTTGAACAGAGCATTTCAAGCAAGGCTCATGGGTACAGACATACGCGTTATCCCCTTAAAATCTCTGAGTCACTGCAACCCAATTCAGACTTCATCCTTACCTTAAAAGAAATGCCCTTCTAGACATTTCAACAAAGAATTTATTATGAAATTAAATATAAAAAAAAAAAAACACTAGAAAGAGAAAAAGAAAACCCAAACTCCCACGTGTTCTCCGTAGTTTGGGGCTTGGAATGTTTGTTAGATGTTGTCGTGTTCTCCGCAGTTTGGGGCTTCGTACGTATGTTTGTTAGATGTCGTCGTGTTCTCCGTACTCCGGGCTTCGTATGTTTGTGAGATGTCGTCGATTAACTGTGGGCCAGCCACCACCGTGTTCTCCCCCAGCTTGTTTTAGCAGCTCGGTTGCCTGCAAAGGCCTCGGGGCTTTTCCTCATCCACAAAAAGGCTATGATCTTTTGATTTCTCCACAACTAAACCTCGGATGGCATTCTCTTTCCAATTTTCTCAATAATTTCTTCATATGCAGGCGATGGTAATTTCGGCTCCTTCTGTGTTTTACACGATTGCTAGAAGGTGAGTTTGCTTTTGCAAGTTATTTTAATTGTGTTTTTGGACGGCGATTTCTCAATAATCTGTTGTGTCTTTAATTGTCGCAATCTACTAGAAATGTTTGTTGGTGGTTGTTGCGGTCAATTTTATGTCTAATTTATTAAATTATTAATTTTTATAGAAATTAAAATTCAAGTTTATTACATTTTTAAATTACTATTAAATATTATTAAATAATAATAATATTATTATTAATATTAATATGATGTAATATAAATTATTTTATAATTTATATTTTTTATTATTTTATTATGTCATATTATTTTTTATAATAATTAATTGAGTAAAATAATATTTTATTTAATTAAACATTTTGTTAAATATTATTATTATTATTTTAAAATTAACACGATTAAATTGAAGTAATTGAATGAAATTAATAAAAATTATTAGAGAATTAAAATAAAAATTTTAATTGTAATTATTATTCTCATAAAAATTTTTATTTCACTATACAAAGTTAATTTTTAATTAATTTTTTTAATTATACCCTTTTTAAGTTATAATATTAAAAAATTAAAGAAATTAAATAAATACTAAAATTTTAATTTTATTAAAATAAAAAATGAATAGAAATTATTAAATTATTATTAAATATTACAATCCGTAGAAATTTAATAAAAAGGTCCCTATTCCCCCCCCCCTCCCTCCCAAAAGTACCTTTGCTTTCATCATTAACATTGGCATCCGAGTTTTGGCCACTATTGTCGCGGAGACCTTGATCATATCCTATGCAGGACCATTGAAACATGGAACGACTTATTTGTGAATATTTTATATATGTGATTTCAATTTCCGTTTCCAAAAATCTCCAGGGTCTGTCGACTATAAATTACGGATCGTTAAGACTGAAAAGCCCAAGAAACCATATCCATATTATGGGTGGGTCTGGTTTGATTCTCTGCAGCCCGTGCAAACATACATCGGCATCTCTCGGCTACAAAAACACCCACTAAATTTCTAACCCATTGAAAGGATTTCTTTTCCATGCCAGACCTCAGTACGGCACCAGATAACGGAAGGATCTCACTGAAGGGGAAGACCATGGCAAAGAGACTCTAGGCTCAGAAAGATGTTCGGTCGCTAGTCCAGATGCGCCGAGTTGCAGTAAAAGTTACAAACTCTAAGAACAGAAAGCAGAGTAAGAGTAAGAGTATGAGAATATCAGGAAGTTATGTAAAACACAAGTTGGGAACCAAATGAGCAAGACCGTACAATTAAGTATGGGATGGGCCATTCTGCATTTCCTTTCAACTCTTGTGGCGTTTGTGTTCTGATTTCTTCTCCCGCTTCTTGCTGCTGCCAGGAAGTGAAGTGTCGGGATGAAAAGATATCAATCAAAAGGGTCAAGGTAGCATATAGGAAGTACTCATCGTGGGAGCTATGCCATCGACAAGATTTAAGCTTCCGATTAATGGGCTTCGTATCTTCATCTGTAGGAAAGTTGTATTTCTTTTCCTGTTGGACGTTGAGGATGTGGACAGGGGGAGTTAGCACCTGCAATGGGAACAATAGGCCACTGTAAAATGCACTATTGGAGGAAAACGATGAAAGAAGTTTGCATTAATTCAAGCTGAATTTACGAAGATAAATTTGTGCCCAAGAATCAATGGAATTTAAAGATTCAGTGAGCTCTGAAATTCTGTGCACAGAACTCTGACGAGACAGAATGTTCCTGAGGAATCTGCACATACATATACAAGATTAAAAATATAGATCAGAAACTAAATATTTTTCTCTTGTTCTTTTCAGTAACCCTCACAATGCCGACCTTTCAAATTCAACAATTTTATGGACCTCATTTGAGCTCCGTAAAGTAGCCAATGCCATCTGCAGACATTGATGAACTTAATGGAGACTATCAATATAACATCATTGAAAGGCTACGTCAACAATAAGACAACCGACTAACCACAGAAAGCAATATTTAGCAAATGACCCGGGCCATACTTAAATAGTTCTGATTCAGATATCTCAATATTCAATTCTATACCACAGATAAACGATACTTCATCCCATTCTTTTAGAATAATGTGTTTTCATGTGAAAGCAAATAGAGGATAAGTAAAAACGAAATGAAAAAAAACAAAAAAAACACACACACAAAGAAACTAGACAACACCTGCCCAGGAGGGAACAGAAGGGGTGCATCAGTAAACATGATTTTATCAACTGCTTCTCTTTTGCAGTATCTTGTAAATCCTGCAAAACAATTGAGCCACCAAATTTCTCACATTCATGAAAGAAAGAAAAGCTAATTAAACAACTTCAGATAGAACTTTACATCCTTAAGAACAAGAAAGCAGCAAATAGAGTTTTCATTGTTCTTGAAGGCTTTTAAATAAAGCTAATTCTTGAATTATTACACCCGCATAAATAAAATGAGGAACAAAAATAGTAGTGAAAGAAGTATCAAGATCTAATATGGTGGCAAACACAAACAATTACCTTCAGCATTTTAATTTGCTCATCAATCATGTGGAAATATTCCTGAATATTTAGGATCAAACGTAATGTCAGTAATCTGATATCAAATGTGAAGGAGGAGGGAGGGAGGGAGGGTGAGAGTATGATAATCTTTTGGAGGATAGAAGGAATGCAACTACAGATGGATTCACTAGACTTACCTGCATATCATTGATAAAACCTTCAACCGGTGTGGTGTGTAAACTATAAGATCAAATCCCAAACTCTGCATAAGGATTATGCCGGCTCACAATGCAGACAGCAATAATAAATAAGCCATATCCATGCCTGAAGAACTATCATCTCATTTGATGATCTCGTGAAATCCCCTTACCAAGCTCCTCTGCCAGACACGTGATTTTCTTCCTATCTTACAGACTGCATAGATGCAGGTTAACCTGTCCACGGAAAATCAGCCCAGTTTATCAAAGATGTCATCTGCAATAATCTGAAAACATAATGCAAGATTAAATTAAATTGAAAGAACCTACCGGGTCACATTCATCACATTGAGGATAAAAACAGAGAAGAGACAGAGTGTAAAAGACAGTTTTTATTTTGGCAACCTAGCAATACTAATAGCATTCCATATTCCATGCTTCCCTGTGAATACTTGCAAATGGTAAACCTATCACTACCAACTCACATATGCAGAAACAATGAATTGCAAGCATTAACCACCTTTAGAGCATAAAATGCAAGATAGCTAAAGAATTCATACATTACGTTCTTTGGATCGTGTTCCATGGCTGATGTTACGCGTTGGTCACCCAACGACCCTGCGGTACTAGCAATTCGCTTCACGTGGCGGGTGACACTGACCATTGAAGATAAAACCTTTTGAAGTATACGAGTGCTGTGCCCTACAAACAGAACCATTAAATATAAAGACTGAATCAAAATTATTATTTTGTCCTTTTTTTTTTTTGTTATTTTAAGTCCAGCAAACAATTCAATTTTTTTTCTCTTTTCCATTTTTAAGTTCAACAACCAATTAACCTGCATCTACTTATTTCACATCCATTTAAAATTAAGTAATTTGTTTGTTAGTCTTCCGTTCTCACGTTATTATAATTAATAGCTTTCAAAATTCCCAGAATTTCCTCTAAACTATCAGGGCATTTTTCAAGAATCAAAAACCATTTTTCTTTTCTTTTTTTTTTTTCTTTCGATTTTGACATGTCGAGTTCTCTATGCAATTCGGGTTAGACTATTTTTTATGGATAGGGTGGTTCTGAATAGCCCAATTTCTCTACAATAAAGTTCAAACAAAGAAAAAGTTCCAAATTGATCGACCAAGTGAGACGTTAAAAGTTAAAAAAGAAAAATAATAATAATAAATCCTCAGTCGAAAAAGACAATAACCAGTTTCTTGAGATTCTCGCAACCTACAAGAAGAATCCCTTCGCCAGCTCCTTTTTTCCTTTTTAAAATTTGAATCACTTAAAATATAAATTAAATTAATTCAATTTTGTTAAAAGTTAAAAATTTAAATATGGTTCACTAGAAATTAAAAAAAAAGAAATTAAAATAAATTTATATAATATAACATATATTCACGTTAAATATGAGTAAAAATAATAAGCCAGTTAATACAAGCGAGTGTGGGAAAACCTTCGGTCTTTATTAATGAAGAAAAACATAACTTCGTTTCTTTTCATAAATGCCCAACGTTATTTCATACATACGAAAAACAAAGCTTAACTCTCTCTCTCTCTCTCTCTCTCTCTCTCTCTCCCTCTCTTTCGCTCTCTCTTCGCCTGTGTGTGGGAGAGAGAGACACACAAATGGCAATGAAGAAAATGGATCCGCAGCAGCTAAGGCCACAAGCATCAGTAAAGCTTTTCAATGGCCAAATGCAGCCCCAGAACCTGGTCTTCTGTTTCCTTCTCTTTGGCTGCGGTTTGGTCTTCGGTATCATACTTGGTCTCTATCTCAAAGACACCTCCTTTAACTTTCAACTCAATCAATTCTCCATCCGAACCCCACTATCCAATGGCTCTTCGTCGTCTTCCTCGCTGAGACTTTCGCCTCCGCCACCCCCGCCGTCTCCACCTTCCATTTCCGGTCCACCCAAACGGCGGATTGGCCTGAAAGAGTTCTTGAGACCGCCCAACGCATCGCACGATATGAGGGAGCAAGAGTTGTTGTGGAGAGCATCATTGGCTCCTCGCTTGCATTGGTTTCCTTTCGAGATTGTCCCCAAGATTGCATTTCTGTTTTTGAGTAGAGGCCCTTTGCCGCTGGCTCCTCTGTGGGAGCTGTTCTTTAAAGGGCATGAGGGGCACTATTCGATTTACTGGCACTGTAGCCCATCGTTCAATGGAACAGTGCCGCGAGATTCTGTCTTCCATGACAGGAGGATTCCTAGTAAGGTTAGTTTCATCTCATTTCCCCTTCATCAATTCATTTTTGCGTTGTGATTCATTCGAATTCAACACTCAAGATCTTAAAACAATGAAACAGATTTCTTGTTGAAAATTCCTTTTTATTTCTGTGGTGCTGTGACCAATAATTAGAATCTAGCATTCACCTTCAATTGTTTGGCCAGATAGATAGATAGATAGATAGATAGTATATGACCCAAGAAAAGTGAAAATAAATACATGTAGACACCTAAGTAATGCGAAGATGCCGGCCCTTGGTGCTCCAAATCCAATACGTGGCTTCTGGCATTGTTGAAAAAATGCGACCTTTTCAACATTAGAAGAAAACAAAAAAAATTAACAAGAAGGATTAAAATGGGAATTAAGTTAGACATTGAAGTGAGTCAAAATTATTCTATCAAGGGAAAAGAAGAGCTTAGTTTATATGCATCCAAGGAGGAAGAGGGATCAAAGGGAATTTATGTGTGCCCGTACGTTCATTCCTAAATATGTGATAGAGGGTAGGCCCTTTTAATATATTGGTATTTTCTCTTCATTGGAATTTTTTGCTTTCAAGTCATTATCCTTGGGTTGATTTAATTAATCTGTGGTCTTGAGGTCTTCCGCACATCAACCATTAAAATATAAAAATGAAAAAAAAAAAAAAAAGTACTCGTTCACCACTTTGGGTTCCATGCATTGCTTCGATTCTACTCCTTTTAGAAGCAAAAAGTGAACTCCATCTATTCCCTTTCCTTCACTCCTCTTTGCCGTCCTTCTGCCCTCCCCACTCCCCCCCCCTGTTTTTTCGAACTGTCTTTTACATTCCTTTCTTCGAGCATTCCCTAACGTACAAAAGAATAGGGAACAAGAGCCGAAAGTTTCAGAAATAAAAGGAGATAGAGAATGAAATTCTGTGCATATTTACCTCGAGAGATTACATGATTATATGCCAGAGGCCTGTCCACACAATAGGAAGTCAATGAAGGAGATTGACCAAATCATTTGCAGAAACATTATGCAAATCAACCATCTATTTGGTCGCATTGAGACCTTATATCAGAATCTTACAGGAGTCTAACAGAAAGAAACTAAGAAAAGAATAGCTATTTGCATAACCTTGTTCACTTAACTATTGGCTAGTAACTCCGACCGAAGTCTACAAATTTAGATGTACAGGATACAAATGTCGAGATGGAGAAGAACTTGAAGAATCGACCTTACATCTTTACGTACTGAAAATCTTTTTTCTTTTTTTTTTTATATTTAAAAAAAAGGACTATCGAAACTTACTTCGGCGCAGGAAATTGCCATGCCAGTAGGTAAATTTGGGCGTTAAATTAAATGCTAGACATGAATACATAAATAAATAAATAAATAAATAATGCTTTTTTTTTTTTTAGGCTGGTTCTATTGATTAGAAATTGTGTAGTTTAAAATGTTTTTAAATTCATATTCTTCCGAGGGGGCGAGGACAATCATCATTATTGAAGTGGAGTAGCACTATTTCAATTCGTGTGACATAAACTTGATGGATGTACTTACTTGCACACTTTATCTAATATTAATATAGTATGATTTCTTTTTAACAAAAAGGAATGGCTGAATAAAAGAATCTGATTTTTTTAAAAAATAATAAAAAAAAATTGAGACTAGAAAAGAGTGGCCGTGGGTGCGACTCACGCCCAAAATCATGAACAGTAATATGCTTTCCAATTTAGTTTAAAGGCAGAAAATTTCGCTACGTAGGCATAAAACTCAGTATATGAGTAAAAAAGTGCAGTGGATGGAATGGAAATTTTGATTTACTTATAAATCTTACTCGCTTTTTTAAAGTAGTTCTAAAGAAAAGAAAAGAAAAGAAAATATAATCACGTTACTTTTCCATGGCAGGAAGTGCAATGGGGCAAGTCGTCGATGGTCGAAGCGGAGCGGCGCCTGTTAGCCAATGCACTGTTGGACTTCTCCAACAAGCGTTTTGTGCTCCTCTCGGAATCATGCATTCCCCTGTTCAATTTCTCCACCGTTTACTCTTACCTAATGGGCACAAACAAGTCATTCGTCGAGGTCTACGACTTACCAGGCCCAGTAGGCCAGGGCCGATACAACCCACGAATGAAGCCCACGATTCCGCTCGCTCAGTGGCGAAAAGGGTCACAATGGTTCGAGATGGACCGTGACCTGGCCCTGGAGGTCGTCTCGGACAGGAAATATTTCCCACTATTCCAGGCGCTTTGCAAGGGCTCGTGTTACGGTGATGAGCATTACTTGCCAACATTTGTTTACATCAAGTTTTGGACGAAGAGTGCCGACAGGACTTTGACTTGGGTTGACTGGTCAAAGGGCGGACCCCATCCAAACAGGTTTGGACGGTCAGAAGTGACGGTTGAATTTTTGGAGACCTTGAGGAGTGGGAACTACTGTGAGTACAATGGAAGGCTCACTCGCATGTGTTTCTTGTTCGCAAGAAAGTTCCCGCCCAATGCTCTGGAAAGTTTGCTGAGATTCGCTCCATTGGTCATGCAGTTTTAGCGCTACACGTCAATTCTTTGGATGTACCCAGGAGTACTTTTTCGGAACAACTGGCAATTTTTTAGCTTTTCCTTTTTCTTGTTTGCTTCGTCAATTCCTTAGTCAGGAGGTGCATTTATACATTTAACCCATTAAGAATACACACACACACACACACACACGTACATATGCATTCCTTCTTGCGTACACTGACATGGAGACGGTGAAAATGAAATAGGGAAAGCTTCTATTCCAATCAATCAAAAAGTACTGTGCTTCTTTTTCTTAAAAAAATAAAATAAAATAAATAAATAATAATCAGGAGGATAAGGCGAGAATGTTTTCATCGGCAAACGCTTTTCCAGTGGTAAAACCGATCGTAGAGTTGTATGCGTTTGCCGGGAGTCGAACCCGGGTCTATTGCTTGGAAGGCAATTATCCTAACCGTTGGACTACAAACGCTGATATGTAAACGTGAAATTAATTTTTTATGATATATTATAGTCATGTATTCAAGTTATTGGCCTCTGTATAAACGCGACTTCCCGCCTCGAAAGTCGTTCGACTCACTTAGACGTCTGATCCAGTGGTTCTGTCGTTCTGTTTGTCGCGTAATCCGTACAATTCGGACGATGTGCACGCAGACCCTCGTCGACGAGCTCCTCTGACGCCGCCGTCGCCGCCACTGCTCCTCGTGTCTCCGGCGAGACCGAGGGGAACTTCCCTCCATGCATATGCTGCCTTGATGGGCGTTTTCTCCCATATCTGCGCCTGCCTCGGGAAGAAACTCGAGTCCGGCTCCGCCGCCGATACTAACGACCTCCTCTTCGACCTCCGCACCCTCGAGATCGCCACCAGTTTCTTCTCCCACGAGAAGCTTTCATTAACTTCAAGTCAGGGATTGAGGGAATTCACCAATGAGGTGAAATTGTTATTGAAAATCCACGCCAAGAACCTGGTCACCTCGTCGGGCCGCTTTTGCAGAAGGACCCCAGAGGATGCTTGTCTATGAGTACCTGCCTAACAAAAGCCTGGATTACTGTCTTTTTTTGGTAATAAGGCTTCCATTTGCTTCCCAGGTTTGTTAATTAGCTAATTGAATATATTTTTGATGGATGTTCTAATAATTGAATTGAAACCGTGAAATTGTCAGTTATTAAGAAGTCTTCGTCTCTAGATTGGGTTACGAGGTTCCGAATAGTTACAGGCGTGGCAAGGGGCCTCTGTACCTGCACGAAGAGGCCCCTACGGGGATTATTCATAGAGACATCAAAGCCAGCAATATTTTGCTGGATGAACGGTTGAATCCAATAATATCAGATTTTGGCCTAGCGGGGCTCCTTCCTGGGGACGACACCCACGTGAATGCATTCAAGATTTCTGGTACTTGGTGAGTAATTTCTGTGCTTGTTCTGACTACTTTAGAAACGTTCATGGCCTTGCATATTTGTCCCGAGCAATTATCTCATTGATAGCTTATGTAATGCAGTGGTTTCTTGGCCCTAGAATATGCAATGCATGGATACTTGTCCGTGAAGACTGATGTTTTTAGCTACGGGATTTTGGTACTGGAAATTGTGAGTGGGAGAAAGAACCGTGACATAAGAATTGGTGCAGAGAAGGCAGACCTGTTGAGCTACTTGAGTTGATTTTATATAGAGCTCCTGTGCATCAATTGCATGAAATTACATTTTAACATCAATCCTCAAACTTGTAGCAATTTAAGTAAATTATTGTGACTGTTCTCTTGGGGTTGCCTGCACAGTCATAAAAGATGTTTTGAGCGGCTCTGTTGTGCAGTAGTTGGAATCCAGCAACGTACCTTCCAATGCTCAGATTTCACCGCAGAACTTAAGATGCTGTGACTTTAAGTAATGTATGTAAATTAAAATGTCTATGAAGCCCGAGTAGCTTGTGAGCACGAGTTCAAGTTACAAACATTCCCTATTGAGATCATTCGCAGGTAAGAAATAATTTTTGCACTTGATGTTTGCCTTGCCAAGGCTAGTAATCATTGAGGGAGACACAAGTCCTTTCAACTGCTCCCTTGTAACTGTTAGAGCTACAAATGACAGGTGGACTGCCGTAATCTGCTGGTAATATGAAACGAATGAATTGGAAAAAAGGAGGGCTGCGGGTATAAAATGTGGCCACTAGAAAGCATAGATAAGGGATCAGACATATAAGAGCACTATCCCCACCTGATATGTTAAAAGGCCAATCTTCGAGTTAAAAGTTGCTTTGCATTAGGCGGACCGGATTTCAGAATTTTTTAATTTGATTTTTATCTCTCTGATGTAGGCATGGATGCTCTATCAGGTAGGAAAGATCTTGGACTTAGTTGATCCGAGTCTTGTGAACTGCAATCAGGTTGAGGCAGCCATGTGCTTTCAACTAGGCCTGTTATGCTGTCAACAAAACGTTGCCGATAGGCCTGCCTCGCCGCCGCGACCAGGTAAACCAGGAATTCAAGGCCGGAGAGGACATTGAACCACTACTTCTCCATTCACTGCCCCCCCCCAAGGTGCAGGGGTTTCCGGAGGCGGCAATAGCTTTGTCGAGGAATGTTCCAGAAATTCCATCTCCGTTTCTTCTACTGACGAAGGTAGATGATACATTTATGGCAACCTTCGCTAATCTTATGTAGTAAATTGCAGTTCTTTGGTCTATATCTTATGTCATACCTTGTATATTGTTTTCTTTTGTTTGTATGGGGGATTCAATTTTCGTTTGGAGAGCTTGTTTCCTTTTGCTTTCCAAAGCCGTGATTGAGAAACCCTATGATCTTAACTAGTACAGGAAATTCTTGTTGTGTTATATTCCTTCCAGAACAAGTCTTCTCGTAATAACTAGCTTTCTTCATAAACTCATCGGGCATTTTAGGTAAGTGAATCACAAAAATTATTTATTATTATTATTTTAAAAATGATCAAAATCATAAAAAATTAAGTTTTTTTTTTAATAAAATATAAAAGATGATTCTATGCTTAGTAACTATGCATACTAAACCACTATTAATTGGATTGCTAATAAATTGGCTTTTTGATCTTGATGAATTTTTTTATTACAATATTTTTAATCATCACAAGTGAACCATGGGAAATTTTCAAGGACAGCACATGAGGCTTATTTTGGCAGGGAAATGCTTTTATCATGTGAAAAAACGGGGAGAAAGCAAATGGGTTTCGGTTAATAGCAGTGATGATCTATGTCATTGTCATCTTTACCGTGTTATTGTTCATCTCAAGAATCAACATAGGTGGGTCAAAAAATAAAAATAAAAATAAAATTGGTCGTAATTAACGTATTTTCCTGATCCTAATTCCAGAAATTCTAGTTATTGGTACCAGCGAGGATAGAGTGCCAATAGAAGAACCAAGCGTCGGCTTTCTGATCCCAAAAACAGCATACAGCAAAGTTCATAGGCACTAGTTGTTAGCCCCTAAGTCCTTTGATAAGAAAATGTAAATATCGGCGAGATCTTATACCAATATTTGGCATGAAATTGGCATGAGAAAGTCGTTGGGGGGCATGCTGACAGCACTAAGAGAGCACAATAGTTAAGGGAACGAGAGATGTGATTGCTCAAATACAACAATATTTTCTTCTAACATACGACGAAATTTCCTAATGTATTACAGAGAGGTAGTGCATATCTCTCACTGTTAACGAGACTAACGCTGTGACCCACGGGCTTGGTAATGGCAACATGCGGGTATACTGGTACAGGCTCGAACTAGTACCAAACCAAGATCGGTTGCGGTCAACCAGCACCTAGAGAGTAATAGGGTGGATCATAGTAGAATTGGCTGTTCAGAGGCCACCAAAATAGGAGATAGTAGGTGGTTATTTCTATCAACATGTGGCAGTGACAAAGAAGACAATTTTGCTGGGTTCCAGAAGTCCTATTCAAGCCAAATAGGTTAGCAGAACCCCCTTGAAAGAAGGAGAACGTGGACGATTGCAGAAAATAGAACAAGAAGTCTTATTCAAGTCAAATGAATTGACAGAACCTCCTTGTAAGAAGAAGAACGTGGGCAATTGCAAAAAATAGAACAAGAGACCCTTAATGAGATGTCATACTCTTCTTGAATGGAGATGCATGATCTAGTAGTAACTAAGTCATACATGACCTTAAATAGTTGGAAATATCAATTATCAATATTATAAATATATATAGTGTGACAATTAAAAACAAAAAAACTTAAGGAGAGAACTCAGGAAAATTTGGATAATTGAGATAATTGTAAATATACAAGAAAGTATTGAAAGAACATATATGTGAGAATTCTTGACATCTTTTATATATTTTAAAGAAAATAATAAAAATTAAGAAATAGTTTATATAAATGTTGTTTGTGTCATTTGATGGTTTATCTGAAACTAAAATGATTCGAATTTTGGGGTGAAAACTTTAACTTCGTGACAGTAATCAAGTCTAAGAATTGCGCAGTAGCGTTACATATTTTCACAATTTCCGTGCAAAAAAGATCACAATCTGTCATTTATAGCACTCTTCTGACAGAACTGAATCATCCACTGAAATGACGAACATGAATCGTACCGTTGGACGTGCGGTTAAAACTTCCTAATTTTATGTTTTTCTTTTTCGACATTTTACCTCTCTTATAATAAAATAATAATAATATATAAAAAAAGAAAAAAGTACTAATTCATAAGGGGTTTATTATTATTATTATTATTTTATTTTTTAATTTGGGGGCATGTGGCCCACAATCTGGACCGTTATTTCTCGTGGAAGCCAGCTTAAGGCCCACGGCCGAAGTCGCACATCGACGCCTTGAACACTAGAAGTACCCACGAGCCCGGGATTTAGTTGTTCTCAATGGTTTTTGCCCGGAATTTTAAGCTGAAAGAAACCTTTGAACGCACGCATCGCTACAATTGCAGAGCCATGTGCATGTGCCGGCGTTCTGCGATTAAGGGTTAGAGTTCAATCAGAGGTTGGCGAAGATGGGAACACGGAGAGATGAGAGGTGTGTTTTGTCTTTTTCGGGCTTGGTCGCGAGGGTCTTTGGGGGTTGGATAGGCAACGAAGAGTCTCTTTAGGCACGCTGGCATATGAAATCAATCCATGGTGCGAAATGCCCTGACCCGGTCAAATTTCAACTGAAATCTTTCTTCTTTGTCATCATCAATCGCGACCCTCTCTCCTTCCAATTTCTTTTAAAAATAATGAAAGCTCCTCTGTCTGCAAAACTGGAATCTTGCAATGGATTCATTCATTATAACCAAGATTTGTCAATTGGTGGCGCCCATTTGGCGCAATATCTTCCGTCGTCCGGTCAACGTTAGCTAACCCACTAAATTCTACTTTGGTCGCGAAAGAATTGAGCACGTGCTAATAAGCTTTCAACCCATTAAATGAATCAAGTTGGCACCCTAGAGGAAGCGTGCGAAGACTGAGGAAGCATCTGTTTGAAGATTTCTTCTTTTTATTTTTTATATTTAATTTTAAAAATTGAAAACAACGTTGTGTACATTTTATTTTTAGTGTTTATTAATTTTATTCTTGTTCGCTTCTGAGATTTCTCTATATGCGAAAATCATCATTTCTCTATTTCCCTTAGTCAATCTCATTTACATTTCTTCTGCGATCTTCTCTCTACAATTTCTTTCTTGTAAAATATTTAAAAAGAAATTATAGAAATTATAAAATATCTAAATTAATTATTAATTAATGAATAATTTTTATTATAAATAATCTTGTAAATAAATAAATTTATAAAAATAATTTTTATTTATATTTTTATTATAATTAAATATATTATTATTATTATTATTATTTATCACAATTTTTAATTCCGATTCTAATTTCAGATTTGATTAAAAATTATATAAAAAATTTGATTTTAATTTTAAGATAAATTAAATAAATTATAAAATTTATTATTTTATTTTAAATTTTACTTAATTTTAGTTATAATTTTGAAATATAAACCAAACGGCTCTCAATTGGTATTAAATTGACTAGTCTTGTCCTCTATTCTGTTACGGGACAAGAGGGAATAAACTAAGCAGAGGCTGACAGCAGCAGAATAGGTCATGGCGATGGCATACGGGGTCTAGTGGATAATTGCAACACCCTCGTGCTTCGTGGGTTGGCCTTTGCTACAGATTAAGTTGACTAAATTGTTCAACTTGTCTGACTAGCACGAAAAAGAGAAAATAAATGGAAATTTAGGACGTAAGCAATCAAGAGTGACGAGAACTTTGTTTTTTTTTTTTTTTTGTGTTTGTCAAAGAGTTCACGTATGTTACCCTGAAAAAAAAAAGAAGACGACAAAATACATCTCATCTACGACTGCTATATTTTTCTTTATTGCTTCTATGATGGTCGGTGGGGTTCCTTTCACACCGGCGAGTCTTGAGAGAGGTTTTTTATTCATGGAATTGCATCAATTTTGGGTTGGTAAAAACCTGGCAGACTCGATTCAAAATATTATAGCTTTATCGTGATTCTACAACTGGCTTTGAATGCACCGCAATAAGACTTTAAGGGCTTCTGTTCAAAAGAAACCCCAAAAAAAAAAAAAAAAAAACAAAGTAGTAAATTCCCACATTATGTGTACTAACAAAAAGTGAAATGTTCACAAATTTATCTTGTTTTTGGTTTTCATAAAGAGTCTGATTCCACGCATCTCTCTCTTTCTCTATCTCAAGTGCTTAGACCACTCTTGTGATCCTCCAAGTTGTATCAGAACAGTGTTCAATAAGCAAACGATTTGTTTCCCAAATCAACTCCGCCATCCCCCTTCTCTTACAAGACAAGAGTGAAAAGACAACTAAATTGAAGTACAACTGATAAAAAGCTTATGCAAGATCTGAATGCACAGTTGATGTCAGTTTTTGGGTAGAGAAATAAACAATGAATCTTCAATCCCTCGTCACACAGACGCAAAATTAAGCCTCCAAACATAACCTGCTATCATTTACTACAACATTCATAGATTTCTTGGGTATTCAAAAACAAGACCCAATATTTGTTGGGTTTTCACTCTATTGTGAGTTCCTAAATTGCCACAATTCATCTGTTTTCCACATGGTATCTTCCAAATCATATCCAACCCAATCGCTTTCTGCCACATAGCAATCACCACCCGGGTAACCTAATCCTTCAGGCACAGACATAGTTCCCGGATTGAGACCTTCCATGCCATAGCTGTTGCTCTCAACATATTGGCAATCCTTCAGAAAAGTGCTACAATCACTATAGTTGCCTGTGGTATGAAATGGACTTGTTGGGTATTCTGGCAACTGAGAGACATGTGTGATATTCATTGACTCGGTAGAAGAAATGCTTGAACCTGTACACTGCTCTGAATCAGAGTTTTGCTCCCGATGCTCCTCGCTGTGCATTGCCACTGTCATGTCAACAGCTCCCTGACCAGGAACCATTTCTGGCGGAGGCAGGGGTGGGGGCAATGTTGAATGCCAACGATCGTAACTGATAGGCTGAGAAGTTGTTGGGATTTGGGGTGCCATGGCTGACGAAGGATTTGATCCATCTATCTTTTGAAACAATCTTGGCATCCAAAAACTCCTAATTATATCTTGAAATTCTGTGCTATTGACATCTAGCTTTAGGTGCCTTGCCTGTTTCTGCACTCGGGTTCTCCAGTAATTTTTTATTTCATTGTCAGTTCTTCCTGGTAAATATTGAGCAATTTTTGACCACCTGCAACGGACAGGAGAAACAAGTTATAAAATACAGTAGGTGAAAAGTTATTTAAAATTGATGCACTGAGCACTACAAGGTTGGGATGGATGATGCATGGAGTAAGGATTGGCTTGTGACCAATAGATGGCGATGACTCTGTGCTTAGTGCCTACTCAAATGAATCGTTATTTTAGTTACAAGCTGATAGGATCAAAATTAACACGAGCATAGTTAAAAGCAATCAAGAGACAATCCATAATTGAATAACTTACTTATTACCCCACTCAGAATGGAGATCAAGAATCAAAAGCTGTTCTTGTGGAGTAAGATTTCCGTGTTTAACATCTGGTTTAAGATAATTTAGCCATCTCAGTCTGCAACTCTTGCCATTTCTCCTCAACCCTTCAACCAAAAGGCCAAAATGAAGATAACTATGAATATATTGATTTAAACGAGTGTGTATCAGCAATCCATATCAATAACAAAAAATGCTTTGTACCTGCACGTTTAGCGAGCAAATTCCACCGACCCTCGCCGTGACGAACAATATAATGAACGAGGAGATTGTCTTCTTCGGCAGTCCACGGACCTCTCCTGAGCTCAGCATCATCTTCGCTGGAACTACATATGGTCTTATTACTCAAAGAACACATAGCCACTTCGATGGGAAACGAAGGCTCACAAAAGTATAGAAGTACAAAAAAATGGGCACTCGGGATCTTGAAGCTAAAGTGAAACAGGTCACCGCCTATCCCTGTCCATGACTTATATACCCCCAAAGTCCAATTGATAACTATAGTTGATTAAAAACTTGTCAAAAGGAATTGCTCGTGGAATCAAACACGCAATGTAGTTTTCCATTGAATTTCCTTTCTTAAAGTCTATGCAGGCCTTCTAACGAGAAATGGAGGCGAAGAGAATCATTTAATACAAATTTGATATAACTTGGTCACTTGACCCATCGGTGAGCCAATTTGGTGGTCCTACGTACTTACATCAGTCGAGGGAAAGAATTCTTGGAGGGCCCATCAGTTAACGTTTTGGACATGATGAGAACTAGACTTGTTTATAGTCCGGATCCCCGATCCAACTAGACGGGCTCCTTGTTTACAGGAACCCACATTCTTACGTTTTGTGGCGTTAATCGTAAGCATGATTTAAACTCTCGACCCAGACCATGGACCCTTAGCAATAATTAGTCAAACTAACTCGACTATTAGAATTCTATTTAATCTAAAAATCTAGGTTATTGGGTCATATCACGAATTGATTAGCGCGTCTTTTTATAAGTAAATTTATTGAATTAAATGTACGAATAAACTGTAAAATTATATACTTACATATAACAAAATATAAATATTATAATATTAATTCAAAATTTTTTGACCATAAATAACTATAATATTGAGTATATTTATAGCTTGATCCGGAATTAACTTGTCTATCTTTAGATTGAGTCTGAGATTCCTTTAAATTTGTATTGGCTCCTCCAAAAATTCTCATGTTTGGTTTGATTTGGCCCGAATTTTGGTACAATTGATTTTGTATGGATCAGTTTGAAAAAAAAAAAAAAAAAAAACAAAAAAAATTAAGCACACACAGTGCTGAAAGGCTCTGGTTTTAGAAAAAAAAAAAAAAAAAAAAAAATCTCTGCACATTTGGCTTCTCGCCTAGCACAAGTGCTCATTCGAACTAGTCTATAAACAACGCACAGGAATCCATATATTCTCACCATACTTCGCATAACTGGCCATCACAAAGTAGAGACAATGTCCAAAATGATTTGTCCTTTTTTCAATGATCCATATAAAATACCTTATTAAATTGTAGATTTTATTGACTTTCTTACGGTGTACTTTCACGTTTCCTTTGCTGCTCAAGAAAGAGATGGATCGAAATGAGTCATTTTTTGCGATGTATTTTCTTCCGGTGTGCTTAATTGACTCAAGTGAAGCTCAATATAATAAAATAAAAATTAAAAAAAGGGCACTCTGTTTCAAATTTAAAAAAGAAAAAAAAAAGCTACATTAAGATTATATATTAATGTATTTAGATAAAGATACATTAAGTCCTAATAACGTCTATGATTTAGTGCCGTAGTTGGACTAAATCACTCAAACGATCTCATTGACTGATGGACCCTCCAAAAGTCCAAAACGAAAATGGTTGTTAGAATAGTAGAACGGTGAATTATGCTCTCGAAAATGAAAATCTTGGAATTGATAAACGGGTCATTTTGGTTTTTATAAAATTTGTCCACGGTTTCCTCTCATTCCAGAAGCTTTTAGTTCAGGACATGGAAACGTGCTTGACGGGACAACAATTTTTTTTTTTTTTTACCTAGAAAAAGACCTTGGGATATGAAAACGTGTTCAATATACCCTATTTCTTATTTTTGCATGCCTAATGAGGTGGCATCCCGAGCCTTTTGGGGTAGAATGGACTTCTTGGTTCCTTGATTGTTCTGTTTCGATTTTGATAATTAGTTTAGGAGGGCGTCTGCAATTTTGCAACGCAACAGTCCCTCTTTCTTGTTTGGCTCCTATTCCTCCTCCAGATCCCAGTCTATGGTGATCAAAACCCATACAGACAAGTAGCACAAGAAAAGTCCCTATAAGTCCGTCCATCACGACAGCTATGTTTGAATTTTGCATACATGTCTTGTTCCTTTCAAGTTAGGTGCTAATATATAAATTGTTTTTCTCTTGCTTGTTTTTTATTGGGTACTTGGGACATTTTTTAGAAAATTGTTGGGAGAGACAAATGCCACGGTGTGTTTACAATCGATTGGTTGGTATGCTTCTAAACTTTTGTTTGAAGTAGATGCACACCTAATTTTATCACAGCTAATGTGGAGCTGTGTGACAAAAGTACCCATCGGAGGCAGGCTAGCTAGCTAGCTACTAGCTATGAAGTCGAGCATCGGCATTGGAGAGAACCCCCCCCCCCGGGGGGGGTGTTGAAGCACCATCTGGGTATTGTCTTATCGTATTTCTTTCATCGTAAAATCATATCATCGTTACCAAACAATCAATTACCAGAAAACAAAATAGAAACATCCAAGAAATTTCGTTTTTGATCCAGATCATAGAGTATAAAACAATGGGCATGCGATAAGGTAGGTACAGCTATTTCCATGGTGAGTATCATTCCCATGGTTCTTCGGTTGGTCATTTTCAAAGTTTGAATTGTTTCAACAACTCTATCGCGGAGAGACATGACGTATGGTGGCGTATCATTCCTAATCTTATGAATCCCTCTAGGCTCGCTCCAAAAAGGGTGTCGTGAAAATTCCTTAACTTTTATTTAAATAGATTCAATCGTTATTAGGGATGAGGCTCTATGATTGATTTCACATGCTAGTCTCGGATCACTACATTTCAAGAACTCCTACGAATCGCGCTGCACGTGGTACTTTTGGCGAGGCCATCACTTCACAATTACAGGTTTGAAGCTTTCGTCTTGATTCATGGTACCCGAGTCTGTAATTGATTGCCGTGAGGGTGGCATACTGACGTGGATTCGGACGAGTGCCACGGTCAGAAACAGAAAGGGAACCTTGCGGAGAGGGTTACGGCTTCAAAGATTAGCATGATTGCCACGATGACGATTTGAGGATGATGGTGACGATCATTGATAGATACATATATATTGAAGAGTTGTGGGAATGGCAATGCGGGAGATGAGAATTTAACAACGTTAAACATCATGTTTGATAAGGCGTGATTTACGGCAAGAATGATGTTTCAAGCAAAAACAAATTAACTAGAATTTGCATCGCATCATAGTGTAGTGTTGAGTTGTAATTTTTTTTCTTTTTTTAATTTGTTTCTAACGAGACCTTTTAGCATTTCGAAATTTTAAATTTTAAATTAAAGGTTTTTTAATTTAAAGCATGCAGGCACGAGAATTGATGAGACGGAGGAGAACCATGCCAATTGAATTCTTATGCTTACTGAGGAGTGATGGTCAATTGAAAATTTCAGGTTTAAAATATATCATGCAATAACATCTTAAATGTTTTCTCTCTTTACGAGTCCGTCATGTAATGTTATGATAGGCTTACTAGCTTCTCGTTGATATTAATACGTAATTGTTTCGGAGCGAGAAAATAATAATAATAATAATTTCAAATATATTTACTAATGAAATGCAGATTTCTCGATAAAAAAGTACAGTTTAAAAAATATATACAAATAATAAAATAGTTATAATATTGAAGTAGTTAACTAATGGTTAGTGGGTGGTGGATTTTTTTTTTAAATTATTATTTTTAATTTTGGTACATCACAATCAATGTTCACTTTGCGTGGGAACGAAGAGATGAGATTTTAAAACGTTAAGGGTGTAACATTCATGCACCTGTTGTTATATATATATATATGTGTGTGTGTGTGTGTGTATATATGTATATATGATGTATGTATGTATCTCTAAGATTGAAAAAAAAAGTGATAAAATATTTAGGTGATATTTGTTTAATTTTAAAAATAATTGAAATATTTATTTCAAATTTTGATTTATTATTTATTTAATAATTAATTTTCATATTTTTAATATATTAATAAAATTAATATTTTAATATATATATATATTATTAAATTTATTTTATTATAATTTAATATATATTACAATTTATTTAATTTACGTTGATAATTTTTCATATATATTTAAAATTTGTACAATATAAATATTTAAAATTTAAAAATAAAAAAATAATTTTTTAAAAAAATAAATCTAAATTTATCTATTTATTTTTAAAATAAGAATTATTTTTAAATTTATTTTGTATAAAAAAATTATTAATAATTTAGTTTTTTTTTCTATTTAAAAATTTACTTTTCGATTTATTTTTTATTTTAAAAAATATTCATAATTTAAAATTTTTATATTTTTATTTAAATAAAATATAAATAAAATCTATTTTAAAAAAAAAATAATAAATTCGTACATTTTTTATTTTAATATTAGTATGTGTATATATATATATACATGCACTTGGACTTGGGATAAGCCCACCCAAGTTTGAGCCGGTGAACGATTCTTTTACTTGGATCTGGCTGGACCCGATAGCGGAGTTTGGGCGGAAAGATTGACCAACCCTGGCCTACACGAACAACGAGTTACAATTACGCAATGGTTCTAATGGATACCCGGCCCGCCCGAACAGGGAGTTTCATAATTATGCAATCGCTCTGATTGATGCTTTGGACTGCTTGAACCGTGAACCGGTGGTAACCCATTTTTATCCAGTCCCCATGTTTAAGCTCTAGGGCGATCTTCACTCAGTGAATGTCGTCCGACAGAGACTAACCATTTAGTTCTTAAGGTAAGGTAAAAATTAGACCATACCATAAGTGGAAGTAAAGAACAATAGAGTCTTAGACTAATTACACCTGATATTTGTCAATAGAAATTCTTTGTCTTTAAAAATATTCTTTCTTTCCCTTTTCTTTTTCTTTTCTTTTCTTTTTTTTTTTTGAAATTTATAAAATTAAATTATACAAATTCTTTATTTTTATTACAAAATTTAAATACAAATTTTTTACGTGATGAATTTAATGATTAAATTCTAATAATATTTGTTAATAACAATAAATGTAATTATCATATTAGTCTATCACTTAATATTTATTTATTTTTTGTATTTATAAAAAAATTATTAAATTATAAATTATACAATTCTTATAAATCTCTTATTTTTTTAAATTAAAATTTAAAATTTTGAACATATAAATATAAATTCTTTACTACTCCAAAAAAAAAAAAAAAAAAAAAAAAACTATTGCTTGACTAGTAGTTTGGTAGGAAAACCGCATTTCAACCTCAAAATGGTTTGGTGGTCTCTTCAAAGTTCCGGCCAGACTAGCTTGCGGCTGGCCACGCATTTGTTTCCATAACTTGCATGCACAGAGTCCATGGCTTCAGAGTTCCACCCTTTCTACTTTCAGCTCTTTCAGACTTGATTTTCAATTCAATGGCCCTTCTGCACCCGTAAGGGTCCAATTTGTCATATGAGGTTGAAATCAGCATTCCGGTTTTCGAGCCTGAAAAGAAAATAGGTTACATCCCAAGCAGGTTTTCCTATCGAACAAGCAATTTACAAGTCAAAAATATTAATGGGTTTGCAAAAATGGAGCTGCATGCGAGACAGATGGCCAGTGATTAACGAAAATAGAAGCAGGGTAATTTATTGTGTGCAATCCCCAGGAAAAGGGGGATCATAAAATGCCCCGAGGGACACATTAAAAAATTTTTAAAAAAAAAAAAAAAGGTTCGTTAGGCTTGGAAGCTAGCTAGCACATGCAACCTTAGCTTTAACTTTAGGTGTATGTGTGAGGAGTGCACGTGTGTGAGCCCCTGCATAGAAAGTAAATAGTATTTATTGAGACACTTTTCAAAACCAATAAATTTCTTAACATTTTTTCAGCTTTTTTCTACAGGAAAAGTTCTGTTTTTTTTTTTTTATTATTATTATTAACTAACTAGTCAAGAAAAAGTTAATTTCAACAGAACAATTCGATGCACAAGTCCATTCATTCTAAAATTTACAAATTTAGTAGAGTAATCCAAGAGCTTCAAACCCTGCTTAGAGCCACTGTTTTGCAAGAGTCCACGTATGCCAGGAAGAATGAGATGGCTCCACTCTGACCAAGCCTCGTCGCTCTTTCAAAAGGATTCGAAACTCGGAATTCTCAAGCCATAGGTGTAAGGAAGCCATAGGCGAAGCTAAGGACAAGGGAAGAAAGATGGGGAGACTTGGTGGTTGCGCATGTCAATCAAGCACCTAATCGCCAGTAAATTCCTGGACTGTTTGATTGATTTAAAATTGTCTGTGTGCATTGCAGTCAGCAAAATAGGTAAATAATTAAACCCACTAAGATGAAATTCCTGCAACAGCTTTTCCGGTTAAGATGGGCGCTGATAATAATAAAATATTGTTACGCAATAATAATAAAATAAAATAAAATAAAATAATATATATATATATATATATATATATATTTTTATAATATAAAATTAAATAAAATATAATTAATTTATACATTTTATCATTCTCATAATACTTATTATTTTTTGTTTCTTAATTTTTCTCGTAGTATTATTGGTAAGACACTTCTCTGTGGATCTGATGATTTTGCCAGAGGGCGATAGACGCGGTGCCGTCTACTTCGGGCACTCGTTCACAGCTCTTATTTCTCTCTTATGTTAAAAGAAAAAAAAAAAAAAAGAAAAAGCCCACTAATATATGTGTGTGTGTGTGTGTGTGTGTGTGTGTGGGGAAGATATTGGAGCTCGAATATGAAAAATTATATGCATCTAACATGACACTTGTCTAATATACTTTGAATACTTATCAAATAAGTTAAAAAAAATATCACTATATAATAATATAATAATACATAAAAAGTAATAAGAAAATATTAATTTTTTTTATATTTAACATAAATTATTTATAAAATTAAATAAAATATAACTGATACAAAATTTATTATTATTATTATGTTATTTTCTTAATATTTTTATTTAATTTTTCTTTAAGTCAAAATATATCTTAAGAACTTAAAAAAGAAAAATTGAAAACAAATGTCTGAAATTTTTAGTTAATTAGTTTGTTTGACAAATATCATGTGCATAAAAAGTAATTTTAAAATTCTTAAAAGCTAGAAACATAATAAATTTTATATAAATTTATAATTGCATAGTTAATTTGTTAGTAAAAAATAACATGATTATTAAACATCTTTTATTATAATAATTATATTAGATATTTTAGTTCATAATTTGTTAAATATTATATTAGATGTTAATATAATATATTCCTTTAAATATTTTAAAAAATATTTATTATAATATATAAAAATATAGTAAGAATTCTAAGTTATATGTTGAAAATTACTAAATTTGTATAACATATATATATATATATATATCTTAAAATTGACATATTATTGTATTTTATTATATCATATTTGTATTTTATTAATTGTATCTAAGAGCCAAATGTAGGTAAGGTGTGAGCTTCCAATACTTATCCTTGGCTTTATTTACTTTCAAGACATCCATGTCAAGAACCTATAACAGTTAACAGTCCAATGAATAACCAAAAGAAAATTGAGGCTTTTTGGTAGCCTAACCATAAACGACCACCGTTTTGGGATGAAAACACGAGCAGGAAGCTAATATCCAAATCACCCTTTTCTTTTTAAAACTGCTAATTGACACGTGAACTTTACACATATGGAAACTCTCAAGTCTTATTGTGGTACTTTTTTTTTTTTTTTTTTTGGGTATATGGTGTGATTTTGGCACTTGAAGACTTAAAGTTAAGGCGAGTTAGGCTCCTCACTCATCAATTGTCAAACATAGCCTTTTCAAGGGTTGTCAAAAAATGCAAACAAATGGGCAAAACTCCAAGAAGGATGTCAATATTGGAAGAAAATCTTGGGTGCTCGTTTTTAATTAATTTGAAGGAAATGAGGACCACAACCTATTCTATGCAAGAAAAAAAAAAAAAATCAAACCAGATCCATGTTGGGTAAGAGCCTCTTCTAGTAAAAGGAAAATCCCACTTGATACTTGATTTACTAACCTATTTTCGTGGCAATGGCGGCCCTCCTAGGAGTCCAAGCATTTAGAGTGGAATTGAATGCATTGCCACGCGCCAAACACACAACCCACATGCTGACTTAATCATCCAGTTTGAGTTCCCCGCTTTCTTCCCTTCCGTTCTTTCTCTTTCACCCAAAGAAAGTTACTTAATATTGTATCCGAAAAAAAAAAAAAAAAAGCAAAAGAAACGGACTACTAGTTACATTAAACAGAGAGTCTAGGGATAAAGACACATTAAGCGATTAATATGGAGGTTTCTTGTTGCATAAGTAATTAGTAGTCGCAATTCAAATGTAATGTGTCTTTAAGTAACCTTCCGTCTCTTTTTAGGGGAAAGAAAAAGAAAATAGAAAGGGGATTAAAGAGAGAGAGAGAGAGAGAGAGAGAGTTGAATTTGCACCCAAAAAGAAAAAAAAAAAAGAAAGAAAAAAAAAAGAAAGAAAAAAAGAAAGAAAGAGCTGAATTATTCAATGAATCCTTGTTCCATCAAAAATCGAGTTACAAATCCCCTATAAATTGTAGACTGATCAAAAGGCAAAGTGAATGATCAAGTGCCTGAGACATTACAAAAAATTGTTCAAACTTTTTAACCAAATCGATAGAAAATCCCCTCCAATTGTTGGATTGACTTCTCGACGAAGTTGTCAAATTTAAATGAGATTAATATTGAAAAATTGGTGCAGATAGGCTGATAAGCCATTATCTGTATAAACACATGGATAGTGCTCTTCCTCAATGCATCTATGGTTTGATATGCCCATTTTATGTCCAAATGCACCTGGCTGCAATAATAACAGTGGCTACATTTGACCATTTTGCGTGGTGCTGATGGTGACTTTGTGTACTCGAAAAGCAAAGGAGAAAAATGAAGGCGGCAAAAAATTAAAAAAAAGATCAGCAGAGACTATCAGAATGGGCCATGACGCATTTTTTCACACACAAATAATTGTGTGAGACCAGTACAACTAAATAATGTGGTCTCTTATTATTTATAGGAGGAAAGAATAAGTCAGTGGTTGTCCTTGTCAAGATCCTTCTCATTATGTTCATGTAATTAATTGCACTTTTGCATAACCTTTTCTATATTTAAAATTAAAAAAAAAAACAGAGAGAGAGAGAGAGAGATAGGGAGAGAGATTCTCTAAAAATCAAAATTAAAATTAATTCAATATCAAATATAATGAAAAAAAAATTAAGTACAATCTGATTGAAAAAATTAAACGAAACTTAATTCTATGAGATATAAAATTGGGCATATGTTATACGAAAAAAGAAAAGTAGAGATACTCAGAACTAGAGATAAAATATAAATAATGAAAAAAAAAAAAAAAGGGAAAAGGGTCCACACAATTCCACTGAGGCTTTAAGCTTTTCATATTCTTCCGCTGGGGGCCAAAAGCTTATCATGGGCCCATCTTATTGGATATGTCTCCTGAATATGGGGTCCATCTAGGGAACACAATCGAAGAATGTGGAATTGCCAAGTGGCTCTCTGAGCTGCTTGCCTTTTTCTTCAATGGTGATTGGGTGAAAAATAATAAGACTAAACAGAGAGTTAGCATTTGGTATCCCACACTATAAATACAATTCCTACTCTCGTTATCCATAATAGCACCACCATAACCATTTGGCTCTCTTAAGTATTAGACACCCCCCCCCACCTCTCAAACAAACAATCCCCATATACTTGGAAAACTCTCAAATGGCTGACTTTACTGCAGATTTGCACGGCCTGAGACCCTCATTTCCATTCTTAGATATTTATCCAACCATGGAACCAGTAACTCACTTCACAGAAATGAACCAAACCATCCTAGGCAATTCAAACTCGAATTATCATAGCCTCATGCCTTTCTCTAATGACAACTTTGCCCACCAACCACCAGAATTTTCTGGGAACTTTGCAGAAAATTTTCGGGGTGTTTTCCATCGGAACAGCCAGAATGTTGTCCCGGTTTCTGATCATCATCCCATTGCCACACCTGGAATTGAATGTGAAAATTATGATGGCAGAAAAAGAAAATTAATGGACTTATCGGAAAGCAGTTCTATGAACTCATCTCCACCAGTTTCTGAAAGCGGGACAAAGAGGAAAAATGTATTGAATTACTTTACTTCTTTTATCCCTTTGTGGTTTTTATTGTTCGGTTGATCTTGGTTTCAGTTTAAATGCTAGACAGGGCCGAACAAATGACTTTTTTTTTTGGCTTGTACTTGCAGAATTCAAGAAGAGGAAAACGAGTGAAAAGCTGTGAGGTGGAGGAACCAAAGGAAGTTGTTCATGTTAGAGCTAGAAGGGGCCAAGCCACTGATAACCACAGTTTAGCAGAAAGGGTAAATTTGATTTTTTCACACTTTTCAAAAGCCCCCAAAACAGTTGACTGCCATTTCTTTTTGAAAAGCTTCTGTACCTCGCATGGTCGGAAATTGGACATGGCGTTTGTGTGTATTATTCCTTCGAAATAGCCAAAAAAAAGAAAGAAAAAAAAAAGACTATGAAGGACTGACGGATGAAGTATTTATTGCACAACAGGTTAGAAGAGGAAAAATCAATGAAAGGCTAAGATGCTTGCAAGATATTGTCCCAGGCTGCTACAAGGTATTTGGCTTCTTTCCAAAGACAAACCAACCAATATAAGTTAAATATATTATATCTTCTTTGATGGAAGAATTAATTGTTGTGTTTATATTCTCTCTCTCTCTGTCTCTCTCTCTTTCTTCTTATTTTATTTTATTTTATTGAATTTGGAATATATACAGACCATGGGAATGGCAGTGATGTTGGATGAGATAATTAATTATGTCCAGTCCTTGCAGAATCAGGTTGAGGTGAGTTGATAGCAAAAAATTCAAGAAAATATATGTTCCTAACATTTGAAGAATTTGACATTTGGACTGACAGATATTCCTCTTTTTCTCAACTGTAAATTCAGTTTCTTTCTATGAAGCTTACCGCAGCGAGCACCTTTTATGACTTCAACGCAGAGCCAGATGCCATGGAGACAATGCAGGTACTTAGACATTTTCCACCGTAGATTACATTCATCTAACTAGAAAGAAAGAAATCCTAGTAAAAGTCAAATCAGATGTTTCAAATTTATGCTGTGGCCCAAGTACTAGATATGTTATATGTACAAATAATATTCCTGTCCAAGCCACCTTTCGATACTGGAAATTTTTTTAGTTGTTTGACAATGAAGTATGTTTGACGTTTGCAGAGGGCCAAGGCACAAGAGGCAAAAGAGGTGGAGAAGATAGTGAGAGAGAGAGATGGGGGACATGGCTACTTCCAGCCATCATGGTCCCTTTGACTTCAATGTTGGACTCTTGCCCTTATTGCCTTACAACACCCGGAGTGGAGATGCTCTGTTTCCCAATATTTTAACTTCTAAACCTATCAAATATGTTCCCACTTCAATCTATACTTCAGCTCAACCGGCAATTTATATATACTTTTCCAATCTCCTACACATTCGTGGGAATAAAAAAAAAAAAAAAAAAAGCGATATTGATCGTAGAACTCGATCTCATATGCTCCTTATGTATGATTGTGTGTATATATTGATTCTTATGGAACTCACGTGGTTGATTAGCAGCCATACATGTCATCCAAAGAAGAATATTGGATTACACTTTGAATCAATAGATGTGTTGAACGCACGCAATTACCAAAAAGAGTAATGTTGAGAGTAATCAAATCCTCGGGTTTAACCCGCTTCCATCATTAAATTCGGAAAAAAAAAAAAAAGAAAAAAAGTGAAATAATTCCATTTGAATCACTCTTGGTTCTATGCTAAGATCTGTTATCATTCGCATTGTCTGCATACGATGCCGGGCCTCATCTTTTGACGCAATACGCATAATTGAGGCCATTTACTTTGCATATAGTTCCTGAACACGCGATGCCCTTTAAATTGAACCCTAACTCGCTTTGGATTGTAGGACATTTAAGCAACTATGTTTTTTTATTTTTATTCTTATTTTTTATTTTTATCCAATTATGTCGGCATAAGGAGGTGATCAACACCGATGCATGCAATAGAGTCAATTAGCATGTCGAAGTTAATTCAATGAAGTTCGTGCGAATGTCTCTTTCGAGAATATTTTATTAATTAAAAATTTTTGTATTTTTCATATGTGGAATTTTTATACTGAAAAAAGATATTATTACTTGTAGAACAATTCAAATGCTCATAAAAACACAATTTGTGTTAAACAGCTGCTCCATGTCGTGTAGGGGTTAGCCAGATATTAGGCATTGGCATCAGGCTGCGGGAAAAATCCTACCGGTCGGTAAATGGACGAGATTGCCGATCTATTTGGCCCTAAAATTTAAGGTTTGTCCCACGAGACCAGAAAGCAGAAACCCATTAAAGACCAAACCCCCCCCCCCCGAAACGAGGAAAAAAAACGAAAAAAGAAAAAGGACATTTGATGAATTGAACATGCGAGTAAGCCGATCAACAACAAACAACATGGCTCTACTACATAACAAAGGTTTTTGACGTAAAAATGACGCATCTTCATAAAATGTGCATTAGAATTGTTAATTTCACAAAGATAGGATTACGTTTGTACGTGTGCGACCCAACTATTGTAATGCATTTTTCTGTGAGTCGTTTCACTTTCTGTAAAAAAAAAAAAAATAAATAAATTTACATCTACGTAATATTTTCCAAATAACATATTTTTTAATGACATATCAATTATTGAATCCACACACAGACCCCCCCCAAAAAAGAACTTGAAGAAAATAAAATACTAATGGACCCCACAGATTAGATGGACAGTTAAGATCTTGTGGATGTTGCCAATTCATCAGTTGTATGATCGAAGAGGAGTTCTTGGCTCTCTTGTTTTTGTTTTTCTTGCTTTTGTTTGTTTTGAAGGAGTTGACACAAAGTAAAAGGAAAAGTTAAGGCAGAAGGGTGGGTGCAATGCATTGATCCAACATGAAATGAGAAACAACACAGCTTTCATGGGCCCTGGCATGCCCAAAAGAGGATGGACAAGGCAATGTGGGTTGTGCAACATCTCAAAACATTTTTTTGATTAAAAAAAAGTACATACATATGTGTATGAATCTTTGAAGCCACTTATATTTCTAATCCCCAATCACAACCTTTTCTTGTTTGACTCCCTTTTGACCAAGCATGTGCTTGTCTCATGAGACTTGGAGCATGCATGAACGAAGAGGGAGAAAGGGGCTCCAACGGGTCCCATGGCAACAAAACAGATAGTATCAGAGATTCCCAACTTTAGATTGAGGGTCACACATTAGGTGAAGCTGGAGAGAGCAAAGTACCTAATATGGGCAAGTTCAAGGATCCAAGCACAGTGGGCTCATCTTCAAGCTTTGGAAGTGGAATGGGGTTGTTAGCAAGTCAGGGATCCATTTTTAATTGCTCTATGCTGAATCAAAAGTGACAGAAAAGTGATCTATTGTGCGTGCATTTCTTAGTGCAAATGTTTAGCACTACACTCCACTCCACTCATAATTTGATCATGCCATGACTCATTGTAACAGACTTGGAAATACAAATTAAAAACCAACCAAAAAGGACCCAAAGAAGTATTTGATTATGCCATTAGAACTCCATTAGCAACTTCATCGATGCTTCTTTAAAAAGATTTCTTTATAAGGTTAGGCTCGTTGGACAATTATGTGAGGATATGACATTATATATTAGTTTGTTGTCTGTTGATAGGTCTTTGTCGTATAACTGATCATGGCTTATTGCTTAACTGCTTAATGAAGTTATGTCATGATTCATGAGCCATCAAAACAACCTTTGAAGAGGACAATAAAAGAATTATATTACTAATGAGAATGCTTCTGTCATTTGAATTGTGTTTGGCAACTTCATTGCTTCTTCCACGAGGAGGAAGCTTACAGAAGAGAAGATTATGTGAAAATAATGTATAATAAAAATATAAAACCATATTATAATTGAATGCCAAATAATTTTTAAAAATAATTTTATTTCTTCTAAATAGATTATTATAATATAATAAATTATGACAATTATTATTTTAAAATACAACATATTTTTTTATTAGTGTATACTCTACAAGTAAGATAATGAAAATAATATAATCTTGATAAACTCAACAAAATTTTATAAATTAGGTAGACGAAGAAGGAGATAGTATTTAAATGTCTCTAAAAAAATTATTTATATTAATTTAAATTTAAAGTACAAAATTATTATAATAAATATTAATATAAATATTAAAAATATTAGTTCTTAATAATTACTATCTAATAGTTAGTTTAACTAATTGTAATGCGATGAGTTTAAAATATAAGTTGAAGAGTAAACTAATTAAAATTGGATTTGAACTATTCATACATGTGCAAGATTTTATTTGAATATTTTTTCATAAAGTATAAAATAAACATTATTTTATATATAGATAAAATAAGTTTTTATTTGTAATATGGAATATAATTTTTTTATAATATACTTATTTTTAACATTTTTTAACATATTTTAAAAGACTAAATTTTAATAGATTTTAGTAAAAAAAATAATACATCATTATTATTAACTTTTGGACTATAAATTAAAACATATATACTTTGATATTTAGGAGTATAGTGAAAGAAAAAAGTTGTATAAATCATAATTTTTTAATAAATATTTAGAAATTTATCTCTATATTATAATTTTTGAAATAATATTATTTAACTTATTTTGACATTGTAAGATCATGTGTATAATTGATTTATTCTTATGAAAGATCTAAAAACTTTATTTTAAATTTTATATGAGCAATTTTATTTTACTCTTATATAGTTAAATTTATCAAATATACATTCTAATAACCAAATTACTTTAAAAAGTTATAAAATTTATTAAAAATATAACTTAATCTCAATTATTAAAATTATTATATTATCTAAATCATAGAAAAATATTTTAAAATTTTATAAGTCAATTAATAATTTGTTATTAATTACGTAAACTTATTTTAAGGGATCTTTTATTTAATTTGTTGAAATCTATAATTTTTAAATATTTTTGATAAATATGAGTCTCATTATTGTTAATTACTTTTTTTCACTAATTTTCTATCTAATAATTTAATCAAAAGATTAACCAAATTTATTTTTGACCTTATAAATTGAAATACTACTATCCTATTATTATACAACCATTTTATTAATTTATATTTCAAACAAATATATTATTTTCTTTTTCATTATATGATTGATTTTTTACACAAATAATAATAATTTGACTATTACACTGCATCCACAGAGATGATGTAAGTTTCAAGCCGAAATCTAACACGGCGAAGGATCATTAATTAGTTATAGGGTTTTTCCTAATCTATATTTATTTATTTATTTATTTATTTATTTTTGGTCCATACCTAATCTATATTTATTATTTCTTAATCTGTATTTATGATCTCCGTTCGCCGGACAGACTCCATCTTCATCTGTTGCTGCTATAGCCCACGTTCTACTTGGGCCTAAGGTCTAGACCCGCACTCAGATTGCCTATGATAATTAAATAAATTTTATAATTAATAAATATATAGGAATTTATTAATATCAATAAAAATAAAATTACTCGATCAATATGCTCATTGTGATGTATCCATCGCAGTCCTAAATTAAGAAAAGAATAAGAACAAAAGGAAACGTATCTTAGCCAACGAAAGTGGAACACGTAATCGCTCTCCGGTGTATCCAAGTGCGTCCGATCATCCTCATTCTGGACGCTGCGTAACAGGCTAATCAGTTGATGACGGGCGGTGGCTTCTTTCTATAGTTCAGACATGACAGGCCAAAGGCTTCTTGTCTTGATCGGTGGCTTCTTGTCTCTGGGTGTGGCAGAGGCTGCAAGAAGCGGCCCCCAATATGGTTTTTAGGTTTGATTGCCTCCCGTGATTTTTGTAAAAATCTTGCAATGGCCAGAGATGGGTTTGTGAACTCAATCTGAAGTGGGTTTTGTTTTGGGACCTGTTGCAAAGATCAAAAGAATTGCGTTTGAGCCCCCATTTGTCTCTTTGAAAATTCTCCAATGGTCGCGAGTCAATCTGTTTTGCTTGGGCTCGATCAAGAAGCATGTATGGAGGAGCTATTGGGAGTTCAATTTCAGCTATTTGGTTGTTTGATTATGACTAGAAATGTGCTGTGTTAGAAGTGTTTGTCAGTGAATTTTGTTGAATGAAGGGCTTTTCCGCTTGATTACCGCTTTAGTAGCTTGGTGAGGTGACATTGGAGATGGCTACAGCAAGCAGAACTAGAAATATGCTTGAGGGGCTAGTGAGGGAAGGATCATTTAAATGGCTACTTGGAAAGCGAAGTTCCTTTGATGAGGAATTTGAAGAAATGAAAAACTCTCCATCGGCTGGCAGAAACTGGATATCTGAGCTTTCTGCGCTTGCTAATATGGTTGTTCGTAGATGCTCAAAGTAAGTGCGACAATGGTATTTGTGTTCCTGGTATTCTCCTTGGCATTTGAAGCACATGTTTATGCAATCTGTGATTTGGGCTGATTTGAAATCTGTTGTGGTTAGGTGATCCTCGTTCTGTATGCTGAATATCATAGCTTCACCATTATTTATGTGGTTCTACGTGCTCTCTTTTTCTTTTTTAATGGACAAAGTAATAACATAATGCAGAATCCTTGCTGTTTCTTCGTCCAAGCTTCAAGCTAGCTTCAATGCACAGGCTTCTGATTCCATTAAGCATCCATCTAAGTATGCAAGGAACTTTTTGGAATACTGTTGCTTCAGAACGCTTGCTCTGTCTGTTCAAGTAGGAGTCCATCTTGCTGATAAGAAGTTTCGGCGCCTGACATATGACATGATGCTGGCTTGGGAAAGTCCGGCATCTGCCAGCCAACCTTTACTCAATGTAAGCTCATTCATCTAGTTTTGTTAGGGCTACTGTTAATTGTTCAACGAAATTGCATTTCTCTTCATATATGATATATTGAAGATGTTTCGTCCATGTATTTGTATGCTTGTTTCACTACTGCACGCAGATATCTTTTTGCAAATGTAGATGAAACTATTGCTCTAATTATATTTATTTTGGGTTCAAATCCTCCAATCTTTTCAAGTCAATTTATTTTCATCAATAATCTTGACAGTCTCTCTTTTTTTTTTCTGCTTCATTGTCATTATCAATATGTGGAACTATTTGGTAGGTTCAAATCCTTGCTTCCAAAACCATGCATTGTGTTCTTTCCCTCCCCTTCCCTACTCTTTGTGTGTGTGCACAAGCAGGATTAGTGGAAACATAATCTGTGCAGTCCTCAAAAAATTGAATCTTTTTTCAAGCTGCTGTCCTTTGTACTCTGTTCCACATTTCTATTGATTGGGTGCCTTTATTTGTCTTTTTCACATAGGTAGATGGGGAACTGACAGTCGGGCTAGAAGCATTCTCTCGAATAGCTCCGGCTTTTCCAATCATTTCTAATGTGGTTATCAATGAAAATCTTTTTGAGGTGCTTACTTTGTCGACTAATGGTCGGCTTCAATTCTGCATCTATGATAAGTACCTAAGTGGACTAGAAAGGTAACAGCATTTCAAATAATTGAAGATCTTGTGCATTTGTTTTGTTCCTTTTAGTTTGATATATCTTCTTGTTTGGTGTTTACAAAAAATGCCTTAACGATGAACTTCTTTTCATAATCTTGTCATTGAAGAAACCAAAAAATCCTATGCAATGAATGGGAATTTGTTGGTTCATGAAACAAGCTCAAGTGTTTTTTAAGGTTTTTTTTTTTTTGCTCTAATAACCATTTATAACATTTGCTAGAGATTGCATAGTTGGCATCCTTATGTGTACTGTATTTGTCCAATGGATAGTAATAATATTAAGTTTTTAGAGAAGAAAATATTGTTCAAGAAACTAAATGCAAAAACCCCTTTAAGCATCTATGATGCTGTTCGATGGTGCTGCACTTCTCAAATGCCCTTCTTTCATGTTAACATCTTCAGCTGTTAAGAAATTGTATGCCCAAATAGATCTCAAAAGTAATGACTTTGACTGTAATGAAATAACCAGCTAAGATCAAATAAAATGTATATGACTCTCCAACTCTTAAGTCATTGAGTTGCTCAGCAATGTTTTAGTTGTGTTCCCAATAGCTTTCTGCTAAAGCATGGCACACATTTGTTTTCTTTTACTTGCTTTGTTTTTCCAGATGTTGAATAAAACTCAGATGAGATCTTGTCACAAAAGCTGATTGTTAAGAACCTTGTGGCTGAGAATTTCCCATGATAATTTTTGTATATTTTGCTTCTTATACTGTATTTTCAGTTCTTTACAGAAACTCTGCACTCAATTTTTTGCTCTATTATTTCCCTGTTTCTTGTTGACAGTTTTCATCTAGTAGGCCTATGCTTTTACTTTTATTTTTATTTATTTTTTTTAAGTTTCAGTTTACTATTGTTTCAGCATGTAGGTATGATTTTATTTCTTTGCAGGGCAATACAAAAGATGAAGACCCAATCAAATTCATCACTTCTATCTGCAGTTCGATCATCTGGGAGGGATAAAATTCTGGAAGTAGATGGAACAGTTGCCACTCAACCTGTTCTCGAGCATGTGGGAATATCTGCATGGCCAGGTAATTAACGGGATAAGTTATTTTGTTGCCTCATCTTTTGTAGTGCCATTTACATAACAATTGTAGTCAACACAGAATCATAATTTCCAAAAGAGTACTGGCCAAGCACTCATTTTTTCATTTCAAATTTTTACTTTAATAAATTCATGCTAACGTAACTGGTCAATTTCTTACACTCTCTCTTCCTTTTATATGCCCTGCAGGTCGGCTAACACTCACAGATCATGCACTGCATTTTGAAGCTCTTCGTGTTATGTACTATGACAAGCCAAAAATATATGACTTGTCAGATGATCTAAAACAGATTGTTAAACCTGAATTAACTGGACCATGGGGTACTCAACTTTTTGACAAGGCTGTCTCCTATAAATCTACTTCCTTGTAAGAATGATGCATATTAAATTTCTCTTCAGTGATAGTATATATATCTTGATAGCATATATATATATATCTAGAATGTTGTTGTCTCTCATTCTCTTGGACTGAGAGATGAGAACTTATTCTGAGAATATATAGCTGTTAACATTATAGTGCTTATTTGTAGATCAGAATCAGTTGTATTAGAGTTTCCTGAGCTTAAGGGACATACTCGTCGTGATTATTGGCTAGCCATTATCAGGGAAATTTTATGTGCACATAGATTTGCAAAGAAATTCAAGATCTCTGGAGCTGCATGGGATGAAGCACTTTCAAAGGCTGTACTTGGAATTTTGCGACTACAAGCCGTTAGAGAAATTAGTTCTGTAAATTCTTTTCGTTGTGATTCTCTTCTCATGTTCATTCTATGCGATCAACTTCCTGGCAGAGATTTGATTGTAGAAACTCTTGCAAACCTGTCCTCCTCAAAGGGACTAGACCAGACTAATAATTATGATGCTGGAGGTGGAATGTACTCAATGTCAGCATCAAACATGATTTCCAATCTAGGATTTGCACTTGGAACAAGTTCAAGCCATCCTAATGAGGCTGGTCTTGCTGTTGGCGAGGTAGTTGTGGGAGAGATTAGTGAACTGGAAAGAGCTGTTAAAGAATCTAGAAGCAGCTATAAAAAGGTGGTGTTTGCACAAGAAACAGTAGATGGAGTGAAAGTAGATGGTATTGACACCAATTTGGCAGTGATGAAGGTAATGCTAACGGCATTAATTTTCTCTACCTGTCTTTTGATCCATAACTGGCCATTATTTACTGTTTCATTTATCCATCTATTCAAATTGTAGTTGCTAAGTAGATTTTGTGCTCATTTGGTTGCAAAAAGGTTTAGATTGTGGCTGCATTTGTGATTTAGTGTGGGCAATTTTGACTAACAAAGTGACAACTATTGTCACAAAGGTGGTTTTGTAAGCTGCCATCTCCAGTATCGCCGATGTTGCATGTGCTTGTACAGCCACAATTTAAAACTGCTTTTATTATTAAGACTTTTTCCATGAGTTTATGTGCTATCGCCACATTTTTATCATAGAATAGATGCATCTTTGGCTGACAGAACTTCCTGATATTATCATGTGTCCAGGAATTACTTTCCCCAGTTATGCAAGCTGGGAAGGGGCTTCTTTCCTTGGCATGCTGGGATGATCCTGTGAAGTCCTTGTTGTTCTGTTTGGTTTCTAGTTATGTCATTTGGAGGTAAGGGAAATATTTCTCTCATATGCTGTTAGTGATTTGGGTCTTTGAAGCGAAATCATGTTGTGGCGGGGAAAATGAGAAAACTCTTCTTGCACCACTTCCGTGCTTCTTAAAGTGACATTGTTTATGGAACTATGCACTTGTCACTTTATTATGTTTGAATTAAAGTACTCGTTTGCAGAATACAAGGATATTCTGGTTAAAGTTACAAGTCTGTTGTGTGGCTATCCTCACCCTCAATTTGGGTCAATTTGGCCGGATGATTGGTGCATGTATCCTGTACATTTATCAGTTGCTTCCTTATTGAAATTTGAATATAGCCATATCTGTTTTCCCTAGTTGATATCTGGACGAGAGGAAAGTCCAACTGGAATATAAATCTCACCTTTTAGCCAGAAGGGGAATCACTGGAACCATGATATCACCCACCTGTAATTCTGATACCACCATCAGATTTTTACTTCATTTTCGTCCTTTTCCTTCTCCCTGATGATTGGGTAACTTTTCCTTTCATGTTATCTCCAGTAAAGAGTAATGAGATAAGAGAGGTTACATTGGTAGTCTCTTTAATTTTTACCCAGAGTTAGATCTGCTAAATATAATTTCAGAGGTATTCTATGTGCCTTTTGGGTCTTCTGGCTCAAGCCATGATATTTGTTTTAACTTGTTCTTCACATTCTGTGACTTTGGGATGATTGCTATTGAACTTTCACTTAACTCTTTTCTATATTACTGGCGAGATGCATATTGTTCCCCTTGTGAACGTCATGTTGTTTCTTATGTTGGATTTTCAGATTGTATCTTATTCAGAGAGAGCATTCAGTAAAGAATTAGGCTGAATTTACTTTTGCTAACTGATTACTCATCTTCCTGCATGCACCGTACCCATGGGTTTCTTTTTTGAGAACTTACAGGATATGTGTTTTAGGGGATGGGTGGGCTATGCTTTTGGAATGGCGCTGATCTTTCTTGCGATCTTCGTGTTGCTCATGGGACGCCATAACCAAGGAAGGCCCGTTGATCCACTTAAGGTGATAGCGCCTCCACCAATGAACACAATGGAGTACCTTCTGGCCATTCAGAGTACAATATCTCAAGTCGAGCAGCTCATCCAGGACGGAAACATTATCCTACTCAAATTTCGCGCCTTGCTGCTGTCCATTTTTCCTCAGGTTTCCGTCTAACGTTGTCCTTGCTTTACGGGAGTTTATACCCGAAGTAGCATTCAGGCATATGCGCCTACACTCGATGACTAATGTGACCATGGAATGGCAGGCGACGGGGAGGCTTGCATGTACCCTATTGTGCGCGGCATTGATCCTGGCCTTCATGCCCATCAAGTACATGGTTCTGCTCGTTTTTCTGGAGATGTTTACAAGATATGCTCCTCCGAGGAGAGCCAGTGTGGAGAGGTGGACGAGGAGATTGAGAGAGTGGTGGTTCAGCGTCCCCGCGGCTCCTGTGGCTCTCGAAAGAGAGAAAAGAAAGGCAAGAAGAAAAAATAATTACTGAAATTTTTGCTTGCCTGCGTAAACTTGTAAATGTATATTCTTGTTTTCTCCATGGCATTGCCACCACCGTAAATTTCAAGAAACAGAGAAGCATCTTCTTTACAGCTACAGCCTAGTAATAAATAGAGAAGGAAAACCAAAAAGGGCAACCAAAAAATAAAAAATAAAAAATAAAAAACATAATCTTCAAATGAGCGAATGATTGATAATTTAAATAGTTCGTATTAGAGAAAAAGACGCTTAAATTTTAGTAGAAATTTTCTATATTACGAATTTCATGAATTTAAATTTTTCTTAGCTTTATTGATATTAAAAAATTTGATTTTCTCCCTTTTTTTTTAATTTTTTGTGTGTGTAAATGTAACAGCACCCCGATTATCCATTTTCTTTGAAAGGAAGGAAAAAAACCAAGAAAGGCAAAGTGAAATTGCGGTATATCCTATTTTATTTCATATCGTAATTAAAAGGAAGAAAACAATCGAAGAGCTCACGGGGAAAAAAAAAAGAAAAGAAAAAAACAGAAAGAGTATTTTCAATAACTTAACGAAAAACGAAATAGAAGAAACGCTCCTCGCTGCAGTCGGGTCGCCGTCTTTCATCCGTCCAGGTGCGGGGCCTTTCTTTTCATATTTAATTTTATTAATATTTTCAAAGTAATTTAGATTTAATTTCTCCTTCATATTTACTTGAAAAGAGAAACTTGGGCAATTTGCACTTTCTCCATATAATTGTTTGGTTTTTTTTTTTTCTTTTTGGGTTTTTGGAGGATCTTTAACTATTGAAACAGTTGGTGCCCCGGTTTCTGATTGTGATTAATGAACGCTGGACTAATGATTAGGTTTAATTTTGAACAGCTATGAATTGGGTTCAGCGCAAGATCTATCTCTATAATGTCACGTTTGGTCTCTACATGCTGGATTGGTGGGAGCGCTACCTTTTCAGTATCCTATTTTTCTCACTCTTTTTTTTTTCTTTCTTTTTTTTAAATAATTTACTTTTTGTGTTCATGTTTTTGTGATTGGATTCGGATTCCGGATTGTTGGGCATGTTTTTATTCAGTGGGATTGAATTTGAATTCTATTAGCCTCCTTTGTTTCGTTGGGGTCAACTGCAATGTTGCAAGTGCTGTTCTTGAACGGATTTCTTCTTGATCATTTAAGCCCTGTCCGTCAATAGAAAGCCCCAGATGTTGTGCTCTTGGTATTTGTATATTTGAGTTCCTGAACTTGGGCAGATATTTTGATGATCGTATTGATGTGGTTCATTTTCTATAATGGGTCAAGATATTTAACTGGATTCTACAAGAGGTAGTATCAATACCATTATTTCTTGATCAATACGATTGGATTGTTAGGGATGATTTTAGACTTCATATATTTCTTCAGTCTATGACGTTAGATTGTACAAACAGGGTCACCCAAAAGGAAAATTATGCTTTTTTTCTTTTTTGTCTTTTTTTTCAATTTCAGGTATTTATGGTCAAGGTCTGATGTTGTTTATGGCATCAATGTGGGATGATCAATTTGGGAATGGTGTGGAAGATCTGAAGATTTGATTGGTAGCATAACGTTTACAGTCTATGTGAATTGAATTGTGAATTTAAAGCTCCTGGTGTGCTTCCTGGAGTAAACTTTGTATTCCCTGTGTAATGATTATCGGAAAATTTATCCATGTAGACTTGAGACTCTTGCTCTATTTGCATTAGATGGTAATTATTCTTGTGAGTTGCCAGCAACAGAAATTGACACTCAAATGAATATAGCTGTGTGAATATCTGTTTTTTTTAGGCTCCTAAATGTGTGGGGGATTTTGGGCTTGCTGTATCTGCTAGGAATCTGTTTCATTCTTTGCCAAGTATTGGCCTTATATATTTACTTCAGAAGCAAGAGGCGCACGATTTTTCTTCCCTTCTTGTTTGACTATTGCCACCGCTTCTACTCTTGATGATTTATGAGATGGTCAAGCCACTGGGAAACTTGCATTTACCCTTTTTCTGTATGGATTTGATCCTGGATTTCATATGTATCAACTGCTCAGTTCTGTTTGTTTTCTTAGAGACATTTACAAGGTATTCATCACAAGGAAAACCATTTCGGACGGATGGCAAGGAGGTGTAAGGTTTTTCAGCTTGTCTCTGCAGACGCTTAAGTTTTGGAGAGGAGGAAATAAATAGATGAAAGCTGAGGGAATGGAGTGTCTGGTTGAAAACTTGGAACATTCCAGGAGCAGGAAAAGGTACATTTGGGATCCAAGTTGATTCTTTCATGTTCCCTCATGTGCATCTATAGTCCGATAAAGCATTCCAACTTGTGAGACGTCCCATGACTGTAGTGCATAATTCCTCCTGTGCTCCTTGAGCCCTTTTCGGCAGTGCTGTTCATCCCGATTTTTATTACAACACATCTCTTTCCCTTCCTTGCACACTTGCGTGGGCATGCACGCACGCACACACACACGCACACAAATGCATCTCAAAAGGAGAAGAAATGAGAAGGCAAATCCTACCATCCTGACAATGCTGAACCGGTAAGCATCCACCCTTCGCAGGGTTCATGCATGCACCTATTTTGGCAGAATATAGACAACAATGAAAAGAATATTGCTTTGTCTCTATCATGAATTGCCAACTGTTTAATTAATCTCAAGCTAACAACTACAGGGCAAACAAAAATCACAAGCATATGTATTAAGGAACTACAATTTCTTTTTATTTTCTCCTCATTTGTCTTCCTCCTGTTAAATGCACTAACCACAGGAATTCATAGAATATTATTTGTCATAACTTATTCGGGAAGAAGAATAAACCAATAAAGAACAGCTAATTATGTGATCAAAATATAACTAAAACTTTCCTTTAACAAAATAGCCTAGTATCTCTGGATGTCCTTCATTCTCTCAAAGGTAGAAGATGATGGAATAGAGCCCCTCATATTGGAAGTGAAAAACAAAAGATTGATGTAACCATAGAAAGGCTAATTTGGGCACAAGAAATCAGTTGATTTGAGCCTAAAGAGGGGAATCTTAGTGATATAAGGATTGGGGGGCTCAAGTAGAGGACCAGCCACAAAACAAGACTTCACTTTTCCTTCACCTAGGCTCCCACAATTCTCATCATTAGCGATCACTGATGATGACTGGTTGTCCTCATTGCCAACAACTGTCTCGGCATGCTCGGTCTCCTGCTCTTGGATTGCCCTATACTTGCTCTATTTTGGTTGCTTGACCCTCTTTTGACTGTGAATGGCCTGTTGGCTTTTGCACTATTGCCATGAAATCTTTAGGATAGGTGTGGATGATTTTTGGGCAATGGATGCATGTGATCACCCGATGGCGATGGAGTGGCTTGTTGGGGCCTGCAGCGCCAGTGCAGAGGGAAGAAAGTGAGGACGAGGAAGAGGATGATGACGATGATGAGATGATTTTTTGATTATGTGGGAATCCCTGTTGATCCTCAATGGTGGTGGGCATAATCCATTGTTGTCCATATTTGCATGATGATCACGGAAAATTGTGGTGCTCATTTTTGTTGTTGTTGTTGTTGATGGGTGTGTGTGTGTGTGTGAGTGTTTGTGGGTGGAGTGTAAGTTCAGGTTTGTTGTTTGGAAAATGCTGCAGCATATCGCAGCCGTGGCAAGTAGCTGCTACTGTAGCAGCACCCTGCCTTAATAGTTTATAGCTGACGGCGGGATGGAGATGACAAAAAGACAATGGCTAAATGCGTATTTATAGGCATATGAGATGAGAAATTATTACTTGTTAGTGCGGCAGGCAGCGAAATGAGCTTTTAATTTACCATCCACTTGAGCTGGAGCCCAAGTGGATGAGTGGCTTGGGGGATTTGTTTCTTTTTGGTAACAACTGCATGAATTGAAATTAGCTTGAGCTTGCCAAAAGAGGATATTAGAGAATTTAGAAGGGATAAAAGCCTGGCTGCCACATAATCGACTGTTGGTAAAGTCAATTTGCGTTTGTTCTAAGAATCTAGAGTTCAAATCCAAATTATTCCTGGGCCAGGGTATTTAGGGGAGAGGAGACAGTGATCCTGCATTGCAGAGACAACGGCAAGCCGAATGTCGATCCACTTACAAAGCAGGAATTTAAAAAGAAAAAAAAAAAGAAAAGATTACTGAAATCGGATTAAGTTGGTTATATCACCTGGCTTTGTCTCAGAATATAAGCATGCTTTTGTTTAATTTGCATTGTAAAAAAATTTGTGAATACCGGGGTTGTTTTGGTTAAAGGGATTGGAGGCCTGCAAAATGAGGAAAGATTAAAAAGTGACAACTTAGAGTTCAGCATCGACATTTCGATACTTAAATTAGTAAGAATAAAGAGAGGTGGAACCAGAGATGAAGACAACCCTCGATCGTTTAGGGAAAAAAGTTAGATGGAGATTGTTAGGGCATGAAGTATTTATAGGGTTTCAAGATGGCTTCCATTGATTGATGAGGAGGGTATAAGGACAAGCTGACATACAGACCAAATTCTCTCGACAGAGGGTATCGGCGTGCCTTCCTGACATGTACATATGGCTGTAGAGATGGTGGGACGATGCTTAAATGCGCAGTAGCGATGACGACGTGTGTGCAGTTTGCCGTGGGAGGGGGACTATCCAGGCAGGCCCCCTGGGAGAGGTCCCATTACGGGTTGTCCGGTGGGTCTTGTGCCGAGTTAGTGAGTTCCGACTCAACTGGACTTTTAGCGGAGCATGGGATTGCTTCCGCATAATCCTTTGGTGGTGTACACTTTCAAGTCTGACTATGACTGCTTCTCACTTGTTTCATCGGAGGAGAGAGATGTTAAGCAAGCTTCAAGCTTTGACGTAGGATAGCAAGCTTGAAGGACTCATGGCTGCTTTCATCGAGATGGAAAGCCTCCATTTCTCTGGTTTGTTTCAAAGAAAGAAAATAAACCACTCGTGTGATCTCCTTCGTTTTTGTTTTGTTTTGTTTTGTTTCCCTGTTCTGTCGTCAATTTTCTCTCTTTAAACTTGGGCTCAACCCAATATTTGAGGGCCCTTGTTAGGACAGCCGACATTAGTTAAAAAAAATAAAATAAAATAAAAATATCCAACATTTTCCCGAGAAAAATCTTCTCTTCCCGACCGCATCAACAGCGCCTAGAGAAAGAGGGGTTTCAAAAGCCTCCCCCTTAAAACGGCTCAATCACAATCCCTCCACCTCAGACTCTCTAAAACAGAGACAAATCCACGAAACATCGACCTTACCAGAACCAACCAACTGAAAGCAATGCTCTTCCCAACCGCAAAATTAACAGAATTGCCACTGAGAAGCACACTGCCACTCACATCCCACTCCCTCTTCTCCTCCTCTACTCCTCCAAATCCTCCATTTCATGCCCTCAGAGTTGCCTTCACTTCTTCCTCTGCTTCGTTCAAAACCAACAAACATTTCAAACCCAGAAACCCAAATTCCTCTCCAAGAACCCCCTGGCACTCCAAATGGCGTCCCGTTGAAGACCCCCTTAGGAAAGCAGCCCAATCAGCTGGAAGAGAGGAAAAGATTCGATCTTTCAGCAAAGACAAAGGGCAGAACGCGATTGAAAGGATCGTGCTTCGGTTGAGAAACTTGGGTTTAGGCATAGAGGAAGAACAAGAACAAGAGACAGACGAAAACGGAATTTCCAGCCATCCAGGAGACCGGGATCCGGTGACCGGAGAAGAAAGATTGTCTGATTTATTAAAGCGGGAATGGGTCCGGCCGGACACTATTTTTGCTAATAGGGAAAAAGGCAATGCCGGTGATGATGAATTGGTGTTGCCATGGGAGAGAGAGGAACATAGAGAGACTGGAGGAGAGATGGGACAGGAGAGGAAAAGGAGGGTAAAGGCTCCAACTTTGGCGGAATTGACGCTGGAAGATGAGGAATTGAGGGGGCTGAGGAAGAAGGGAATGCTTTTGAGGGAAAGGATGAGCATCCCCAAAGCAGGGCTCACTAAGGAGGTGATGCAGAAGATTCACGATAAGTGGAGGAAAGAGGAACTTGTTAGGCTTAAGTTTCATGAGGTGCTTGCCCGCGATATGAAGACTGCCCACGAACTTGTGGAGGTAATCCAATTTGCAAATTTTTTCTGTTCTAAATACAAGTATGGTAATGTGATATTGTTCAGCTTTCAATTTTCTCTAGTTACGATGAATGTTATGTGTGTTTGGAACTTTGGAGTTTAGTCTTGATAGATGTGTAAATGTAGGTGACAGCAGAAACTGGAATGTGTACTAACTACTTGTAGTGATTGGTCAGCGCCGAACAGGAGGACTAGTAATATGGAGGGCAGGAAGTGTAATGGTGGTTTTCCGAGGGAATAACTATCAAGGGCCTCAGGCTAAATACCAAACGGTTGAAAGAGAAGGGAATGCTTGTTTTGTTCCAGATGTTTCTTCTCCTGACAGTGTGGCTGCAAAAAGTAGTGATACTGCAACTGCAATTGCAATTGCAAAAAAGAATGAGGCATATTCGATTCCTGAAAAAAGTGAGTCTTCTGTGATGAAGATAGAGCACAATGAGAAAATGACAGAAGAGGAAGCTGAATACAACAGCCTACTAGATGGTTTAGGCCCTCGATTTGAGGAATGGTGGGGTACTGGATTACTTCCAGTAGATGCGGATTTGCTTCCTAAAACTGTTGCCGGTTACAAAACACCTTTTAGGCTACTTCCTACTGGAATGCGGTCACGACTTACCAATGCTGAGATGACTAACTTACGGAAACTTGCTAAATCACTCCCTTGTCATTTTGCTCTTGGTGCTGCTTCTGTACTGTAAATATCTCAATTTACTGCTTAAATTGTCAGTATCAAAATTTTCTCATGACTGCTTATTTTACATAGGGAGAAACAGAAACCATCAAGGGTTGGCAACTGCAATACTCAAGATTTGGGAGAAAAGTCTAGTTGTAAAGATTGCTGTGAAGCGAGGCATCCAAAATACCAATAACAAACTAATGGCTGAAGAGTTGAAGGTCTGTCATATGCTTCTCTTTACTCAAAGATTATTTATATATTTATTGAAGACCCATTTGTTGTGTTTGCTTTTTTCATCTTAATTGCATTTTAGTTCAAGTAGTTGCTTGAATGGTAAGATTCTAAGGTAAATCATGTAGCCTTTGTTCATTTTTCTCCCTGCTTTTCCCTTCAACGTCTTAGTCATGCAGATGTACTCTACTTGGAAAAGGGACAGAATATTTTGCTCAAGCACACTAACCACTATAGCATTCCGGTGTTACCTATTTTTGCAGAAATTAACAGGAGGTGTCCTGTTGCTAAGAAACAAATATTTCATTGTTATGTATCGGGGAAAGGACTTTTTGCCACCAAGTGTTGCCATTGCTTTAGCAGAGCGAGAAGAATTGACAAAACAGATTCAAGATGTTGAAGAAAAAATTAGGAGCACAGAAGTGGTAGCAGCAGCATCAGGTGCATATGAAGGAAAGGCACTTGCAGGTACCCTGGCTGAGTTTTATGAGGCCAAAACCCGGTGGGGGAAAGATGTGTCTCCCAAAGAACGTGAAAAGATGATCGAAGAAGCTTCCAGAGCTAAAACTGGCAGAATTGTAAAACGTATTGAACATAAATTAACAATTGTAAGTATGGCTTTCTGACATTATTATAAATTCAGTCCGGTTTGTTTGTTTTGTTTAAGTTTCATGGAATAAATGAATGCAAGTTTATTCAAGAAAATATAGGTTTTGGATGTACCATTGGTGCAAACATGTTAAGCTGCTACACACGTTATTTGATATATTCAGTCCTCTTTTAGTTATTCCTTAATCTGATAGTCTCTTAACCACCCTTTGAAGATCTAAAGTAGATCGTCATTAGGATTTTAAAAGATGACCTTTGTCTTGGGCAACAGTAGAATTATTACCTGGCAACTGAGAAGTAGCAGTGTCAGTACCTAAAAGTCCCTTTTTGTGCAAAAAGCTTGAAAATATTCTCCAGTGTTCCAATAATGGAATTTGGGACTATCATATCTGCAACACATTTTCATCTCAAATTGACTAAATTCTGCATGCGTGATAAACTATGATGATTCTTATTCTACTGCATTGCTGTCCCATAGTATTAAGGCCTATATGTTTTTCTATGGTCGGTGCATGAGTATCTTGGGAATACGTATGTTTTAAATTCTTGACAGGCACAAGCCAAAAAGCGTAGAGCAGAACGACTTTTGGCCAAGATAGAAGCTTCTATGATTCCTTCTGGTCCTGATTATGACCAAGAAACAATTACTGATGAGGAACGGGCTATGTTTCGTAGAGTTGGTTTAAGGATGAAGGCATACTTGCCTCTTGGTGAGTGATGTTTAGTTTCTCAAGTGAACCTTCAATCCAGGGCTGAATAAATGACAGTTTTTTATGATATCATGTTAGGCATTCGAGGTGTTTTTGATGGCGTCATTGAGAATATGCATTTGCATTGGAAGTATAGGGAACTTGTGAAGCTAATATCAAAACAGAAGACTCTTGCCTTCGTTGAAGATACAGCAAGGTTGTTGGAGTATGAGAGTGGTGGAATACTGGTGGCAATAGAAAGAGTTCCCAAAGGATTTACTCTTATTTTCTATCGTGGCAAGAATTATCAACGACCTATTAGCATAAGGCCACGAAACCTTCTAACAAAAGCAAAAGCATTGAAGCGTTCAGTGGCCATGCAACGCCATGAGGTTTCATCTCTTGGGCCTGATTTTACCTTTATACATCATCTTACTCATCTTCAATGTTTGTAGATGTCTTTCACATCACAATCTTTTTAATACGAACCATGCAGGCTCTTAGTCAGCACATATCAGAACTGGAGAGAACAATTGAGCAGATGAGGAAAGACATTGTAAGTTCTCTGGCTGTCTGCAGCACTTAGATGTACTTCAAATTTATTTGCATAGTACGTGGGCTGTAGTTCCATTTGCCAAATGCCTTTCTGTTTGAATTATTTTGTTCAACATATCCATTGGAAATTTGACAAGATGGCTTTTGGATTATCCATAGGGTCTTGTTCAAGAAGATGGTTGCAACAAGTGGAGCTCAGAATTTGCTCAAGTGAGAAGCTATACTTTTTGGCGTATTCCATAGAGTTTGCTTTATATTTCTCATTTACGCCTGTTAACTGTTAATTTCTGAGGGCTGGGATGTGTGCTCTTTTATGGTCTTTCTAGATTGCTAGGATGAATTTATACCAATTAAGAGAGTTGTTTCCTTGCAATGAGAAATATTCCATTTTGCACATGTACAGAGTGATGACAAAGAGGAAGAAGAAGAAGAAAAAGAAGAAGAAGAAGAAGAAGAAGATGGCGACAACAATGATGATTATAATGATGACTTCAATGATGAATATAATGATGAAAACAATGACTATATTGAGGGGGAAGCAGATGAAGATTTGGGATTCTCAAGCATTGGAGACCATGATCATCCTCTGACCAAAAAGATTTGACAGGTTTCTGTAAATTGACGAGGGACATAATACCTATCTCCTTGAATATACCCAATAAGCAGGTGATCTTTTTGTTTTTCTGCCATCTAACCACTAATGAAAATTTGATGTTTTATTAAAATTTCATTTTATTGTGTATATGCATTTGCTTTTGTGATCAATTTATGCACTGAATCTCAGAATTTTTTTATACTGAATGTGTAACAAAGGTTTACTCTCATTTTTATTGGCAGTAGCACGCACCAATACACTCGTTGTCTTGCAGTTCTTTGTCCATACAAAAACATTGCCAATTAAATGATCAAACAAAGCTGCAATGTAGTTGATTAATAGTTAAGTCAATTATCATGTTCACCTGAATAATCAATTATCATTTTGGAGGCAGAAAGAACCAGATATTTCTGTTGAAGGACGTGAATTGCGGTTTGATCCACTCTATTACATTAAATACTTCCCAACAGGGTTTGGCTTAGTGTTTCATTGCAGGCTGGATTATTTGCGTCTGCATCAAATCCCCACGAGTCTATCTCATGCTTATTTGGGTTGAGCGCATTCTGCGTGGACCAAATGAATCGCTCTGCAAATGTGCTTTTGACTTCAGTCGGCCAAGCTGGTTCATATTTTGTACAGCAAACTTGTTCCAACTGGCATCTGCTTCTGTGACACCGAGATATTATGTTTTTTCCTCTTCAGGTTTAATTGCGATGGCAAAAATTCAGTCTAGGAGCCAGGTCTCCAGGGATGCCTATCATTAATCCCTTTTATACATGATTTTGTGGTTTCCCATTGATTGTAGAGTCATTGTCGCACCATGTCTGGAGACACAACGAAGCTTAAGACTTTAATATTGAAATCTGTCACAAATTGTACATGTACAACATGTAGCTATTCAAATTATGTTGTATTAAATGCATTCAGATATTTATTATATTACATGATAAATTTGGTTGCCAAATTTGTTTATAAAATTTGTGTACGTGTAAAGCATTTTTCCCATCTCAGAACATCAACTTTTTCTAGCCCACCTAACCTACTTTCTAGAAATTTCCCTGCACATTTCGACCTAGAACTGTTAGTGCCGTGATACACTAATCTCAAAAGAAATAAAGAGGAGACATAGTCTCCTCTCATCAATATCCAATCTATTCATGATTTATGTCGTGATAATAAATTTATCGGTAACTCAACTAAGAGAGCATAATTCATTCGTTTTGTGTTAGTTTATTAGCAATTAAGAAGATCCTAGAGATGGCCGAGAGAAATCAAACATCAAAATGCTTTCAGGCCTCATGCATCGGGAGAACGTTCAAGCTTGTCCAGTTATTGTTAGCTCTAAACTTACCAAGGTCAGGGCCGAAATACTTGCGGGTCAGCAGCTGCCGCAAATGCATTTTGGAGCTTCGAAGGAATAGAGCGAGTCATCTCTAAACTTCTCTTTTGTTTTATGCCTGACCTTCGACCCATCACTCATAACTGTGCTATCTACCCTGAACCATCTCTCTTTTAATGCACGCAAGAACTTAGTTGTGAGCTCAGATACGCGATAAACACAAGTCCATGGTTTAAATTGTTAATCAGCATCTTCTCCCCTCTCTTACTAGGCAATACCGCCCGGCACATATAAAACCAGAGATTAGAACGTGACAAGAAATATTTGGCAAAACTACAGAATGACTGGAAAAGCCGGAGGAAAATACCATCCTCAGTAGTGAGAATGCAAATAATAAAAGCACAAAAGCACAGAAAAAGGAAAAAAAACTTCAGCAAAGTCCTCTGAACACCAGTGTCTCTGGCAGGAGTACATCCTTATAAACCTTAAACATCCTTCACTGGAACTCATTGCCTAGTTAGATGACCATAAATTGTATACCACAATTCCGGCCATAGATAGGAGGTTGGATATTCCCGTTGACTATTAGTTTCACTGTCGCAGCATCTGTTGTAGCTGAAGCACTTGATTCCTTTGCTCCGGAGGTAGCAAATTAATCTGTTCTGGCGTGAGGCTCATGACCTGCTGAAGTAATGCCTTCTCCATCTCAGGAGTCAACTAGATCACAACCAAACAGAAACGAAGTTAAGACTCAGGGGTAGTGGTTGAAGTATGAACCATTGACACAAGATCTGGTTAAACCCCAATCAGTCAATAGAAAAATAAACAAATAGTCAACAAATAATACTGGTGCAGTGCGGGTTGGCTGATTGCTGGGACCCATCTGACTGGGAACCAATGATGGCCCTGGAAGCTGTGGGATTGTTGAGCTATCTGGGGGACCAGACATCCAAGATGATCCTCTATCAGATTGCATTGAACTTCCACCTTGACTGCCAAAATCTGTCCCAACCTGTGAACCTCCCGCCTTAAACCACAAGAACAAAATGCAGTGACTTAAAAACTTGCAAAGAATAAGAGACTGTACAGAAATCCGAAACAGATAAATAGAGAACTTCAATAGATGAGATTATACTGCATGAACACATGTAATAGCCATACAAAATGATTTGTAGAAAAGAACTAGAACTATAAATGACAGTTTCTAGAACAACTAGAAACCCAAATGAAAATCTTTTGATATATCTGGCAATATATATTTTATAACAAATATTGACCTGCAGAAGGGTAATTTATTTTATTATCTTAGTTGTCATAGCACTCGGGGCCTCCCATAGGATAAGCCATTCCACACTACCTGGATAATATACATAAACATACACATGGGGTTTTTCTTAGGGGTTTGAAGGATATTACAAGAAAAAGGAAAGATAGGTTTTCATTCAGTTCCAACTAGAAGGGTGGAATTCAAGCTCATCAAAATTTTGCACCCTTGGAAATACCACTGTTAACAGAAGTTAGCATATCCACCAGTAAAAGGTCTTAATACATCTTCATATGTCCAGGCTCATATCCTGTTCAAGCTTTCTAATTAAACATGAAGTTCATTTGTCGGCATGGCCCCTTATTTCTTCCTCTTTTATTTTCTCTTTCTTTCCTTTTTTTATTAAAGAAGAAATTGGGTAAGTAATTAATATTGGCTTACTATATCTCAAATCCAAATCCTTTTGAACATATATGTGCAGTTATTTGCTTGACCTTGTTTTTCTAAGATTATTTCCCTTTTACGTGTGGAAAAAGCCAACTTCAAAGGCAATCACTTTGTCTGAAAAACAAGATGCACCTATAGATTGAATGCAACACAAAAGTGGAGAAGGGACTAATTGTCTATAGTGACTTGGCAGGGCAACCACAACCAAGTTATTGATGGGTGCGGCATAGTGATATTGATATGAGATTCTCACCCTCTCCCATCCTACTTTACAAAATTTGCAAACATCTGGTTTCCCTTGCCCAGGATATTCACAGTAGATTCAATTATTGATCCATTAAATTAACTTCTTTGAACCATACTATGTTTGTAGTAGATAATCACCCCAATTAAGAGATTGAGTAAATTCAAAAGCAGCAGCCATGAAAAAAATAACGATTTCTATCACAAACAAAAAAAAAAAAAAAGCAGCAGAACTCTCTTTGACTGGAACACAAGAAGGGGTAGCCACAGAGAATGGCTCATGAGTTCATATCAACAAATAAAGTGTACCTGATACAGATTGTGTGGTGGTAGCTGACTAGGAAGATGTGGCTGTCCCCCTGGAAATGAAGGTCCCATGCTAGCTTGAGGTTTGTTACCTGGCTAAAATATTCAGAAAAGATACAGTGACTTAGAACACAATATTGCCTACATGTTTGCTAGTGAAATGTATACAACCGTTTGAGAACCACAAGATTCGACTTACATGAAAGATGGGTTGTGAAGGATGCTGCGGAGCAATACCATGTTGGAAACCTAAAGTGGGCCCCACTTGTGCCCCGTATTGATGATGGAAGCTTGGCAGGGAATGAGGTCTATGTTGTGCTGACATTGGGGGCTGTAATGGCAGACGAGGAATTGCAGTTGTTTGCAATGGCTGTTGCAACTGGCTGGAGACAGCGGGCATTTGAGATTGATGAAGTGGGGTTGGCTGTGAGGTAGAATGCAGCAGAGTTTGGTGTATGCTAGGAAGTTGCGAGGATTGTGCAACAGAAATAGGGGTTAATTGAGGAGTTGGCTGTCCCTTAGGCTGCTGCGGTGCCTGCAGGTGGTGGGGTGGCATGGTCTGAGACTGTACGTTGACTGGAGAAGCTGATGCAGAAGACGTAGACATTGCAGTTTGACCTGGATGGTGCCTTCTTGTTGGAGCTTGCACTTGAAATGGAGCTGTCTGGTCCTGAAAGCTAACTTGTGTTGGTAATGAGCGTGACACTGGAGTGTTTGATTGCTGCGATTGTTGCACTGGTTGCTGAGCTTGTTGTGATGCCACTGGCTGGATATTGGGAATCTAAATGCAGACCAGATTTAGAATTTATGAAGATACATCAATATAAGAATAGATAGAATTTTCAAAGAGATGAACCCTATACCACTTGAGGGGACTGCACCATTCCAAGCATTATTTGTGCCTGGTGAAGCCAAGTAAATCAAGAAGAATCTAATGATTAGTCAAAGCAGAAGTTGACAACTAAAATGCACAATGCTGCAATGGGAAAAGTTGAATTGCTACAAACTACAATTCATCTAGACTGCTGATTATCACAACTGCACAGAAAACTCTACTCAAAGCTAATTTGGTGGAATTCACTAAAGAAATTTCAACTCTGTTCTCCCTTTTCCTTTTCCTTTAACTTTTTTTTTTTTCTTCCCACTCTTTTTCCCATTAAGCAATGCAGATATTTCCACAAGTCCAATGTTGGAGGTATTTTCAAGCATAAAACAGGGGACTTCTCTAAAGGTATTTCATATCTCCTCTGTTCTCTCTTTTCCTCTTCCTTTTCTTTTCTTTACTTTTATTTTCTCTTTTTAATAAGCAATGCAGATATTTCCACAAGTCCGGTGTTGAAGTTAGTTTTGTCCACTGAATGGTTAGAGGCTCGCATCAGACTCAGAAACGAAACCTACTAACATCCCTATTTGAAACAACTAGGAACCTTAAGCTACGAGAAGATTACAAATCTGAAACTTGTGTATTCGTTACCAGCGATTAGAGTATAAGCTAACCATACCATTCTCCCAACCCTTAACCAAAACTAGGGTCCATAAATCTTCAAGACGACTGTTCAAGCCAATAAGCCCTTCATTGTTCAAGAGATAACGCGCTAAAGAGCACACGTCAAACAAAATTGATCCCTTTTTCCAATCTCACAATAATCGCATGCATTTACTAAACAGATTTACATAATAATAATAATAATAATAATAATAATAATTTTGCATAATAGTGAAGAAAAACCCTAATTCCACAATATAAAGAAAAGCAGAAAAAGCATCCAAATTAACGCATGTAGAAAACCCTAAAATGTTCAATAACAGGCCAATTACAAGATATTTTTATTTTTCACGGAAAAAAAGGTTCATTTTTGGAGGAAAAAAAAAAGTTCTGCGATAAAAGAAAAGAAAAACCTGGAAAAGAGCCTTCGTCAAGGGAGGGTTCTGGACGAGGATCTCTCTGGCTTGCTGCTTGTTCTGATCGATTAACACCTTTTTTTTCAACCAAAAAACAAAGAAAAATAAAATAATAATATCAAGATAAACTATAAGGCATAGCTTGCTGCTGCTGTCTGGAGGAAAATAAAATTTTTAAAAAATCAAAAAAAAAAAAAAAAAAAACGACACAGAGGGAAGGGAGGGGGGGGGGGGGGGGGGGGGGGAGGAGGGTTGGGAGTGCCTTCATCTGACACATGATGTCGTAGAGCTGGCTCTTGGTCATTCCGGCCAACTCCGACGAAAACCCGTCGCCGGCGGTTGCTTTTCCCGCCATTGATTCAACTCAACGAGAGTGGCCGGCAGAGAAGTAGAGAGGAAGTAAAGCCCAGCCCAGTTTCTATATTCAGAATTGGGTCGCGACCGTATTTAGTTTCTTCCAGAAACGGTGCCGTGTACTTCTCAATTTTTCTTCTCTTGGTTAAGTGATTCGGTGCGCATATTCGATATGGTGATTTTGGTACGGCCATATGGTTCGAGGGATTAATTCCATTTCATATCATAGATTTAGAGCGTATTTTTATTTCACACTTTATATTTTTAAAACTACCAAAATCTATATATATATATATATATATATTACTCATTTAAGTATAGTATTAAAAAAACACCTTATGTTAATATGTGATTAATAAAGTTATATTTAATTACAAAATTATCGTGATAAATAATCAAAAGTAACCAAAATGCCCACTTCATCCTACTGCACCAAAAAAAAAAAAAAAAAAAAAATCTTCTTTTCATTACCCATAGCTCCAAGTGAAAATGGTCGTGTAAGTGATCTCATTTGAAGTCAAACCCAACGTTGTGATTTCATCAAATACTTTAGTAACACTTTTCAAGTAATTCTTCTCGCATAATGTCCTGATCAATCTACTATTGGTAAAACATTGGCCACGATCTGTAACTTAGTTTTGAAAATAAATTCTCCTAATAAAAAGTATAGAAAAATTCTTAATTTATAATATTTTAAAGTGAATATTAAATTTTAAGAAATTGAGATATAAATATTTTTATCATAATTATTAATTTTGCAATGAAAATCTTATATCATATCTTTGTTGATATATATATATATATATTCTATACAACTTAGATCAACATAAGATTTATAAAAGTATATCAATGTTCTATTTGATCTTGCTATAATCCTCCTCCTAAATACGTTACCACCCTTTCAAAAAGATAGAGCTTGCAGCAATAGACCCAGAAAAAAAGGTCATTCAAAGCAACTTTGAAGCCTAAACCGAAAGTAAAAAGCCCTTCTTGCACGCGTTCCATTAAGTTCCCACACATAATAGCAAAAATTTCCCTTACAATACGGGAAATAAGCATACAAACTATAAAGCAAAAACCAGAAAAGAGCATCATGGTCGCTATCCCTCCACAGAGAGTCCCCCAAGTGCACCCTGCCTAGTAGCATACAACTGAACAAAATCACAAAAGTAGCCCTCGTTTATCATGTGTGATGGTCCGAAGTAAAAGACAATGGATTCTCTAGCACCTCCCATCTCGCTCTCAGTCCCTTCCAGCAGAACAAACTTCTCCATGGATATTAAAAAATCCATTAATTAATTAAAAAATATATGAACATTGGAGCTTTCGATTGAACAAACTCTAATAAAATCCATCCAAAGGACCAACAGACTGAATAGAAATTCATAAATATTATAAATTCTTAAGTAATTAATTGAATTGAAATCTGAAAAATTCATTGCAAACCCTATTAATGCCATAACAACAAAAATAATGTCAAACAAGCTCAATAATAAACAAAACTCTAACTCTATTTTAATAATTTTTAATAAAAAAATACTGTTAATATTTTTAATAATTCTATCTTGATTGTATTTTTTTATATATATTAAAAAATATTCTAATAATATTAGTCATTATATTTATATGTTAAAGTTGAAAATTATTTATTATTATTATTATTATTATTCAATTTTACTTATAAAAAAATTTAAATACTATTAGTTTCAATTAAATCTAATTTTTACTTAATTTTAATATCAATAAATTTAAATTTTAATATTATATTTTTCATATAAATTTCTGTTTATTACAAGACAAAAATCAATAAAGTGATTCGAACAGGGAGTACTCCCCATTTCACACTGCATCAACTTGACACCTGCAGATAAAGAGAAACACAAACATCTGCGAATGTTTATCATGCTTACATCTAACTACCTTATATTCCTAATAAACAATTGCCACGACAATTATTACACTTGCCCTGGGAGCTTTAGTCCCACTTATGTGTTTGTGATTACTGAGTCGCAAGACTCAATCCTTGGCAAGTTCTAGATTATGTAGGAAACATTGTTAGTTATGACTTTACAAATTCACCAAATGGAGTCCACATCGAAGGGTTGCTCCTGCTGTGGCTGCAATACTGGCATTGTGTCTAAGACCTTAGAAGAAGAAGCTTGCAGATTTGAACTCAAATCCGTCGGCCCAAACTGAGAGATCCCTTGTGTCAGAAAGGAGTAGTCAGTGGCTTCCTTTTGTTGATAACTCCTGAGCTGTAAAGCCTTCAGTAGCAAGGAGTTCATTACGAGGTTTGAACCTAGCAAGCCAGAAGGCCATGAAAATGAAGGAACTGCACTTGCTGCTTCGCTTGCTGCAGCCCAATTTATGTTCATGTTCGTATTCCCATTATTGTCATTACCATAGCTTTGGGTTGAGATATTGTTAATGAACCCACCGGATGAACTTGCAATGCTATTCGGGTTTGGCAGCTCGATATCTCCAAATTCATTAGCCATTGAGTTTGTATCATATGGAGAACCTGATGACTGTTGTGAGCATGATGCTTGCTGGGGTTTCTTGGCTGCTGAGCTCTTTTGGAATACCCTACAAACTACCCACTCGTCCTGTGACATTGATACATTCAAGAAATGAAGCCTACGGAGCACATCAAAGAGCATGCAACTATGATGGAGACATGCACGATGAAATTTCGATTACAGTCTGCCACTGCAATCTTTAAAGTGTTTTTTTTTTTTTTATAAAATAAAAATTTGATGCAGATGATGTGCTAAATTTACGACCTTTTTTTTAGTGTAACAGATATCTCACATAACCGGTTTAAAATATTTTTATTTGATACTAAATTAACTTTAAAAGGAGAGTCAAATAAAAAAACACCCACTACATGCATGTATGGTGATTATCACATAATTTGTTGCTGTATCGGCTGCTCGAGTCAGAATTAGAACCTTGTGAAGGTTCAATAATCAAAATTAAACTAACAATGCAGGTGGATCCAATACTACACATACCTTAACTCGCTTGAAAGACTGCTTGTTTTCCACCCTATACTCATGCATAACCCAATTACTTTTCTCCCCCCGTGGGGCTCTACCCTTGTAGAATACTAGGGTTTTCTTCATCCCAACCAGCACGCTAGCACGAAAGATTTCCCTGTCTTTTCCTGTGGTCTTCCAGTAGCCTGCTTCGGTGGCTCGGTTGGTCCGAAGTCCAGTTGGGTATTTTCGATCTCTCATGCTAAAGAAATACCACTCTTTCTCCCCCATGGAAGCCTTCCCTGCACCGTTATATATATGTTATTTTTAAGGTAAAAAATTGGATTTAAATAAAATTTACGCATTCATATAAATTTAGAAAGTGTTCGGAATAGATTGGCAATGCGGACCGTTCAATTATGCACTATTGAAATTGGCAATGCCCATTTTGAAGCAATAAAAGCCTGTCCTCATATTGCACCTCATGGCTATGAATGGTAAACATTTCTTCATTATTATACATGTGATGCATATTCTAACAAATATACTAATTGTAGACTGAACTAAAACATTCTCACCTCGTTCCCTACTAGAAAAATATTCACAGCATATATTGGATGACAATGGAGAAAGAAGGAGGCCTCTTTGGTTCAATTAATATCCTCTTTTTAACAACTTATATGTAGCAATTTATAACTCAAAACTGGCGATAGAGAGTATGAAGGCAATACATTTGACATTTGACGAAAATAATAATGTTTGGCAAAAGCAAATGATAGCAGTCTAATAACATCTTTCGAGAAACCACAAATTAAACTTAAAACCCTCTATAAGTGGTTCACGTTTACAATGGAAAGAAAGGAGATAATACAAGGTTGAATGGGATGAACCAAACTTTCAGATGCTGAAGTCAAAAGTCAACCCATAGCTAGATTGAAAGCTAACTATGAATTAGAATCAAAATGGAGCAAGCTATCAGAGAACAAGTGACGGATGCTAATTAATTGAGAGTGATGCTACAAATACCTGGAAGATCCCAGGGCTCACACTTATTGAGATCAACTTCAACAATAGCCTTGCAGGCGAAACTGACATCAGAAGCCTTTCTTGTCAGATAAAAGGTAATCAGCTCTTCATCTGTAGGATGGAATCTGAATCCAGGAGGAAGATTCTCCTCCATTTCTATATTTCAACACGCGAACTCCGCTTGTGGGTCTTTGAAACCTAGAAGTACCGACGATGCCCGAGGACAAGCCTTATATCATATAACATCAACGAGAAGAGGTTATCTTAAGATGTTGGATTATCTTTAAATCACTCTTCAAGTACAAGCCGGCGCGGCCCCGTGACTTTGCTAGTCCCTTTTTTTTTATAATATTGGTGACAATTACAGCTAACACGTTGACAAAGATGGTGCATGGAAATCTTGTCATATGCATGAGATAGCAAATGAGTTTCCTAAATTGTCACTGGCCTTATGGGATTATAACCCAAATACCTAGAGATCTCCAACCATATTGATTGTCCATATGAGGATGATGCAAGAATATGATATCCAGGAAAATGGCTTCATTTGGACTAATCAACAGTATTGTGGCGAATGAGTGGCGAAGATTCTTGCACGAGGGTTGAGTCCTGGTTACACTTGGATTTTTAAAATGTATTAATTGCGTTTTCTTCTTTTTCCTTGTCCAACCACCTTCACCCGTCCCGAACTACCGACCCCTAGTGCAGTGGAACATGGTCCTCACTACTCCCCTCGTCGGATACTTTATTGACAATTGCTGGCGCTTACATCATCCTCCTTCTTCTTCATCTCTGGCTCCTTTTGAACTTGTGTGTATCTATGTGCTGGTTTTATTTTCATAACATTACAGCAACCGAAATTTTCATTGAATCTCCGTTGTCAATTAGTTTTATTTCTACTTAATTTAGTTATAATCATTGTCATTATTCAGTTTTGTATATAATTAGAGGATCAACATTCTTTAATTAATTAATGTAGCGTAGAAGTTTAAGTCATAGATTGAAAAGAAACATGCAATAATCATTGGCATAGAATATTCGATTAATGCTACTCCAAGATCTTTAATATCTCCCTATGCTATATCTCTCTCACCGATTTTAAACAGATGTCGACATAGGAGTGGTTAAAATGGTCACCAACCCGCAAGACCTGCTATCTTTGGTAATCATTTGTGCCGCTCAATTTCCTCTTTTGTATCCCAGTCGTCTTGTAAGCACCCTTAATTTCAATCCTAACTAGAACTAGAACTTCAATGCACTAGCTTCATCTCCTTGTGTGTCTTGTTTTGGAGCTTCTAGAACCCCATCTAACTACGAGAATTCCTGCTGCTCCCTCGCTCTCTTTCTCCCCCTCCTTCCTTTCCATGGTGGATTTGCACATGGTTATCACATTATATTCAACTATCTGTGGTCAGTGAGACTTACGCTTGCTATTATAAATTAGTATTTAGAAAGACTTGATCATGAAGTTAACGACGCCAGCCACTGTGTGTGTAACATTTTTATTTTTATTTTTTGTGGGGTTTCACTTGAATATTTCTCCATGGGCGGACACAAAACTTCCTTAAGAATTACAAGAGGGAGGTGGATAATTGGAAAAGCTGGTATGCACATGTCCAAATGATTTTTTCTTGCATCTCTAGTGCAGAGGGCACTATCTTATTTAGTAATTATTAGAGCATCCCGTCTGAAGCCAAGTCGTTGCCCCTCGAATACGTTTATATAATATTCAACCAGCCATTTCCTAAATCTCGGGAAATACTGGCTACCGTAGCAAGCACCAATTTTGTACATAAAATAATTGGTGGAAATGTTGCTAGATCTATAAACTCGACAACATTGATCCCCAAATCTATCATCACCACACAAATTAGGGGTTCTAATTTTCTCTTTTTATGATACGGACCACTACAATGATAAAAATATAATTAGTAGTACATGTATTTGTAAGTTTTGTGTGTAAGCCTAAAGTTTATATATATATATATATATATCGTTTTCCTTCATTTTTTTTTTTACCTAAGAAGAAAAATGAAAGAACAAGAATGTTCTTATAAGTGCTTTTGAGCTGACATATAAAACTAGTCCGTAAGATACAGACAGTGAAACACCAACAGCCTTTACTCTGAAAAGGAAAAAAAAAAAAAGAAATAAAAAAAAAAAAAGATTAAATTGAGGCCTATTTATATATATATATATATATATATATATATGTAATGAAGAATCATTCATTTTCCTAATTAAAGAGAGTCAAATAGCTAGGTGGGAATTAAATCATTCAATTGGATACGTTAATTAGATTCTAATCATTTGATGAAAGGACGAGTAATTTAATCAGATTGAAGGAGAGGAGGCCTCATGTTTTGTACCCGAATCATTAACGAGTCCGTTAATAAGAAAAAAAAAATAATAATAACACAATTATTGTAACAAAGACATATCTTTAAGAAGTTTTTGCATTTTTTTAAAATAAAACATAATTAGTCATAATAAAAAGAAAGAAAAAATAAAGGTACGTGCCCATTATATCACCATTTATTGCGTTTCATTCACTTTTTTTTTTTTTTCAAAATTTTGGATTTCTGAGTCCTAATTTCTGAATCTTTTCTAGTACATGAAAATAATAATAAAAAAAAGAAAGTTATTAGAGCACTCATGCATTGGACTTTGGACCCTTGTCAGCAACGCGCGTGGTGCAGGGTGCTGGTACCAGGCTAGAGCCGCTGGAGGCCTAGTGTTGGAGAATTGATTGATCAGCGCGGATCTCATGTAAACTAGAGTAGTTTTATGCCCAATAATGAAATGGGCTCGTGGTACGTAGCCCACGAGGGTCCAGCCCACATGGCAGTAACATGCCAGGAAGGGAAACTGCCCCTTCCATTTTACTCACCTAATGCCTTGCGCTCGGAACCATTGTCACGCGAGCATCCTCCGATATCAACGTGAGCACTCGCCGGAGATACCAGATTCAGAGTTAAGGTCGACTCTAATATTACTTATTACACAACCGTTACTTTCTCTTTAAAGACAGCATTTAAGATGCACAAATCTCATATTTATATGATTCTAAAAGTTTCTCTTTTAGTTAACTCGTACCTAACAATTTACTTATTAGTCTGATATACCGATCACACTATACACCTATAGTGTTAATATGATATTTTGACCGAGAAAAAACAGAAGTATGTTGCGTCGGTTTGGTTTCCCAACGGTTCGGTTTGCCATATTTAAGTAGGTCCATGAACACCCTCGGACTCTTGTAAGTACTACATAGCGTGTAGAAAAAAGAGAGAGATCCGAATAAATTAAAAATTTTATTTTTAAAATTTCAAAATTTAACAAAAAGTACAATTATATCAGTCAATTAAGAAATTTAAAGTAAGAGCAGCCGTTATGGTAAAAGTAAAATCAATCAGAAAAGGTTCCGTAAGTAGGAGTCCAGAAAGACCTCTGGCAATTCTCAATTCCACATCAGAAGCTACTTGACTTATGAGGAAATCGTCGGCACCTCTCATGTCTGAGCTGGAGGAAGAGGGGATGCTTGAAAGGGCCATTGTAGTTACGGTGCAATATTTAGAAATATTTGCATCGGGTGACTATTTCCTAAATAAGAAAGATGCGCCGTAATTTTAATTATTTTTGCTGAGTGACAAGACAGGGTGATTATTTTAACTAGTTACTTCGCAGTCCACGACCCTATCACTTCTACTTCGGTCGAAAACCACCTCTGACAATGCAGCTGAATAAAATATACGAAATTTTATCGGAAATATTAATCTGACGAAGAAAGATATTATTTAATAATAATTTAATAGTTGTTAAAGTTCCCCTGCCCACATCCAGAGGAATCTAGGAAGCGAAACTCAAATCCAATTAAAATTCCTACAAGCACTCATAATCTAATGTACTTAGATCTAGCTTTTCGATCAAGCTTTCTTGGACCCAATTTGTTAGACACTCGTGTCATTGGATTTCTCTCTTTTTTCTTTTTCTTTTTTTTTATAATTTTAATAAAATAATAATAAAATAAAAATAGTATTTGACAAGATTGTATATATATATTATTTTTATTTATTAAAAAAATAATTTTTAAAAATATTTTATAAAAATTTAAATTTTTAATTTTTAATTTTACAATAAATATATTTTTATATCATTAAATTATAATATTTAATAATAAAATATTAACAATTAATTTTCATTCAAATAAGAAATTTATTTTTTTAAACTTATCTTCAAACGATATATATTATTAACAAATACAAATACCTAAATAGATTTGTGGGGACAAATATCCTCCACTTTGAAAAAAAAAAGTACTTAAATTACATGAAATTAAACACTTTATCTCCGCTTAAAATTTTATTTTGCATTCACACAAAATCAAAAATTGTTAGAATGATTAATCAAAAAACTTCAATCAATAAAAAAATGGTTGGAGTTGTTATTAATTTCTATGATTTTTCTTATTAATGTGTTTATTTAATCTATTAGATTTAAAATAAATATAAATACTTGATTATAATTAAATATAATTTGAGTTATATATATATATATATATATATATATGTTTCATCTTTTAATTTGAAAGAAATAAAATAATTTATATATGTGATTAAAAATTTATAATTACTATTTTAAAAATATTTTTTCTAAAAATATAAAATAATTATAAATTATCATCTTTTAAGATATATATATATAATAAAACTATTCTATATTAAAAATGACTAATATATATTTAAATTTAATTTTACATCATAAATTTATTTATATTATTTTATATTATTTTTATATTATTATTTAAATTACTACATTATTAGTTATAAGTAACCTTTCCCCACTAGTTATAATTTATGGATCCTCCCGGGATTATTGAGGCAAACTCCTTCTGATTGTCGAAGGATAAGAAGCTTCTTCCGAACGTACTTCTAAAGCAAAATCAGAAGACCTTGACCTTAAGTTGGCCCTACAAATAAAATTTGCCTACATCAATTCATCCAACACAAAGTGAATCAATAAACCCTATAGTTTTAAAGTTAATCAAATCCAACTATCAGATTAATTAAATCAAACTAAGTTAGTGCATCACCAAGTTTCTAATTTATTATTTAATTTGAAGTTCAATTCATCATCACTCACGTCATGTAAGTTGTTTTTATCTAATACAAATTAAATCAATGAGCCAACCAATTTTAAGGTTAGTCAATCCAACGATCAAATCAGTTAAATTAAACTTAATCAATATATTATTTAATTTTTATATAATTAATCTTGTTAAAATTTTGATTTATCAATTAAATTAATTAGATTATTATAAATTTTTTATTTAATTCAAAATAAATTAATAAATTATTTAATTTTAAAATTAACTAATACAATTATTAAATTAATCAAATCAAATTGAATTAGTTCATCATGTAACTTTTAAATAATTGATACTTGTCCAAAATTTAATTCACCAATTAAATAGATTAGATCATGCAAGTTTGCATAACCATGGAAACAACCATCGAAAGAAATCTAAAGAATGAAACTTAAATCAAATTAAAATTCTTAGAAGTATTCATAATCTAATATACTTAAATTTAGCATTTAGATCAAGTCTTCTTAAACTCAATTTGTTAGATACTTGTATTGTGGGTTAATTATATATATTTTTTTGTTGGCAAAATAGAAAAATAAGAGTGGTGCCTACATGATCATCAAGAAAAATTGTATTTTATTAAAGAAACAAACTCTAAAAACATACAAAAAATTTAGTAAACATCTCGATAAAAATTTAAACTCAAAACATTTAATTTTATCATAAATAGATTTTTTTTTATTACTAAGTTATAACATTTGATAATAAAACACTAACAATTACTCTTTACTTTAATATGTTTTTTAAAATTTATTTTCAAACAATATATGATGGATAGGAGTGGATGCATATATTTGTAGGGGCAAATGCTCCTATTAAAAAAGAAAATTATGCATAAATTACATTCTTTATTTAAAATTTTATTTTGTTCTCACTTAAAATCAAAAATTGTTGAAATAATTAACTAAAAAGACTTTAATTAATACAAAATTGTTGGAGTTATCATCAATTTTTATGATTTTTTTACTATAAATTTAATTTATATAATCTATTAATTTAAAATAAATATTATATATGACTATAAGTAATTGATTATTATTAAGTATAATTTGAGTTATACATAGTTTATATACGTTTTGTTTCACTTTTTAGTTTAAAAGGAATGAAATAGTTTATATATGTAAATTTGCTTATTCATTTTAAGTCTCCATAATTACATCACAAAAAATTTATGTAAAAAATAATATTAATAATTATTTATATTACTCTTTAAATTAATATTTTATTAATTATAAGTAACCTTACTCCCACTAGTTATAGTTTATGGATCCACTCCTGATTATTGAGGCAAACTCCTTTTATTTGTTCAGGGATAAGAAGCTTCTTCCGAGTGTTCTTAAGCTAAAACAGAACACCATGACCTTAAGTTGGCCTTACGAATAATATTTGCCTACATCAATTCATCCAACACAAACAGAATCAATGAACCATCAAATTTTAAGGTCAATCAATCCAACTATCAGATTAATCAAAAATTAATCTAAATTAATGCACCACTTACTTCTTAATTGACTGATTTACTTTAAAGCCCAATTCACCGTCAAAATAAAATTTATCTAATATAGATTAAATCGATGAACCATCTAATTTTAATATCAATCGATCAAACGATTGAATTAATCAAATTAAACTAAATCAATATATCATTTAATTCTACCATAATTGACTTTGTTTGAAATTCGATTCATCAATCAAATGAATTGGACCATTGCAAATTTTTATTCCAGCACAAACCAAATTAATGAACCATCTAATTTCAAGATCATACGACCCGATCATCCAATTAACCAAATCAAACTGAATTAATTCACCATGTAACTTTCAAATAATTGACCTTGCCTGAAATTTGATTCACCAATTAAATCGATTAAGTCATGCAAGTTTGCATAACCATGGTGGCAACCATCAAAAGAAGAAGTTAAACAGAAACGTGCCCTGACTCTCATATAGGAGGCAAAGAATTTCTCTTTAAAACACAAATTAAGAAGAAAGGTAGGAAGACGTGCATGGTACAAGTCGAAGAGGTGAAAATCTCAGGACAAAAGAATAGACACGACCTATAATAAGTCAGGATGAACACAGGCAATTCCTTCAATCATAGGGTTAAAACTAACCCATGTGAAGCATGCGCCACGCTAGATTTTCACTTCAATCGGCCAAACACGGACACATCTCCGACGGTAAGGCCCAAAGTGAGCTCTAACGTTAAGTCGTTTCCGTCGGCCGGCGCGTCGGGCTTAGATAAAGCCTCCACGCTCTCAACCGCCGACACGCCGCCACCTTCCCCACTGTCGACTCCAACACTCAGACGACAACCGGCGCCCGAGTCTCGACACGACAAGGTTGCCGCGCAGAAGTCATTCATGAACTCCAAAGCCTGTTCGGCCTGTGGCTTCCTTTTTCGAGCCGTTCGCTTGAATTGGCTCTTATTGCTCTCGACGGATTTATGAAGCCGACCGAAAGCAGCCGGGTTGCTATCCTTGGACACGTGGCGGATATCACAGGCTTTGAGAGCCAACTCCGAAGAAGCGATTTGCGTGATGGGCTCGCCTCTGAGAACGGCTTCCACAGTGGCCTGGCAGAGCCGCCAGTTCCCGGTCCATAACAAACCTACCGACCCGTAAATCGGGTTGACGATCCGCCCACAAGCCTCGTAAAGCAATGATCTAAAGATGGCTGCAATAACCCATTAAAAACCTACAATTATTTACGATAACCCAGTACAATACCAGAAATTAATCAATGGTGAAAGTTAAAAGCCTTTTTAACTATTCACCGGGGCGGAGATGTTGGGGGCCGGCATTGATGAGGTTGATGAGGCCGGCGCGGCCGTAGAACTTGGCGAGGAAGAGGGTGGCGTTGGACTGGGACTCGGGGGATTTGATCCACTCGAGGCAAGGCCTTATGCTGCAGTTGGTGCGACAGCCTTTTCTCAAGACTCGGCATCCGCTGCAGCTCGTCCGCATGGCTGCTGGTTGCTGCTGGCTGTTTCCCTCTGTTTGGGGAGCAAGAAACTGGGACGGAAAAGACATAGAGAGTGAAGACAATTTGAACTTTACTTGCTCTGTCTAGGATGTAGGGCATATGTGGTATATATGCGGCCTCAAGGTTGGAATGGGTGGGGCCGCAGCGGTTTCCGACAAAAACAAGGCAACGTTTCGGGGTTTGCCCTGGTTTCGCATGATGGCAAACCCGTAATTTACGATCTTATCGAAGGGTTAAAAATGATAGAAACACGTCCTTGCAAGTTGGCTGTCCAACGACTCGCCACATAGTTTTTTGTCTCGCAGACGTTTGGCGCCGAGGTTTAGGTCCACGCTCAGGCGGCCCCCCCTCTCCGCGGCATGAAGTGCAAAAGATTCGGTGGGTCCCCCCCCTCCACGCTCTCTCCACGGGACAACTTAGATTTTCATTGGTCCGTGGCGCGTGGAGCCGACTCCTTTATTTTAAAAAGGTTGATTCCACAATGCAAGCAGCACAATATATATATATATATATATATATATATATATATATATATCAAAGCCGTATGCGAAAGTCGAAGTCCATATAAGCAAATAAATTTTTACCGCTTATAATATTTAATATTTATTTAACATATAATTATAATTTTAAAAAAAATTAATAAAATTAAAATTTTAATATATATATATAATTATTTTGTATATATTATAAAATTATAAATATATTTAATTTATATTATTATTATTTTTCTAGATTTTATTCAAATACTTTGTTTTCAAATTAATGTTTTTTTAACCAGATTTTACACAATAAATATTTTTTGTAAAATTAAGATTTATAGCTCTGTTTATTAGTGCTAATTAATTTTATTATTATTATTATTATTTATTAATTATACCATAAGTTTTATAATATATTTTTAAAGTCTAATTATATAATTTAAATGTTTTTTTATTTTTTAAGAAATATTGGTAATTTAAATTTATTTTTATTTGTTATTAAAATAAAATAAAAATAATAATTCTGGTGGTGTATATCACGCCGGCCTAATACTAATTACAGGTCAAAACTCAGGCGCAGTTGGCCGCGTTCAACGACCGGGAAGAGTTGAAAAACACCCGTGTGGGGCCCAGAGCCGAGCGACGAGGTCCAATTGCATTGGTCCGTGAAACCGTGGCGCGGGAGGATCCACCTTGTTAACCCCAGAAAAATCACCGCCGAGCTTTGTTTAATCCTGGTTTTGTGGAATTAATACATGGATTTAGGAGCCTAAAAGCAAGGAGTTCTGTGGGCGCCGTTAGTTTCCGCCCCTGGTTTCTCTTCAGCCAGTGATCTCATTCTTACCCAATAAACGTGGAAGCAGTTGACATTGTTTTCCGGGAAATCCTCTTCGGTCTGTATTTGGTAAAAAAACAAAATTAAATTAAATTAAATTAAAAAAAATAATATAAAAAAAAAAATATATATATATATATATATATATATATATAAAAGGCCGTTTTAAATCATTATCTTGTCATATGATTAGGTGTCTAACCAGTACACTAAATATAAAATAGGATATGGACAACTCTTCAGGTTCTAGTCGGTTGAGCTCATGATAAGCCTAAATTAGGCCTAAAGTTTCAAGGTCCAAATCCAGGCAAACTTGTCCTGATGTGAGGTTTATGATGAGCTAAGTCATGTCTGGTTGTTAAATTTGCATATCAATACACATTTTATTTTATTTATTTATCATTTTTTATGTTTAATTGGAGATTTATTAGAAGTGGTTTTTATTTTTATTTTTTAATATAATTTTTTATAATTTTATATTATATAATAAATAAAATATATTTAAAATAAAAATAATAAAAAATTTGTGTGAGAGGCAAATTATATATATAAAAAAGATAAAGAAATACAATAAATCTTTTTATTAGATACCAATTTTTTTATTTTTATAAATCTTATATTCAAAAACTAAATTTTAGTACTTTAAAACAGATTTTAAAGTTCCCATATATTCTTAAAGCCTACAAACTCATAGATCGAATATAACATAAACATAAATATATATATTTTTTGTTTACATTATAGATTAAATAATAAGATTTTTTTATTTTAATAAATCTTATATTTCCGTTTTAAGATTAGAAATTATATGAAGTATTCGTTATAAGAGCATCAAAGGAGAAAGGTTCGCTCTAGGTCAAACCAAATTACTTCTATTTATGGAACATTCATGGAGGTGTCTAGTTCTAACAGGTTCCGATCTCGTGCCCCCAGATCGTCTCCGCATGTCGGGTACTCGAATGTATAAAATGATGTGCATGTACTTGAATTCTTTTTGTATGGCAACTGCACTCTTAACGCACACGATCGCTCTCATTTTAATTTCTTGTCTACGAGGATTTGGTTTTTATTTAGAACATTTCAAGAGTAAAAACCTCGAACACAAGAGGCTGATGTGGGGGAATACACTTTTAAAAGGTCTTTGATGTGGGCCACAGCCTCCAAACGCCGGGGGTCAGAGCCCCTTTGTTTTCCCTACCTAAACCCTAAACCATCCCCTTTTGTCTTTTTTCAAGACAGAACAAAGTAGGCGGTAACCCCTAGCTTTACCCTTTTTAAAATAGTGTGTGTAATAAGAGATTCCATCTCAGTTGATATGTAAACTGACTCGACGATACTCTTATTATGAAAATAAAAATTTAAAAAAAAAGAAAAAGAAAAAGAAAAGAAACATAAAGCCCGTAATTAAGTTTTCGGATGAAAAAGTAAAAGCATCTAGAACATAGATTTGTAATACATTAGCATTAGTGTCTACGTAAACTCGATTCTTTTAAAACGTATTAAAATACAGTAAAAGAAAATTTTATATTGTTTCAATCAAAACGACTCTCAGATGAGACAAACTGCCCGAAAGCGAATCAAAGTCAGACTTAATGTGAAATCAACCGTGCTGAGAAATTCGCATATCCTTCTGATTTTTTTTTTTTTTAAAGCAATTAAAAAAGGAGCAAGAATAAATAATTTGGCAAAAGGGCACAACACGTAGGCTAATGGATTTAGCATTGGGAACATTGTGATATGAATGGGGAGAACACATACAACTGTCTGGAATGAGTGTGAGTTAGGGTAATATTTGTCAAATCCCTTAAGAAGTGGCACTTTAAGAGTTCAAGGGTTTCCATTTTAACTAAAAGCTAAAATTTTATTGACAAATATCTATTAGTTGGAATTGTCAATAACGGCACTACAATTTTAATGTTTGTCTCTTTGCTCACAACTTAGTCATTTTGGTTAAAAGCTGATTGTTTCAGTCTATTTAATTTCTCAACTCGATGTTATTTTTGGTATTAGTTCGATTGCTTCTTTAATATCAAACGTATGTTAAATGAGGGGTTGTCTGATGACATTACTAAAAAAGACATGAGAGCGAGAAGGAACAAAATAATCTCCAATGAATGAGACCCAAAAATCACGTGATTTGATAAATTCATATTCGAGAAACGAGAGAAAAAAAAAAAAACGTATCTATTAAAAATGATAAAATCGCACGAAACATTATTAAACAAAATAAAATGAAGGCTAAAGGAGGTCGAGCCGTAGAAGGAGAGAGACAAAGACGATGGCCAGGTCAATTTTTTATTATGTAAAACACATATAATTTTAATTAACGTTTTATTTTAGCATACAAATTAATCAAAACAAAAAAAATTGAATTCTACTGCAGCATCCGTTTGGTATGATAATATAAAAAATCAACCAAAGTTCAAATAACTTATCAGTAAGCAGTTTTTGATGTTATACGCACAAAAACTCTAGCTTAGATAAATAAGACAAAGATTTTCACACTTCAAAATAATAATTTTAGTATTTTTATAGTTAAAATAACAATTTCTCTTGTCATTTATTCGTACATTCCACAAATCTTGTCATGGAAATTAATTTCTAAAGATAATAATGCAACTAAGATGCTGGTTAATTGGCCAAGGAAGCTTTGGAAAGGCTTTTAAGAGGCCATGAAAGGGCAGAACACTTTCTACTTTTTAATGCCCCAACAGGACATGGGACACAAGACGCAACTGAAGAACCACCGTCACTTTCGGGTCCAGCGCACGTGGCAAACACCCAATTCATTGAGACGTACAGAGAGTTGCACTCCTACTTTCACGCAGCCTCCATTTCAATTCCACTTCTCTTCTCTCTGGACGTTTGTTCACCTTGTAGAAGCCCAACGGCACAAGGAATACCAAACAAAAATCATGTAAATGAGAAAGCTTCATTTTTCACCTGAGACATTACCTTGCATTACCTTGACTTCAATATCTCTTTGTGCTTCCTCAGGTTGGATGTTTCTTTCTGCATTCTTGGAATGTTTTGTTATGTACATATATAGTTCATGCCATCGTCTCAACGTCGATATTTTGATCATTACACTTTCTGGTTTTTTTCCTTTAATCTGTATGCATGGCGGGGTTATTGGCGTTGTTAATTATTTTAAACTCTTTAATAAGCACGTTAAGATGCAGAAATTCAGTGGTTTTTGTTTTTCTCTTTTCTTCAGCTCATTTGATATGGGAATTCAGTTTGCATTCTTTCTTTTTCAAATTCTTGTTTGAAGTTCTTTAATGGGGTGACATTCCTTTTTATGAGCTTGATCTTAGCGTCCATTGCAGGAATTTTAGGTGAAATTATTTGTCACACGTCCTGGTTCACTTTGAAGACTTGAATTGCAACAGAACACGATTGACATTATCATCTTTTTTCCTGATTGTGAATTGCCTGGACTGACGTTTAATTGCAAAAAGCCATCTGAGACATCAAAGCCAACTAGTGGCATCATTTGAATTCATCACCTCAAGTTCCTTCATTATTTTAACTCAGATTTTCATGCACAATCAATTTTCAGGGATGATTATGAAATTGTGGAACATATTTTCTTTGTTCTGATAACTGACTTTGAAAATAGTTGCACCCTCCTTGTTTTCATCAGGACTTCATTATCCGATCGCCTTAAGAAAATGTTTGGCAGAGTTAACAGCATAAAAGCATCTGGCATGTCAGATGTTTCTGAACCAACTGTTGTTCTTAACGATGACAATGAGGGTAAGAACTGCTATCTTATCTATAGTTCCTCTTCACAGATTTTATCCACCATCTGAACTTTTATTGGACATTTTTCTAGGTAAGCAACGGGCAGGAGTGGTGGAGTGGTTAAATGGTATGCTTTCCAGTTTAAATTTGCCAGCAAAAGCTTCAACCGAGGAGTTGAGAGCCTGTTTGATTGATGGAACTGTTCTTCTTCAAATTTTAAACAAGCTTAGACCTGGTTCTGTGAATGAGGTTATCTACTTCTTTACGTTCTCTTGAACAAGTTGCAGGTAATGCTATGAGGATCTCCAAATAGCTATTTTGTTTTTTTGATGGTACGTTTTCTGTGTCAGGGAATTGGTCCTAATCAGTCAGAAAATGTTAAGAGATTTCTTGCATTCATGGATGACTTGGGGATTCCCAAGTTTGAAATCTCAGAACTGGAGAAGGTAAATCATGTGATTACATCTAGCAATAATATATGTGATCATGTTTAACATTAAAAAATAAATTCTGCTTCTTTTGCCTGTCAGTTATGTTCACTGACACATAAATCCGTTGCTGAGTCGACAAGTTTTATCCAGTTGCTGGTCTATGCATATCAATACTGTCTCAAACATTGAGTTTCTGTATCCCAGGGATCCTTGAAGCCTGTTATGGATACTCTATCAGTACTCAGAGTACGATCTGCGACTTGGGGAGATAAACTTTCAGCCACTAGTGCTGCCCCTGGAGCTAATGGGGATGCATATCCTAATGGTCCAGCGGCAAGATTTCAACAAGCGATGCTTAGTCCCATATCAGGCATGGATTTTACTTTATGTCATCTTCTCCATCCTTTCTCTTCTCCTATCTCTCTCTCACTCGCACAAATACAAACACAAACGAAAACACGAATAATGGCAAAAGTTTGTAAGGTTGGCATAAATGTGCGTGTCACAGGCTTACAAGCATTAGGCATGGCAAGTATAATGAAATGCCGCGAACGAGTATTTCAAACCCTTCTTAAAACGGAGGAAAATTTCTCTTTTGTGTTAGCAGACGAAGTGTTTGCTTTCGAAATTTTTGTACTTCATCTTCGATGTTCTCCTTCCGTCCAACAGAGCCATCAGCTGCATCGATGCATCATGTTGGACTCAAATTCCATGAGGTGTTCCAATTGAAACAAGGCCGATATGTAGATCTTTCAGCTGCAAAGATTTCCGAGATGATGAAATCAAACAGTTTAGACGTGAGTTCCAGGTCTCTATATTGTCTATGGATGCTGAAATTGCATCTCAGTCATTGTATTTTTACTGTTTCATTCTGATGCCTTATTAATGCCAGTTCAACGCCAACTATGCAGAATGCTCCAACTCAGTCACTTTTGAGTGTTGTCAATGGAATTCTGAATGAAAGCATCGAAAGGAAGAATGGTGACGTAACTCAAGTATGGACTCAGAACTAAACTTGTGTAACACGTGTGTATGTCAATCGTATGTGATCTTTGTATGTTCACAACGTACATACATGAATACAAATGTATAGTTTCTGTATGGCCAATCAAAAAATTAAAACTAAGAGATTAGTATTGTTGTGCAGCGTGTAGCTTGCCTGCTAAGAAAAGTTGTACAGGAGATTGAGCGGCGGATATCAACCCAAGCAGAACACATGAGAACTGTAACATATATATGTCTTCCAGTATACCTCTAATGGTCTTTCCCTTTCTTCCTTATCAAAAAAAATTTTTTTTTTCTGTGCCTTCAGCAAAACAATCTGTTTAAGGCTCGCGAGGAGAAATATGAGTCGAGGATCAGAGTACTTGAAGCCCTTGCTTCTGGACGGGGTGAGCAGTCAGGGGTACGGCAAATATTTCATTAAGGCATATTCGATATACATATATTTGGTCCCTCCTTTTCTAATTATCAAATGAATTCTATTTGATACAGATTGCTCTGGACCAGTTTCAACAATCAAAGGTATGGTTGAGAGGCAAGAAATAGCATTTTCCCCCATTGTTCATTCAAAACTTGAATTGCTGAACTTGAATCTTTCTGCTGTTTTTACATGCTAATTGACTCTTATGTGACTCTTGGATAGTTTTCACCATATTCGGTGGTTGGGCTTGTTTCTGGTTACAGATTCAGAAGTCCACAAAGGAAGAAAAGAAAAAGGTTGAAGAGAGCATGCTTAAATTGATGCAAGACAAGGAACAGAAAGACCTTGAACTTTCAGCACTGAAGCAAGAACTAGAAATGGTAAAAAGGACAAAAGAAACGCGTTGCTTACAAATAGAAACAGAAGCTGAGGGTGCTAAAGGAGTCCTTGAGGAGAAAATGGAAGAACTTGAGCATCTCCTAGATGCTTCAAAGGACAAGATGAAAGTGCATGAAAAGCTTTCTAATTCAAAAAGCCATAACTGGGACAAGAAAGAGCGAATTTGTCGGAGCTTTATTGAGTTTCAATTTGGTGCAGTGCGGGTAAGCTATAATTTTTGTTTTCTACGACCCTTATGAGATCTTATGCTGGAACCTTCACTAAAGATGGGAAAAATGTTCAGGAACTGAGATTGTTTTCAGATTCCATCAAGCAAGAGATTTTGACATCGCATAAGGGCTATAAGGAGGCACTTAATGAGCTAGGTTGGTTCGTATAACCTCTCAAACTTATACAATTAGTAATGGTAAATTCTAAGGATCTAACTCTGACATTGTTCAGAAACAAGGCTTAAAGCATTAGTAGATGCAACTAAGAACTATTACCTACTTCTTGCCGAAAATCGGAAGATGTTTAATGAGCTTCAAGATTTAAAAGGTACTGCTTCTAAGTGTTTTGTTCGACTTCATATGTGCATAAATTTTGCAATGATTTTCCCATTTCTTTCTGCAGGAAGCATCAGGGTGTATTGTCGGATAAGGCCATTTCTTCCTGGACAGTCCTCAAAACAAACAATAATAGAATACATTGGTGAAAATGGAGAATTGGTTGTTACGAATCCCTCCAAACAAGGAAAGGAAGGCCACAAGATGTTTAGGTTTAATAAGGTCTACAGTCCAGAGGCTACTCAAGGTTTTATCTCTTTATCTCCTACTGGTTCCTTGACTGTTACAGCTTTCTACATAATTCATGAACAATGAAGTGATACTTGAATGTGATTACAGCATGGGTTTGGTGCAGTGTGTGCTTACTAATTTATTTTGAATGTTGGCAGTGGAGGTATTTTCAGACACCCAACCATTGATAAGGTGTGTGCTAGATGGATACAATGTATGCATGTTTGCTTATGGGCAAACCGGATCAGGAAAAACCTACACAATGGTCTGAATTCTGCCCTTTTTTGTTTTTTTTTTTTTTAATTATTTTTTCTTGACTTTCATAATACATCGAAAAAAAATTTTCTGCGATGTTAAGCTACAGTTGACCTTCTGTTACAGACTGGTCCTTCTGGAGCATCTGAAGAGGATTGGGGTGTAAACTATCGAGCTCTTAATGACCTCTTCCATATGTCGCAGAGCAGAAGTAGCTCATTTATGTATGAGGTTGGAGTTCAAATGGTTGAAATCTATAACGAACAAGTGCGTGATCTATTATTAAGCAGTGGTTCTCAGAAAAGATATCCTTTTGAGCTAGATGCATGCTCATAAATGTATGGATTTAAGTCTTTTATGTCATGAATGAGCAATTCTAACTAGTTACTTCGCTGATGAAATACCTCCATAATTAAACTACATGCTTCATGGTATGTTTAGACTAAAATCATGATGAATTGGCAATCAGTTCACTTTTTGATGTGTTCTATTTTCAAAGAGAAATATAATGCTTTTGAGTTCTCTGTTACCCTTGACTTGCACACACTTGGGATCTTGTCAACTTCCCAACCCGGTGGATTAGCTGTACCTGATGCTACCATGCATCCTGTTGGATCAGCTTCAGATATACTAGAACTAATGGATGTTGGTCTGAAGAACAGAGCTGTCGGAGCCACTGCCCTGAACGAAAGAAGTAGTCGCTCTCATAGGTTCTCCAGTTAACCTTGTAACAAATTTAAGAGTTCGTTATATAAATCTTCAAAAGCATCATGGTTTTCATATAGATCTCCATACACAGTGTTGTCAGTGTCCATGTTCGCGGAAAGGATTTGCATACTGGTGGTACTTTGCAAGGAAATCTTCATTTAGTGGATCTAGCAGGAAGTGAAAGAGTTGATCGCTCCGAGGTAACTGGAGATAGACTTAAAGAAGCACAGCATATAAACAAATCGCTATCTGCCCTTGGAGATGTCATATTTGCTCTTGCACAAAAGAGTCCTCATGTGCCATACCGAAATAGCAAGCTCACTCAACTCCTACAAAGCTCTCTAGGTACTTCATATGTCTTTATTCTGTCAAAAATCTGCCTTTGACTGTGCTTCCTTGATACTTAGCTGTTGTATTTTCTTTTAACCAGGAGGTCAAGCAAAGACACTTATCTTTGTGCAGCTCAATCCTGACGTGAGTTCATATCTTGAAAGTATGAGTACTTTGAAGTTTGCAGAGCGGGTTTCGGGCATTGAGCTAGGCGCAGCACAAAGCAGTAAAGAGGGAAAATATGTTAGAGAATTGATGGAGCAGGTTCTTTTCATTTTTCACATATCTTTTCTACCACATAATTGCATTTTAAACTCCATTAAGTCAGGGTCCGATCATCATCCTCACGTTGCTCTTGATATTGGAAATCGGTATAGTGTATTATCATACAACGCTTTTCAGGCTGAACAGCGTAACTTCAATTAATCGCCCCTCGTATGGACTAGAGTTTCATGTCGATTCAGCTCACAACAATAACTGTAATTTCTTCTCGGCACACAGGAGTTTGCAGATAAATGTTAACGTCATATGGATCTATAACACTCAGAATGTATTTTCAGGAATTCCAGACCACATTTACGTCGTTTTCCTGACTTCTTGATTATGTAGGTGGCATCTCTGAAAGACACAGTATCCAAAAAGGATGATGAAATTGAGAGATTGCAGTTACTTAGAGATCTGAAGCACGCATATCCTGGTTCCATTGGGGAAAAGCATGGAACACGCTCACTAAGGTCTGCATATTCATCTGCAAGCAGCGACTCTTTCAAAAGTCTGTCTAGTGGGAAAGACACAGGACGTTCTGAAAATACAGCTTCTGATCAGGACAACTTCTCAGACAACAGTGACAAGCGATCCGGAGATGCTGAGACCTCAGCGTACGGTGATGGATATACCGAGGAAAGATTAAGTGAAAAATCTGATGTTGGTGTTTCTGCAGGAACTGAGCCTGATGAGAAGTGAGTATTTGCGTAATTGGCCTAAATGAGCTGATACCGACCAAAAACGATGAGACCTAAAGCAGACGTAATTGGCAAAAGGGACACAAATCTGACTTGCAATCTCTTAATCGACACTTTTTTTTTTTTTTTTTTTTGGCAATCATTAGTAGAATCAGTCCAATTTTACTTGACTACAGATAAGTACACAAAGGCTGAGATTCTCGAATTTAAGTTTCAATATCACAGCAATTAGAAATGTTCAGATTTTTTATTTTTTATTTATTTTTTGAATCCTGTAGGAACAGAGTGGCAAGTAGGATTCGAAGCCTCCAAAGACATGCACAAACTAAAATAACCACGGTCACAGGATCAAGAGATTATCCTAAAACCTCAACAAGTAAGTGAAAACAGAACAATATTCTTTATTTGCTACCTGTCATTGTGGCGTTTACTTCATATTTTAGGCTAAATGGATCTCTTCTCCATTATTTCTGTCAGGTAATAGGAAAGCTTCAACGGGCAACTCCAACCCACAAAAGCCTGCCAGAAGATGGCAATAAGTCACAAGTTGAGAAGCAAATCTTTAAAAGTAAGTCTTTTATTAACACGCAGTATTTTCTTGCCTTTGCTTTCTGCATTTATGCTCTGATTTTGCAGCGCCCTGCAGTTCCATAGCCGTTGGAGCTTTAAATTTGAGCTCCTTTCTTTGTTTTTGCTTTTTTTTTTTTTTAATGAGTTTTTATGTTTTTTAATAAGTTTTTTTTTTTTTTTCATATCTGGTTCTCAAGGTCAGCAGTTTCGAATCAGCTGGAGTTAGAATCAACAAAAATTTTTAGATTTTGTAAATTGTTTCAGGAATTCAGATTGTAAATTACATTTATTAATGTATTGAAATGTGTAAATTCTATTACATCTATCAATGTCTTGAATTGTGTAAATTCTATCTCTAACATAAAAGTGGGTGAGTGGTAAGACCTCAACTTTTAATCTTAAAATAAATAATTCAGCTGTACTTAACAAGACAAGTCACTATCTCTAACGCAAAAGAAGTTGACCTGTTTTGCATCCTAGGGGCATGTATGAATAGAAAGCCTGTGTAAATACGAGATATTATCAATAGAAAATAATGAGATAAGCAGAAGAAATGTACAGAAGCAAAAAGAAAAGGAAAAGGAAGACATTGAAAATTAAATTAAATTAAAACAGACTGCCAAAATCACTGTCACACTGTGCAATGTTGCCCACAGCCCAGAGAGCATACGCAAGCCGAAAGAACTGGCAGTCAGACATTTCGGATGCTGGGTGCAGTGAACTTGACTCCGAAGGCCCTCGTGGAGGAAGGCTCATACCCAACTTCCTAGACAGTTGTGACCTTTCAACATCTAACTAATAAAGAAGCCAGGGCCAGCCCAATGCTTTAGTGCAACTACCCAATCTCAACTTTCGCAAAAGAAAATTGACAAAGAAGAAGAAAAAACAGAAAGAGTTGCCATCAATTAGTGGGCATAGAATTGACTTAGCACTGCCACTTTTACAGTCCTTGGCTCCTTGGGATCTTCAAACCCACCGTTATTCTCTTGGGACCCCCCGAGCCGTTTTTATTTTATTCGACTTCACTCTTAACTATAAATCTTCAAAAATATTTAATAAAAAGCATAACTTTAAGGTGTCGAGTTGCTTGAATAGGCCAATGCAGGGATGCCATAGCCACATCAAATAGTATGAGATTTGGCCATTTGACATTTGGGTTAAAACAAATTTGAGTCAAATTACTTGTCTTTTCGTAACACGTGCATCCATTCCGTAGAAACCAATGGGCCATTCCGAATAAAGTAAACAGGAGCAAGAGACAATTCAAGAATCATAAAAGAACCCAATAATTGATGAATTTCCGCAATCCTAGCTGTCCTTTCCTGCATACTGCAATTTCTTTCACGACGCTGGACCGGATTTAGGTTAACAAACGGAGAAATATCACAATGGTACCTCTTAAAAGTTTTTACCAAGTCTCAGCACTTTAAAGGCAGGCTCCCTCTCCCTTCTCTCTGTGAAGAAAAACCTACCAAAGGGAAACCCTCTTCAGCCCCTCCCTCTTCTATTCTTCCAAAGTAGACATCTCTCCTTACATATACATAGCTTGATAGAATTAACAACTCAATAGAGAAAACTCAACAAGAAACACCCATCAACATTTATCTACAAAACCCTGTCCCTCACCGTTTTACAAGTCAAAATTTGTTGCGGTTCCACAATGTCCTTCCTTTTCTCCCCCTCCAAAATGATGGCAGTTGAACAATTAGGCCACAGCAGAGATGCTGCGATTGCGCTGATCCCTGCTGAGACAATCGAACCCTTCGATCCTCACCGCAGCTGGCTTGTGCCCAAAAGTCATCCGGGCGCAACCGCCTTTACGTGCGGAAGATGGCGATGGCGGAGCAGGAGATAGCGGAGTCATTTTCTCATTGCCGAACAGGGCGTCTTGAATTACAGGGTTTGAAGCCCTGCGTGGTGGTGATCCACAAAAAAATGGTGGGGATGATGCCACCTGGAAACCAGGTTTCTCCACACCATATCCTCCCTGAAATCGAGGACGATTCAATCAGTTTCCAATATAAGAGCAACATAAAAAGACTCTACTTTTATGAGTAATTAATAATACCCAGTGGACTTGCACTGCAGTTTACGATTGCTTAATGCGATTTCTCACTTCAAGAACAAGGTACCCAGATTTTTACAAGCTTCAATTCAAATCCACAAAGTTAGCAGCTCAACTGATGTTTTGCAAGAAAGAGAGAGGTTGGGTCATTTCCCAAAATTCCATTGAGTAGAAATAAAATGACAGAACCTTTGCCTTTTTGCATAAATAAACTTGCATAAACTTTCAACCAGAAAATTGCACAAAAAGGGAAGAACCTTAGTGAGAATCATGTCAAGAAGCTCAGCCCCAGCATTTGAGTCTCCCATCTCTGACTGATGACTGGTAAAGTACCAAGCAGAATTCCCACCCCAAAAAACAGATAAAAAAAAAGACAAGTTAAAAAAATAAATAAAGAACGGATATCCATCCCCCCCC